>OZ024892.1:50783792-51203792 GCA_964017195.1 Siderastrea radians | reverse complement strand
GGGAAGGGAAGAAAGGAACTGACAAGGCAGTGTTTGTTGAAATTCTAACAAACAGAAACTATGCTCAGCTACGAGCCACCTTTGACGCGTACAAAGATGTGAGTATTTGAAGTTTACCTAAAGTGATTAAGCATAGACCACTAATGGACTTAACTGGATTTAGAAAATTTCAGTTTGCAGAATTTATGAGTGTAGTTTTTCTTTCCAACTAGGCATACCAGAAAACAACTTCAGTGTGAAGATTTTTTTTTTTACTTCTCTTTTTGTTTCCCGTGTATAATTTCTCTCTTTGACCGGAAAAAATAAAAATAAAAATACAAGAAACAGTGTCAAAAATCAATATGAATGCCGCATTAGTTGCAACAAATATGATCTTATTAGTTTCAACATTAAAACCGTCAGCAGTGCATAGTTACATTTTTCTGAAACTGTGAATTTGAATGTGAATATATCAAAATAAACAAACGTGTGAACTGCGGATGAAAGAAGAAAAGATGACGAACGTCGCACTGGAGAATATCAATTTAGGCAGCTGGAAAAAAAAAGAAGGGATTCGAACCCATGACCTCTGCGAAACCTGTGCAGCGCTATTATTAACTGAGCTCCCAAACCAACTGGGAGCTGGTCATTTGTGAGTTCGTTAGCTGACTTGTAAATATTCCTGTTCTAATTTCTCAGGTCGCCAAAAGGGATATCATCGACTATATCAATGAACAGTTAAACGGGGACCTACGTAATGCTTTGAAAGCGATAGGTAAGACTGTATTTTACTTACCCTCTTCCCCCCTCCCCTCCCCCCCCCATTTCAATTTAGTCTCATACTTCGCGTAAGTCTACTGTCCAGTCAGAATTCGAGAATAACTTTCAGAAGGATAACTCATCAAGTTCGCTTGTGTCACTGAATTGGTGTAGTTGAAGCTATACTTTTAGATCCTGTTCGAACTGCCACCTATTTTTAGGATTACTTTAGAAAGCTAAAAAACATGTTGCATTCAAAGGAAAAGCAGTTTTGTTCAAAATTACTTTACCAGTTTTCTGAAACTATAAAGATAGACGTGCAACTTCGGTCGCATATAGGTGCAAGCTGTTGGCATGTTGCGAAAAAGTTTGTCCGTGAAAATTCTTCAGCGCTTCATCTTGTTGTCTTTATCGGCAATCCTTGTTTCAGTGAGCCCGCGGAAAAACAAAAGTCAACATTTTGCGACCATCTTGCGTTGATTGCGTTGATTTATGCGTTGACTTGTGCGCGAATTTAAGTTTGATCAGAGTTGAAAGACTGCATTGATCAGTGTCCTTAGGGGTTAAATCCACCCAAGTTGCCAAAATATTGATTTGACTTGTTGTATTTTCAGTGCGCTGTGCTCAAAACCCTCCGTCGTACTTCGCTGAGGTCCTAGAAAAGGCTTTGGACAAATCCAACAGTAAAACCGTCACTCGCGTTCTCGTGACGAGAGCAGAGGTGAGTATAATAACTGTCTAACCAAGGCTAGAGTGGTTCTACAACTAATAACTGTTGTAAAACCAAAGCAATAACATGTGGCCACAGAACTCAATCCTACTCTCCGAGTGACTGAAGCTCCTTTTCAGGACTGCACTCACCCGGATAACACGACACCTGGGTCCAAACTATTTATCTACGTTACAATCAAAACTCTATGCAAAAGCGTGTAGCGTTTTCAACTCTCTACGCGCAGAGAGTTGAAAGGTCCTTTCCTCAACTCTTAGTAGCTGTAAGCCAAACAGCTGTCGAAGGTTCGCTGAGGGTTGACGCGTGATTTCGTTGCGAGAATCACCGAGAGCGCATTGAAGTTTCAGATCAAGCAAAAGCAAAGATTCCAGTGAGAGTTGAACTCGCGCTTACCCTGAACTACTTCCTCGTTTAGCCCTTGTCTGATCAGAAAGAGGATTTTTAGAATTTAAAATATTTCGAGTTAGGGTGTGGAATTAATAATGTATTGCTACCTTACCGTTTTCAGATTGACCTTGCCGAGATCAAGACACAATACGAGAAGAAGACAGGACAACCTCTAAAAGAAGTCGTCGTAAAGAAAATGAAAGGAGATCTTGAAAAAATACTGCTTCAGCTGCTAGGCAACTAAGGAAAATAACTTAAATTTATAGCGATTAATTTGTTGAGGTTCAGCGTAAGCCAGCCGTACATTTTATGCATTTTTCGACAGTTCCTACAAATGCGTAAGACGAACGGCTCTTGGTGTCCGCGTAGCTTACACCTTTTGCTTGGAATCGCTGCGAATTTCAAAGTTTATAAATTTGACATAATTTCATAAATTTTCAAACTTGGGAAACGTAGAGAAACAAGCAGCACAAAAAGGAGTTCTCCAAGAATGTCAGTAGCGTCCATTTGAGTGGTCAGAATTTCATCGGCGCCTATTAGGGTAGAGTTTTTGACTCTTGCAAGTTCACTCACTGACACTTTTTACATCACACAAGACCTCAAGCCAACTCACCTAAATATTTGTAAACATGTCGTTGAGTTGTCCTATAAAAATGATAATATTAGCATTTTGCGCCGGTAGATTATTCGGTGCTTCAAATATTTTTTGAATTCCGCTAAGACTTTGTATTGAATTATACGAGAAAAGCGTCCGTTGGGGCTTAGCATCATAGGGCCTTCATGGCCGTCACTCGAGTTGTCACGCAATGGTGCGTGACTTCCCGATTAATGGGTACGAACGAGTTCTAATAAATTTAGCGAGATAATTTGCTATCAGAGGGTTATAATAGCGATAAATTATTATAAAATCTCTACAAGTAATTATAAAATCTCTACGAGTAACATTTTAAACTACCTCTCGGGGTGCTTGTATTGTCGATTCCAGTTTGGAAGAAGTAAAACGTTTTAGTTTCAGATTTACTCAAGAGTTATATGTTTGAATCATCAAAATGGGGATGGTATTTATTTTTTGTTTACTAATTCGTTGAGTAATTTTTCGTGGAAAGTTAGCGGTGTAAAGTAACATTTTCTCAACAAATTTAATATTCCAGTCATTAAGGTTCTTGGCGTTATTGAGAAAAGAAAAGTTATTTTTTGAGCCACCTATAAAATACCTTCAGCAATCTAGTACTATATATTTTTCTTTTACAGGACCCCTTTGATAACAGTACGCATGTACTGAAGGGCCATCCTGTTTAAAAATTCGTTATTATTATTATTATTATTACCCAGCCTTTCTCTTTAAACAACGTCGCCAGATTTGTGAACTCCTGGAGACGAAGCTGCCCCCTTTCGTGAAAACTGACAACCCAAGGTATAAAGAGGGCTTGAATCCCATAAATGTACCGAATTGCCGACTGTGGGAGCGTTCGTGACTGATGATGAAAAGTAGTCTAAACCCTACAAACGCATGCGAGATTTTCTTCTCCAACAGCGAACGTACCAAGAGGCTGTCGCAGGCTTTTTGCAGTCCAACGTTGTCAGTAATATTTTAGGGTTGTTTCTCGAGCATCTTTTTCAGCCGGTGCCGCAGTACTGCTGCTAATGTCGTATTGTCTAGGCTGGAAAAAGGCAGATGATAGTTTGTTTTCTAGAATTCTCTGTAAGCTGAAGCGGATAAAATTCAAACTTCATTCTGTTGTGTCATCGTCATAAAATGCAAATCCTGAACCATAGAATTCCTGTTACTGTTTGTCCTACAAGTGTAAGCAGTACAGAAATTGAATTAAACCGTCCTTTCCTAAATGAGTTGTTTTTTAGTTGATTGTTTTCCTTCTTATGGAGGTGTCACTTTGCTTGCTTCATTTGAAGGGGTATTTTTCTTGTTTTTTTGCCAGTCACTGAAACCATTTGTCCACACGAAATTGTTACCGTCAGCATGATTTGGAACTCGATCCAACGATCTATCAATTTAGCCTGTGCCAGCTGGCTCTCAGTCAGTGGAGACGAGCGAAAAAGCGGGCGAGCAGCGAAAAAGCGTGCGAGCGCCGTCTCTCCCCCGCCCGCAGGCGTCTTTCGCGCCAGTTTGTTTTATCCGCTTTTCCCACTATCTGCAGGCTACGCTCGATTTCCAGCCGTTTGAGGGAGTCCGGTTTCATCCTCCTGAATGAACGCGGGCGCACAAAACGGCTGGAGATCGAGCCTTTGAACAGGAAGACTTGAACCCAGAAAGTAAACAAACCCAATTACAAATGTTGTGTGCGTTAAAATTGAGAAAACAGACGTGTTAATAAAACTTGAAATATTTTTTTATTTAAATTCAATCATTTTCCATTGCAACAAAGTCACTGTACAAAATCTACACAAACGAAACCTATTGCCTCCTACGAAGCAGGAGAAGAATCCCTAACAAGAGAGCAAGTCCAGTCATTACATAAATATCCCAATCGTCGCCAACAAAACTGGTGATTTTCGAAAAGTTTAGAGATCCATAATTCTGCAAATCAAGTTAAAAACAAATTATTTCTACAGCAAAACAAAACAAATTATTCGATTAACGTTTATAGTACGACGCGTATTACTAATCCATTTGACTAGACTTTAAAAAAATCTGATAGTTCTCGTATTGAGCCAGTTGACGTAAAAGACATCATGAAATCTTAAACATTTTCTTATCGAAAATAATTTGTCACGTCACTGTGTTAAAGACATGCCGCACTATAACAGTGTTATTAATTGGAAGTATCGCTTATTGAATTTCCATCTTTCCAGCTGGTTCTTAGCCACTATTAACTTTCAACTATCCTCAGAACAGAAATGTTATAAATATTGCCTTCCTCGTTGCAATTTTCAAAACGCCACATAAATTGTTATAAAAAGCTGAATCTAGAAAGCAGATTGAGTTAATGTGTAATGCATGGTTCAATTTTACCTGTTACCATCCCCCCGGGCAACCCTGGGGACAAGTCCAGCCCTTCAGGCCCGGGGGTGGGGAATTGTTTGAAGCGGTCTTGTCCCGGGGGTAGGGGGGGCAGGGCAAATCGAAAATTCTTGTTGTTTCACTTCTCGTTTGACACAATGACGCCGGACCACGTGGAGAACTGCCTATTTCCAGGGAAAATCTCTAGAATTTGTAAATAGCAGGCTGGTTAGAGAAGAAAGCGCTCTCAAAATTAAAATCTGTATTCCAAGGTACGATATCTATACCTTGTTAAACGAATTTGCGTTTGATGCGTATTCAAATGGCTGGCATTCGTCACAAACAAAGAAATATTTCTTCACCGTATTTATATGTCTAATAAGACGACTTAAATACACTATATAAAAACGGATGCACGGCTTTATATTAAACAGAGATCTCACTCCAGTGTTCTTATAAAACAAGCTAAGAAAAACTCCTTTAAATGCTGCCATCAATTTGTTCACGGGCCTCTTCTGCGTATGTGCTATATTTAGAATAAAACACGTGGCGAAGAACATTTCTTTACTCGCCAGCTATACGCCAGTGTGGTTGGAGTTTTTTCTTCAGTTTTCCGTTGCAAATATAGTGTTCGTGTTTTTATTACATTATACATGTTGAATCCTTTGTTCAATAAACTCTAGAAAAGCGTTTAAGTTCTTGTCAAAAACGTCTGGTTTTGCTATTGTACGGAAATCAATATCGTCATCTATATTTTGTACACAAAACAACGTATTTGTGGTCGATGAGGAGTCCCAGGGGTGGGGAATTGTCTCTTTCTGCTTGACCGCCAAGTGAGAAAAAAATTGCAAATCCCCGGGGGTACGCCCAGGGGTGGGATGGTAACAGGTAGAATTGAACCATGCATAAAGCATGCCATAAAATTACTCTCAAATTTAATTCTATGATTGCCTTTGAAGAGTGTCACAATTTTAGGTATGGGGATTCGTCTCTCCTTTTCTTCCCCACAGAAATGTTTTATAATCCAAACAACTTTTTTTAAACAGCAACTTTGTTTTCATACCTCTTGAACCCATTCCCATGTGAAAAACACGCCAAGTTTCATCAGGGCTAGTGTGACAGGGGCCTGGGCATCAGGGTTTGATTGTGCTGCCATATCATAGAACCTCTTTGCAAGGTGAATGTCCTGTAAAACCACAAAGACAAAAAACGCTCAAACATTTGGAAACAGATTCCTTGTAATGTTTTAAGTTCACATACTGTTAAATTAACAACAGTAAAATTCATCAGTTGTTCCAAAACAGTTCAGAACCTGTGGAGGTTTGTGTACAATATAGGCCAAAAGTACTGTCAGACGAAAACATGGAACATGTAAGTTTGATGGGCTTCGTAACCAGTGGACCAAGGGTTTTGATCATTGCAAAATTCAAGTTTAAAACCACTTAAAACAGCATTTTTCCCGCGTTTCCATAGGCTATGCCGCACGTTGAAGCATTTTTGGCCACGCGGAAATTGGGGCGTCCCAATTTTAACGGTGCCAAATAAGTGAAAAATGCTTCGAAGGTGCGGAATAGCCTACGGAAACGCTTGCCACGCACGACAAACAGCATACCTCATTAACAACTCCATCACCTGATGAAGACCAGCCGTATGGGGGTCAGAGGTCGCGACCCACATCAAAGTGATGTCGTGATATCGTGCTATCCTATCCTGAATTAGCGCAAACCGGTAACCTGCGATAAGGCACTTTTTCGCAGAGTTGAGAGAGGGAAGAACGCCCTCCTCTCCAGGGGAGGGTGAGGGAAGGGGAGCGTCTGGTTGCAGATTTAAAACATAACCAGCGCCCGAACACTATCAAGAGACAGAACTGTATAGTAGATAAAAATGACTACCTTTTTAGGACTACCCTCGCCTGGACACAGTCACCAGAAAAACGAATGCCACTCCTTGGTTTAAAACACTACCTGTATAAGAACTGTTATCACTGTATTTTACCTGTCTCATGCCAAGTCCTCTCTCATGCATGTATCCCAGGTTAAACATGGCCTGTGCATTGTGCTGCTGCTCAGAAGCCAGTCTGTAATGGTAAGCTGCTGTTTCATAATCAATCTCAGTTCCATAACCATAATAATGATAGTCGCCAACTTTCACCCTGGCTGCTGTGTTACCTGCAAATAACAAACACAAAATAGCCGAAAATTACTAACTAAACGCAAAGCTAAAGTGACCAAAGAGGAGCCTATGCTTGGCTGATTTCTTTTGTTTGGGCTCAAACAGCTGTAACAAAGAAATCACTCGTGCTTCGTATGAGTAGTTTCAGGTTTTAGCAAAAAGACATAAGCCAGTTCTTGGAATCAAAGCTTTCAAAATAATCCAAGTGCAAAAAGCATATCTATCATGTTCGAAAAGCCTGGACATTTTCACGTTCGGATGCTTCACTTGTTTTAACATTTAAAATAATAATGGACGTTTATTTCTTTCCGAAATTTGAACGTCCGGGAATTTTCGAAGATAAAGAAATTATTCCAACCTTGAGAAGCTGCTCTTGTCCAGTAGAGGAGGGCACGAGGGAACGTCTCATTCTCCAAAATCACAGATGTCAGACCTAACACATACAAGATAGTCTATCATTTCTTCTCTTATCGAAATCAACTGAATTCCTTATTTTACTTAACAATACAATACAACACAACACAATAGATTTTATTAGTTACTCCCACTACATTTTTCAGAACCAATTTATTTTATTTATTTAAACTTGCTGATCTCTCTCTGTTAGAGCAACTACTATACCTGGCTCGCTTAGACAGAGAAAATCAAGCCACCTCACAGAATACATAAAACGAATTCCAAATTGGTTATTTTAGCCAGCCAGTGTTAAGTACAATACAACATTTCGACTTGGAATTGAGCTACATTCTGTATACTCCTCTGCTGGTATAGTATTGGTAAATTCATAGTCTAGCTAGCCCCAGTTGAAGTCGTTGCAATGTAATTCTCTTCGTGAATACAGCTGATGCTTCTTCAAGTTAAAAACACAAAATAACGAATTTACAACAACATGGGGTCTTAATTAAGTAGGTTGATTTGAGAAAAAATGCACTATGCCCCTGACAATGTAGGAACCAAAGGGCCTAAAAAAGCTCCAAGCCTACACATTGAGACTGTTAGGTGATATGGGCTTCTTTTGAATACATTTTCAAAATCAACAACACCTCACACGAATGGGAAAAAACACAAACAAAATCATTTACCGCATTTGATTTATGTTATTTTCTTTATTCCTTATGCACTGACAACAGCGAATTTTAGATTTATCACTTCTCATAACGGCTTTTGATCTTGCTGCATAAGCCTGAAGATTTTAAAACTGACAGCATTAATTAGAGTAGCCGCACACACTAGTAAATATTACTTGTTGGTGTGTTTAGAGAGTTGCAAGAGACAAGCTTTCATACCACGATCCAGAATATAAGCGACATTGCTTTGTGCTACTTCATAGCCAAGTTCAGCCAGCATTGCGTATTTCAGTAGGGCAGTGTCAATATTGCCAGCACGGTATGCCTCATGTGCATCCATTAACATCTGTGCTACCCTTCCACGCTCAGCAACATTCTTGAAAAGCTGGTTTAGAAAGAAACAACCATGCTCAAATTTTACAGGAAACTATACACAACCATTCTTTTATATTTGCTATCTACACCCTTCTTTAAACCCCTAGCTCTAGCTTCTCTAGTGCAATTTAATTACTTTAATTAAGTTGTATCACAAAAATTCAACACCCATTTTCAAATGTACCCAAACAACAATAATTGTTCTTTGGGTGCATTTGACACATTTTTTCTTACACACTAAGAAAAAATAACATAACTGAAAATGATTAAAACTAACTTGATGACAACCATCGTACTAACAGCGGTATAAATAGAATATCAATTTTCCCTTGAGCTGCTGAGGAAGCAAGCCAAGGAAGAAATATGTCACAACAGAACAAACACCTGGTTACCTACCTCTGTTGCAGTGTTACAAGACCTCAAAACACCAGTTCCTGATGCATGCATGACAGCCAGATTGTAGAAAGCCAACACATGGCCTAAAACAATGATGCAAAAAAAAAAAAAACATCTACATTGTAACCCTGATATAGACTCCTATTAAAAGAAGTATTATTCAACTGAGAGGAGAGACAGTTGTTTTCCTGTCTAAGAAAACAACACGATCACAGGGGGCCCTCACATCAAATAAGTGGACATGAATAAAAGATTGAAGTTTGCTTACCTTTGTTACAAGTTCGTGTGTTGGATTGGGGAAGGTGGCCATTTTGAATAATTCGGGCACGGTCATCTTTTCGAGGTCTGGGACCGAGAAACCGTCGGAAACCATTCGTAACCTCTAAGAAATAGACAAGGGATGAAACTGGAAGGAGAGCCTTCGAATATCGTCGAATTACATAGCTAAATCTCCCTCGCAATTTCATGAAAACGGGTTTGTGGCAAGGTAAGATGTTGAACTACGGTAATTATCTGTGGGCAAATTTTGTCAGAAGATTCACAAATGTTAATGTTTTGATGCCATTTTCCAGATGCTTGATTTCGTAGCATGTCTGCCACCATCAGGGGGTCACGGAAGTGAGATATGCGAATACTTGATTGACAAATTTACGGCGGAAGTATAAAGTTCAGACTTTCTGATTGGTGCATTCGAAATCTGCAACGTTTTTTGGTGCAACGCACGCTCAATTCCATGTGAGGTGAGAACGTTTTCAGTTCTTTCGAAGAAGGATGAAAACCTTTCAGTTTTTGAATGTACACTAACAGTTCATCAAACAAGTTAGGAAAAAAAGTTAAATTACCTTGTTCTGGCGGTCAGATAACAAATTGGCTGGGGCAATCATGAGTTTGTACTTCTGTTCCGAATTAAGGAAGAAAGTATTTTTAAAAGCTGTCTGGAGGGTTTTATTTTTATTTCCCTTTGTGGAACATTTCTTGTTTATAAGTCTCATCAAAAGCGCTAATAAGTAACCATGACTTTAAACAGGGCTGTAAATATGCTGAGTTTTGTGCCTTTTTCCCTAATGAGATCAGAATAATCGCTGGCATAGTTCCTGTTAGCCGTTTTTATAAAAGCTCGTCTCGAGCCTCCTTGTGATATAACTTCCAGTCATCTTTTTCAATCTACTCCCGTGACCCCCTGATAGTGGCAGTCATTCGACGAAAGCCATCGGGGAGTTTCATCCCTTGTCTATTTATTATTCTCGGGGCACGATAGGAAAATCCGAAAAAACATCCGATCTTCTTTACTCGCCTCAGTCCTCAAAAAGATGACCGCGTTGGACTTTTTCAAAATGGCCGCCATTCCCAATCAAACAGAAGAACAAAGCTAAGGTAAGCAAACTTCAATCTTTTATTTATGTCAACATATTTGATGTGAGGGTCCCCTGTGCATGATGGCAGAGACCAAACTGGAACCTCTGACTCCGACTTGTGCATAATAATGACTGTCTGTGAATGTTGACAATGTTCTCACCAGTTTGTGACGCCAAATTGAAGAATTTGATGGCCATCTTGTAGTCACGTCTCACACCAAGACCATCTGCAACAAGTGGAAAATCAATGCTAGAAATTAACACTTAGAAACTGATATGCAGTGAGCTAGATTCTGTTAAACAGAATGGCCATCCAAAAGTAGTAGATAAATTCCTAGATAAAGCTACAGAATATGGAGTTTCATTCCCGCCAAAATTCAACGTTGTATTTTAAATCATTTTATCCTACATAGCACATTCCAACATCCAATTTAACATCACAATTTTTGACATGCTACTTTTCCGATTCAACTGTTTGTGAGATTTGACTTGCTATAATCAACATTGAACATTCAAGTTTTCTTATTCGACATGGAAGTTTTTTAATTCAACATCCAACTTTCCGTGTTCAACATTCGAGTTTTTGCATTTGACTTCCATCCGCTGGTCAGCAATCGATTAACATTGTGGGCTCATCCAACTGACCTACCTCCCCTCGAATTACATGCTAAGAGCATTCCAGTGGAGTAGGTATGGGAGATGCTCTCTACCCCTAGACAGTGTTTCAGAAAGACGGGCTCGGGTGGAAACCTGGGGTTGAGTTGTTTGCGGTTGGCAAACATGGCTGATCGAAAGGAGAGTTCACCGTCGCAGGTCTGCCGCACAGTCTGCTAGCTTGAATGAGGTTCGGGCCACCCTTTTACGGGTTGCTGACCGTCTTTCCTCTCTGCAGGAAAGTTGGGAAAAGGAAAGTTTGCCCACTTATTGTGAACTTTTGACTCCGAAGAGAAAACTTTAGGAAGATAATGCAAGCAGGACTGTACTGGTTCAGATTTTGTGGACCTGGCAGTATTTTGAGTGCTTTAGCCAAGCTCCCTTGAAAAGTCTCTTCGTTTCTCACCCGCCAGCCTTGCTTCACTATATAAAGGACAGAACATCGGTACTAATCAGCGAAATTTAATACTTGTGTAAATAGCTCCCAGGACAGTCAAGACACATCAAGCAACAATGAATAAAACGTAAGCAATGTTTTATTTACACGTTTCTTTATTTGTGTTTTCATTTCAACTAATGTTCGTTTTAATATGTAGACTGTCAATGAAATCTTCTAGTACACATACTGCCAATTTGGGCTGCCTGTGCCAGAACCAGCCCCCTCTCCCCCAAAAGGGACAAAGTCCACTTACATAGATACATATTGAGATGACGAATAAGCACGGGTGGGCATTAATAACCATTTAAGGGATTGCAAGCAAATGTTTTGCTCAATTTACATTCTTCTAGGTCAATACATTCCAAGTAAGCTTAAGCTTGGATGTTTTATAAGCCTGAACGTTTAAACTTGCACTAAAATTTCCGCGCGGTGTACACGAGTTAATGTTTCTTTTATACATTAAGAAAATTGATTCAAGATACTCACTTGAAGATGAACTTTCCTGCAGAGAGGAAAGGTAGTCAGCAACCCCTAAAAGGGTGGCCCGAGCCTCATTCAAGCTACAATGTAGCAGACTGTGCAGCAGACGACGGTGAACTCTCCTTTCAATCGGCCATGTTTGCCAACCTCAAACAACTCGATCCCAGGTTTCCACCCGAGCCCGTCTTTCTAAGACACTGTCTAGGGGAAGAGAGAGTTTCCCATACCTACTCCACTGGAATGCTCTTAGCATGTAATTCAAGGGGAGGTAGGTCAGTTGGATGAGCCCATGATGTTAATCGATTGCTGACCAGCGCATGGAAGTCGAATGCGAAAACTTGAATGTTGAACATGGAAAGTTGGATGTTGAATTAGAAAACTTCCATGTCGAATAAGAAAACTTGAATGTTCAATGTTGATTATAGCCAGTCAAATCTCACAAACAGTTGAATCGGAAAAGTACCGGTAGCATGTCAAAAATTGTGATGTTGGATGTTGGAATGTGCTATGTAGGATAAAATGCAAAAAGTACGATTTAAAATACAACATTGAATTTTGGCAGGAATGGAACTCCATAACAGTAAAACCTATTAGAAATTACGTTTATTTAGTGGACTGATACTGTGAATCTCAAATCGCTAAGTGTTCTAGTCCACAGATGATGGCACATCCACTACTTGCTCAAGGTGCTTCACAAAACTACGAAATGGATGGTTGGCAGTGAGGTGACTGACTGCATGTTGCAATATGTATCCAGCCTCTCAAAATGTGCTGGGCTTGTCAAAAACTGTCCATTTCTACCAAACAATTTGACAGGCCTGTGTACCATGAAAGCCAGCTGTGATCAATGGATTTTGATCCTGTTTTTCTGAGGAGCATTTCAATGTAACCCATACCACTTTCATCTTTTGCTTTGTAAGTAAAATACTTTATATTTGGGCTACTGCATATCCAATGCGAGTATTACTTACGATAGTACATGGTGCCCATCTGAAGATGTCCGTCCACCCAGCCCTGTTCAGCAGCCATCTTGAAGTACTGGAAAGCTTTTTCATAATTCTGACAGTGTCAAAGAATAAAAGGCTTTAGCCTCCAAAATCAGTTCTCATTGGCCATTACTGGTTAAAAGAACATATTTCTTACGGATAATCAAGAATTGTTGGTTACCTTCTCAACTCCTTTGCCAAACATATACATCAAGCCAAGCCCACTTTGGCCTATGGCATTGCCCTGGAATCACAATGAAACAAGAGTTAAGCATGGCATATCAACTAAATGTGGTTATCAGGTCAGAAAATGCAAGCCAGACTGATATTGCTAAGGCGAAAATTTGAGTAGAATTTCAACAGATTGGAAAAGGTTATACTAATTGGCCTTTGAAAAAACTTACTGCATCTGCTGCCTTTTTGAACCAATTAAATGCTGTCTTGTTGTCCTGTTTGACTGCAGTACTCCCCTCAGAATACATCTGTAAAACAAGGGGAAGTAGGAATCATGTTTAGCAAGAGATTATAATAAAACTGTTGTATCAATAATATTATAATTATGTAGATAAAGCAGTATGCAGGATGCGTGTCACGAAGAGCTTAGTAAATATGACCACAAGTTCCCAGTAGCTCAGTGGTTAGAGCCTCTGACTGGTGTACTGAATGTCGTGGGTTCAATTCCCATCAGGGACTCAGATTTTTTCTGTTCCATGCTCACAACATGTTGAATACTCTGCCTTTTCTTAATAAATTATTATATTTACTGCTCCAAAAGTGAATTGTTGCAAGATTACAATGTTACAACAACACATTATACAAACTGGAAGTTGTAGGTGTTCTGACTGGCTACAAAATGTGTATCAAGCACAGAGAAGCATTGTTATTGTTTTTGAGCAATGTTCCATGAGACAAAACTGAAATGTTTATTGAAAGAAGAGCATTTTGACATAATTCTCTGCAGAAATTGTCCGTAGAATATTTTAGATTGTGGACAAGTGATTTTGGAGAAAAAAGAAACAAATACACTGCATGAGAAACATGTTTCATTTCAGTTGTTGCTTTAGTTTAAATTCTATATCATAAAGCAACTAAAGAAGGTAAAATCATGTAGTAGAACGTCATAAAGAAAATTGAGTTTATGACAATACATTGTATAACTCATAGTTTTGCCTTCTTCATTTGTTAAATAAGTGGTGACGGAGTAACATAAATTAGAGATTACTGCACATATTATACACTTCTACATACCTTGCCCAGGTAAGCCATGGCATTTGAATTGCCCGCATCTGCTGCTTGCTGGAGGTATCTGAACGCTCGCTGTAGGTGAATGACATTTCTCATAAGCTAACAGGTCAATCTTTGTTTACCTTGGAAGTCTTTCATCTCTGCTTTATTATTACTACAATTATTACTATTATTATTATTATTATTATTATTATTATTATTAGCAAGGGTTTTTTAAAACAATTGACAATAAAAACGAACAGTAAAATTAAAATTCACGACATTTCGACCGCTCTTCGGTCATTATCAAGTGAACTGTTGAGAATAAGAATTTGCATAGATATATATAGTGACAAAGAGGTAAAAATATGTATGAAGTAAAAATATGTAAAAGTATGTGTAAAAAGAATAACAAAGAAGGTGTTAAAACAATAAAAAAGCATGCAAAACTAACTATATAAAGACTAATTATTTAAAAACCTTTGCACGAATTGAGTCGGACTGTAAATTGAGACTTGGTCTCAGTTCATGAATAAAAGACATTTTGTAAATGAGGCAGTCAAACTTGTTTTTACATTTTCTTTAGAATTTTAATTTTAGAATTTTGTTGAGATCCTTAGGGGCCAGAGAATGTTCCACGCGCAAATGCTTGCCAATAGATGACGACAGGTTCTTGTGCTCCTCGATGCGATCGTCTCAAGTTGTTGTTCTCCCGTCTTAAATACCCAGATAAGCTAATAAATTCCACCATTACACGCTTTATTGCCATCAAAGCTACTGAACAACCCGTTCCTTCACCAACGGAGAACAATAGTCCTGAACCCATTCGTGTTGTTCTACCGTTCAAAGACCAAGCCTCAGCTGATATTCTTCGCATGCAACTGAGTGAGACCACAAAATTGAGCGAAACCTGAAATTGCGTGAAGCCAAACCGCCGGTCGTAAACCAACAGTGCCTAGTTTACCATTTTAAATGTGACCTGTGCGATGCAGGTTATGTTGGTTTTACGTGCCGGCACTTGCATCAATGCATCAAGGAGCACAAGAACGTGTCATCATCTATTGGCAAGCATTTTCGTGTGGAACATTCTCTGGCCCCTAAGGATCTCAACAAGAATTTTAAAATTCTAAAGAAATGTAAAAACAAGTTTGACTGCCTCATTTACGAATTTTTTTAAATTCATGAACTGAGACCAAGTCTCAATGAACAGTCCGACTCAATTTGTGCAAAGGTTTTTAAATAATTAGTCTTTATATAGTTAATTTTGTATGCTTTTTTATTGTTTTAACACCTTCTTTGTTATTCTTTTTACACATACTTTTAAATATTTTTACTTCATACATGTTTTTACCTCTTTGTCACTATATATATCTATGCAAATTCTTATTCTCAACATTTCGCTTGATAACAGGGATCCATATTAGCTTTTTTTCAAACTCGCCAACCGGGCAAGTACATCAGAAAAGATACTTGCCCTGACAAAATATTACTTGCCCGTTCAAAATTACGTAATAATATTAAAAAACACTCAAAAACTTAAGGTTACTACCATTTGTGTTCAACCCTGAAGCGTGACGATTTTTTCGCATATGTTTACTTTTCAAACTTAACGGTTTTGTCTGGTTACGTTCACTTTTCACCAATGAAATGTTGGCGGTTATGTCGCGAAATTGACAGGGTTCTTGGTACTATCCGAACATGTTTTATTCACGTGCTCTGAAACTTTTCAGGTTTTCCGTGCGGGGGAGCATGTTTTGTTCACGTGCTTTGAAACTTTATGGTCTGCGAAAGGGTCGACATTGAAATTTGTGGTGCTCCAAACTGCTCTAACTCCTCGATGATCTGGGAAAGGGAGATAGATGGGGAGTGGACTTTCAATACTTCGACGAGTTCAAGGTCATCTTCCTATAACTTTTCAGACGTCAGGCCTCTTTAGGCTTTGCTAATGTTGCATTTCGTCCCAGTATCTGTACCATGCAGATTTTGCGGTGTTTACGGTCACGCAACTCGTTCGCAAATTGTGTAAAACTCCGCGGAATATAACCTGTAAATTGGTCACCTCCTTCACTGATAATTCTGTCAATGATGGAGCATTTTAAATCTTGATCTAAAGCGACTCCTGGACGGTAACTCCTTCCAAACTTGTCATGTAACTTGTATTAAATTTTTTCTCATCTTCTTCTCTGCAAAAACCAAAGACTCTCGTGTGGCAAAACCTGAAAAGTCTCAGAGCACGTGAACAAAATATGTTTGAATGACGCCAAGAACCTTGTCAGTTTTACAAAATAACCACCACAGTTTCATTGGTCAAACGTGACACGTAACCAGACAAAACCGTTAAGTTTGAAAAGTAAACATATGCGAAAAAATCGTCACGCTTCAGGGTTGAACGAAAATGGTAGTAACAACAAGTAAGTGGAAAGATTGCATTTTATTTTCATTATGTTACTGCAGCAGCACTGCGGTAAGACCCAGTAAGGCTCCTGTCAAACACTTTCATTTTACAAGTTCAACTACACGGACTTAAAAGATAGACCTACTTTGCATGCCAAATGTTCACTGATGAACATTTGATTTGCGCATTTACTTTTCGATCAAACTTTCAATTTTGATCAAACTTTCATCCAGGTACTTAAGCCAAAGCCTGCTACTGCAGCAGCACCGCGGTAAGACCCAGTAAGGCTCCTGTCAAACACTTTCATTTTACAAGTTCAACTACACGGACTTAAAAGATAGACCTACTTTGCATGCCAAATGTTCACTGTTGAACATTTGATTTGCGCATTTACTTTTCGATCAAACTTTCACTTTTGATCAACCTTTCATCCAGGTACTTAAGCCAAAGCCTGTTTTGCTGCCACGATGGTAAAAATGCATGCTTTTGTTGCTCTTGTTTGTATTTAGAACTTTTCTCTTGCAGTGGTGCCGACACTTTGTTAAAGTAGCGCCACATTTTCCAAAACTCATGTGTGGCCAAAGAGCGAGAGTCTTTGTGTTTGCATGTTGCTGCAGTACATCAGTGGTCAAGAACAAAAAAATGTCTGCAAACATTTCACTTCTGAGAGTACTGCATAAGGTTCGTACGAGCAACGGAACGATGTTTACAGAACATTAATTGTCTGTTTACTACAGTACGAAATCAGTGAATGGCTGGTGGACATTCAAAACACGGGTACATTGACTAGTGAGAAATTGAAGAAAAAATTTGGCTCCTTAAAACTTACTCGTCCGCTGGACGAGTTTGTAATTTTTGACACTCGTCCGCAGGACTTTATAGTCGTCTCGGACGACCTGACGACTGCTAATATGGATGCCTGTGATAATGACCGAAGAGTGGTCGAAACGTCGTGAATTTTTACCATTGGTTTTTATTGTCAATTATTATTATTATTATTTTAAATTAAATAGAAACAATGTTTATTACAAAATTACTAACTACTAACATTATTATTATTCTAAAACATTGATTAAGCTTGGTAAATCAGAAAGTAAGAGAAACTGAAACAGACCATAACATTCAGTAAATGTAGCAAAAGGAAGAAAAAATGGAAAACTGAGAAGATATTCCTTTCTCAAAATACCAAATTTTCAAATGATTGTATGTCTTTGTAGCAGGAATTGCCACTGAGCCATACAAATGTTTGTAAATGGTGTAACTTATTGTTTTACTTTCAAACTTCACATGTTACCTAAGCTTTACGCGTTCTTTCTAGTTATGATGTTTGTAAGTTTATCAGGGGAATTTTAGCTTTCAAGATGTTAACTATGACGGCAGAAAAGATCGCCCTATAAGCTTGCATTATCAAATAACAATAATCATTTCATGACTCACACTGTCATAAAGTCTGGGGAGGGCTTGATAAAGTAGCAGGAAAGAGCGGGGCTAATGAATTGAATTTATGAATAAAAATGAGGGATTTATCTGCATAAATCCCTCATTTGAGGGGTTTATACAGACAGCCCTTCTTAGACCAACTGGAATACACTTGCAAATTTCAACAATCCAAATAAGACCGCTCACATTTTAGAAAAAAATGCTTTAAAAATTGTAATACCACCACAAACAAATTGCTATGATTCCGCTAACTAAAATAATTCGAAAGGTGAATGTCCCCGTACGTTCTGTTTGCATACGACACTACCCTATTACGGGTAATTTTGTAGGGGTTGTGTAATTTGAAACCAAGCACGAGTCAGTTAGGCCAGGAATGGGCAGGTCCCTTTAAGGACCTGACCCGAAGTGTGCATGACTTGCTATCACTTCATAAGCTAGTTTAAAATTGAACTGGCAGTTCCATTTATGTTCAAAGAAGAAGGGATGAAAATCGTTGATATAATGCACAGAGAGAACAACAGGATTTGTTTGCTGTTGATTCAAGAGACCTTACGATAATACTAATTGGCCAGAGTTTGTTCTCATGAAAGAACGGGCTTTATATCATGAAATAAGTTAGATAGTAATTACCTTGAACATCGGTATTAATCCATATGCATAAAAAATATACATCCCTCGGGTCATGTTCATACCTCCATTCTCGGTACTTATCTCTTACATAATTACATAAAATCCGAAATTGCAATACAATGCAACACAATATCCATTGACAAAGTTGCCATGACAATGACACAAGCATACACCACACACATAATTACGGAAAAAGCTAATTAAGGGGTGTAGTTTAACAACTAAAATGATACATAAATGAAAACATGCATAAACAAATAAATATCCGAATAAATAAGAAAAAATACACACAAAACAAATAAGTAAATAATTATATAAATAAATAAACTTGTAAATCTTTGCACAAATATATGACACAAACTACCCTGAGCTTTCAAGAACAACAACAACTTACATTGTGTACACTGAATGGAATTTGTAATTATACAAGTACAGGGTACTGAACTACTGGCATATTTAGGCATACAACTAACTTACACACACATAACAGTGTGTGCATGTTTTGACACTATTCCATATAGACTGCAAACAGTCTTCCTATTTTCTTCAGATTCACACATAAGCAGAAATGATTCAAGTTAGTCACTCATTTCCATTGAAATGGCATAAAATAATAAACAAGCAAATAAATAAATATATAAATAAGAAAATGACATACACATTAAATAATTAAATGGATAAATAAGCAAACTTGTAAACTTTTCCATGAATACAGGACATAAACTACGCTGTACTTGGATGATAACCAACCACATTAAATGCAGATTGGTCATATACAAGTACAGGGTACTTCATGTGTAATTTGCAACTGTACTGCACTGTACAGCATTGTAAATGTACTGTATTTAACAAAATAGATTCCATGCACTGCACGACACTGCCAGTTACTGTACTGTACTGGAAGCTTACAATTATACATGTAGTTTATTTGTACCAACCAATACTTTTCCAATAACTACCGTGTGGCAAGTTATTTAAAATGAAGGATCCAATTTCTGTGAATTTCCCATCAATCCACGAAAATAAACTCCCGCTAAAAAGTCATCTGCAAAACCTTACTCTACGTATTCAGGTTACTGAATTTCAGTTGAGTTAACGGAGAAAATATTAGGTCCTTCCTCTTTGCAATTGCAACACAACAAAATAATAGTAACTGCATTCTCTGGGTAAATTTGATAACAACCATAGAAGAGACCATCTCCTGCTGAAGAGTAAAAAATAGTTGACTGCCTGTTTCTCCCAGCCCAGATAGCATACAAAATCACACCTTTCGCTAACTTTGAGCTATAACTAATAAGTAGAATAAAAAGTACAATACCGTGTGGCACTAAATACGCCAAAAAAAGTTCCCGGGAAAAAAATTGCCACAAAAAATTTACTCCATTGTCGAAATTATATACAAACATCGCCTTTTACACTTTTAAGCCATCTCTTTCGTTCACAAACAAAACGAAATTCAAACAAAACATTCAGAAATAAAATGACGAAGTTGCAGTCGGTACTCTACAAGTATTTAGCTCAGTGTTAAAAGGATCGTTTGAAGTCCAGTGATTAACTAATTAATGTGTGATACGTCTGCATTTTGTTCACCTGTATTTTATACCTGCAGCGTTTTTTGACCGTTTTTGTCTGTGGAGTTTTTGGTCGAGCTCAACGTTGCCTCGACTGGTTTGTTTAGCATACGTGCGTGGTTTTTATTTCCTGTTTTGTTGTGTTGAGGTGAGTTCTGGTTTGTTGTGTCTGTTGTGTTGCGTTGCATTGTGTTGTAATCCATTATGTTGCGTTGTGTTGCATTGCATTGTGTTGCAATCCGTTGTGTTGTGTCTGTTTTGTTGTGTTGCGATCCGTTGTCGCTGTTGTGTTGTATCTGTTGAGTTGCGTTGCGTTGTGATCTGTTGTGTTGCACTGCTGACAAGTTCAGCATTTCTAGTATTCCATCTATGTTAAAGTTGTACATTAGTAGACTCAACCAACCTCACTCACTGGCAGACAATCTCTACACCAGAGAACTAGACAAACGCAACTACCCTTACCAAATAGATAAACTCAACATCTTTCACTTACATGTACATTAAGACAGTATGAACCCACTACGCGACCAACTCGACAAACTCCACAACCATCACTCATTGGCAGAAAAAATCTCCTCATCTCAATACAACTCCACAAACAAAATGACCCTTACCAAACAGACAAACGTAACAATCCTCACTTATTTTAAGACAGTACGAACCCACAATGCGACCAACTCGACAAAGTCGACTAATTGTCATGCGCTGAGGCAGACTAAAACTTCACACCTTGACACAACTCGACGCAACTCTTTAACCAAATAGGCAAACTCAATAATGCTTACTTTCTCTAAGACAGTAAGAACCACACAACTCGACATACTCAACAAACCGCACTCACTGGCAGACGAAATGTTCCAGACCTCAACACGACTCAACAAACACAACGAGCCTTACTCAGCAAAAAATCGATCAACAATCCTTACATACTATAAGACAGCATGAACCCCATCACGCGAACCAACTAGACAAACTCGACCGACCAGCAAAGCATCTCGACGACTTGACAAACTCGACAGACGGATTTCACCGAACACTGTAAACTTGGCAAACGACCAACTCAACAAACTCCACCCACTCTACTAGCAATTGTTTAGATGATCTTAACTCTTTCATCATTTTATTTTCATTTATGAGCCAACTCATCAGTATATTCTTCCGAAAGATTAAACTTTCAACCCTGTAAACTCCGTTGGCTTTACTCAAAAGGTAGACCAATTTTTTTGCAATTGAATATACAGTATTTGTTAAGTTTTTGGGTAAAGGGGTGCCTTGTTAAAGCTTGCATCATATTTAGAGGGGCTCTGTCACCGTGATTTTCAAGTCCGGTTTTCGGTAGAAGAATGTTCTCAAAAATATTTCATATATCTTTTCTCGTACAAGAAATGCTCCTAGAACATTAACAGAATTAAAGGAATATATCTCTTTTAGCTTTTAATAGCAATCCTAAAAATTGTTTACGGTGCCCCTTTAAGGCTAGCGATTCCTTTTAGCACATGAAATGGTCACCAAAACACGCTCCCTAGTGAAAGAGATGAAATTTTGGCTCACTTAACCAGGGCAACTGAAGGCACATAAACAAGTAGTCGTGATTACCAAAATTCCACAGAGAAAACGGTGTCTGCTTGTGGAGAGTACACAGTGGAAGTTTTGCTTATTAAGTCGTCGAGTTCGTCGAGCTGGTCGAACCGTTGTACGTCCGTCTAGTTGTTGCGTCAAGTTGTGCAACGAAGGAACAGGAAAACTGATAAATTTTAAGCCAACAAACTAGAGTAACAAGTAAGAGACGGATCACAACACATAACATAACATCACATCACAACACAACACAACACAACGCAATACAAAGCAGACAACAAAATGCAACACGATGCAACGCAACACAAACAGTCGAGGTAACGTCAAGCTCGACCAAAAACTCCACGAAAACAATTGGTCAAAAAACGCTGCACATTTGCCTGTATTCGATTCAGTTAATTGTACTCAAAAAACAAGAATGTTGTAATTCCAAAAATAAGGCAACTTCCTGAAAATCGCAAAAATTAATTCCCAGCAGGAAAAAACAGTGTTTCCCAATCGCAAAAATTAGTTCCTGCAAAACACAAAAAATCGCCCATTCGCAAAATTAAACTCCCGCAAAAATATAGTGCTACACAGTATTACATCTCTTGTGCTCTGCAGAAGGTTTGTACATCAAATATCAGAAAGAAACTTGCAAGAAATCTGCAAAAATTTGTACCCTGTGGTTAAGTCTGAAATCAAAATTCATGAAAATTTGTTCCCGTGAAATTAAACTCCTGCAAAAAATTCATACCACAAGGTACAAATTACGACAATAACAAAAAGATAAAATATTCCAGAATAAGCATGCTTACTGCATGGTCCATTTCAACACCACGTCCTCCTTGATAATGTAACTGCCCAAGACCAACCTAAAAGAACAAGTATTACAGTGGAGTAGAATTATAAATAGAAATAATAACGTTCAGTTACTGTTGGGCAACACAGATTGCACTAAAATATTATGTACTGCAACCAATGTAGCTAAGCCTGGCAGAACACACATATACAAATTAATGTAAAACTGCACAAATTTCAACAAATGCAGGCAGACTAATACAAATCTTGTACTACATGACTTTTTCAACCAGCCATTTCTTTGATTCTGGTAGAAACAGTGGAGCATGTGGTTTTTACGTACTTGTGCCTGGATATCTCCTTTATCAGCAAGGAACTGGTAATATTGAATAAGATCTTCATCAAGAACAGCACTACTGCCTCCCTACAGACATCAACACACAAAGAATGAGATATCACCAGTGCTGCACGCAGTATAGAGGGTCCACAATAGGGTTCTCAGATCCCGCCATCCCGCCTCTTTTTTCCTGTTAATCCCGCTGTCCCGCCCTTCTTTACGTCGAAATCCCAATCCCCCCCAAATTTGAAATAGTTTTCTATATTCATGATGAAAACATCACATACCTTTTATACAACGGATAGCAGACAAGTTTTTGTACAACGGGTAGCAGACAAACACGTTTTTATGGTTGACGTTTTTGAGGTCTTGATATCACCATTAATGACCCTAACGTGTGTTCTGTTTGTGTTATTCTGTTTCACCTTATCTTGTCCACGTATCAGTGAAAAGTAAACATTGACAAAGATTGTTTGTTATGATATTCTCGGTCCTGCTTTTTTGGAAGACAACCACTGAATGTCTTTATGACATGACCCTCTTTCTGTTCAAACTTTTCAAAGAAGGGGTAATTGTCCCGGGGGGAGGGGGGGCACTCAGCAGATTCTCGGGTAGGGAGGTGGGGCCCAGGTGTTTAAACCCTGACCCTGTTTAAGACGAAAATCTCTGATTTTGCTACCTTGTTTAAGACAGATTTCAGATTTTTTGTACCCTGTCCAACACATTTAACTCAACATCATACCCTCCTTACGGCTAGAAAGGACTAGTCAGAGACTGTTTCTCATTTCAATATGCTGAACATTGGCAAACTAGTAAAAATTTGGCTTTTTGTGAGGGTTCTGTAGTTAATGAATACATAAGGTCGTGTAACGATACCCTGTTTAAGACAAAAATACCCCATTCAAGACACAATCCTCTGAAAACCATACCCTATTGGGCCGCACGTCCCTGTTAAGGCCACATAGGGGAGTACCCCCCGGGGTAATTGTGCAGTGGTTAGCGCGTCGGGGTTTTGATCTGAAGGACGGTGCGTTCCTTAGACAAATAAGTTTTCTCCACCTTGTTTCTCTTCACCCAGCTGTATAAAAATGGGTTGTATCCTTAGACAAGGCTAGGAGCACAAAGGTCATAAAAGATCGGTCCAGTGAGGTCCGCAAAAATGAAATGTAGAAAAGATTTTAAAAAGTCGACTCACCTAACAGTTTATTTCAAAGCTTTCTGTGTCTTTATTTACCTTCAGAAAATCTCTTCTTGGGAGTGATCTTTTCGAAGAAAGGTATTCCTGCTCGTACTGATTTTTCATAATATATAGCAACAAAATTTGTGATGTCAAATACCTCGTTTTCGGCGACCGTCGTATTTTAATTACCGTCCACCAGTGTTGCCATACCCGCTAGACTAACCATAGCTGTTCCAAGCAACGCTCGATGGAAAGGCTAAAAAAAGTCAAGAACCTAGACAAGGCCAAGAAATGCCTTGATACCTCTTTCTTGTGATGAAAGTGACGAGAATAGAAATGCCCGAAATCAACACAAACACCACAAAAGGACTCATACTAGTTTGACATGCAGGCTACTCTGCCTTGGCCGATTCATTACTTGAAATTTAAGCCGACACATTTCATACCACAAAGGATAAAATCATCCAGTCTCGCAAAAATTCAAATACCGTATCCCGCTACTTTTCCCTTGCGATTCTCACATCCCAACTCTTTAAAAACACAGAATCCTGCTCCTGCTCGTAATTGAAATTCCTGCATCCCGCTCCTGTTTTCAGCTCTCATCCCGAATATCGCCACAAAAATTAGCCAAATCCCGCATCCCACCAAACCTATTGTGGACCCTCAGTATAAATAACCTGAACATAAACTTCAGGGATGTAACAAAGATTGCAACATTTCCAAGTAGCAAACCTGTTCTTCTTCATCTATCAGTCGTATTCTCTGTGCAGCAGCTCCACCAGTTAAGGAAACATCCTCTGCAACTATAAAAGGAGAAAGTAAATCAGTTGTACGAGGTTTTTTAGCCCACTTAAAAGACTGTTGCTTTGATTTCACTCTGTGGTTTGAAAGAAATGATCATGAACAGATTTTCAGTCATCAGTCACCTCTGACAATGTCCTCAGACATTTCTTGAAGATAACATGTAAAACTAGTAGAAGACAATATTTTATTTTAGGAACAGCATCATTTCAGCATATTTGTGATGACTGTTACTCAAAATTCATTCAGTGCACACTCAACCATACAAATTTTGTGGTCAGGTAGTGGACAACAAACTTGTGATCAGGTGATAATTTTTTTTGTTTAAACTGCAGAACCAGATCAATGGTCTGCAAAGAGAGCTAAAAATTCCTCGTCCATGTCAAGTGACCTAGGTAATACAATTAATTATAACAACTGTAGTTTGAAAACATTGGCTTTGTAATAATGCACATGAGAGACCACAATAAGTTTAATTTAGTTATCCAAATAAGCAAAAGAAAATTCTGCAATTTTGAGTTAATAGCTAGAGCTGCACTTCCTGGTCAGATTACTTACCTTTGTTTGACACTTTGCGGTAATATGTCAGTGCAGACTCACAGAAGGCAGCCACTCCTATCCCTGCCCAGTAACGATAGCCCTGCAGATCAAACCATGCAAAGGGACAAAGTTACTGTCGGCACCAGTAAAAGTTACATAAAAAGCAGAATAGCGTGACTGGGTACATGTACATGTACATTACCAAAGCCATCTGTGCTTTGATGTCCCCTCCTAGTGCAGCAAACATATAATAGACCAGAGCTTTAGCCTGGCTTGAGTTCACACCAATACCAGTTGCATACAGGAATCCTAAAGTCTGCAATGAGTAATTGGCATTTGAAAACAACAATAATTAGTATAAAGATATAACAACAATTCAGTCACTCTACAGGATCCCTTAACTTGCAGAACTATTAGGGCTGCTGTCTAACTTTTGCCCATCTTTCAGTTCTTGAAATGTGCTGGCAGGTAGCCATTTTGCCATTTGGCTTTTATGCTCACTAAAGAAAGTAGTGAAAATGTAATTCAACCAGTAAAAACTGCCAGTTCTTCAACAGTTAGTCTCCAGCCCTGTTGGCTGAAGCCTAACAAATACTGGCAGAATACCTTATGAGCAACAGTTTAGCACTCATTCAGGGGATGATTCAAGCAATATGACTTCTTAGACTATCCACTAGAATTATCTAATTATAAGTAAATAAGTATAGATAGAATTATCTAGTTATAAGTAACATACTAACCACACATTTCAGTGTGTAATTTAGCTTGTAAAACAAGAGCAATAATAACCTGTTGTCCCACTGCAGATCCCTTTCCAGCAATTTGTGTTAACATTTCTACAGCTTTGGAAATGTTACGAGGCAAGTGATCACCAAACTGTCAAAAACAGTTAAAGCAAAAATAACTAAATGCCTACTGAAAATACTGGCAGATGAGCTACACTAAGAGATAACTGGTACCCTCAGCTTTAGAAGCTCCATTCTCAAGAAATTCTTAGCAACCACACACTTGATATAAATGAAAACAAGACTGGACTGGACTGGACTTATTATAGGAACTCCCAGATCCATCCCTAGGTATTTTCACAGACAAACTGTACTTGAACTCTGAGCCAAAAAAAAGGTGTTTGCCTTGACTCTTGGTCAACAACTTTGAAACTTTACTTTGTTGGCCCAACTCCTCTTTTATGTCTCCTCGCAAATACATTCAAAATGCACAGTCACATTTTTCACTGCTATTTGAAACATACCAAATAGGCTAAAGCAACAAGTTCTTGAGCTTTGGTGAAGTTATGAAGAAATGCAGCTTCTTCCAACAAACTGTAGGCCCTGAGAACAATAAAATGACAAGTAGGCAAAATAATTGTGCCAAAAATTCTCAACCAGCCATTTATCTTTATTTTATTAACGCATAATTATTTAGATAATTGCCCACAACGGGACAACCTTAGAACTGCATCCAAGTGTCAGGGTTGTCCACAACTTTTTAAGTAGCTGGCAAAAATTTCTAAGTAGCCGGATAGTGATTATCAAGCGCCAAAGGCGATCTCTTCTAGGGGGTCTGGAATTTCCTTGATTCTGAGCACAAATTTCCAACAATGTCAGTTCCAAAAGTCGATCAATCGTAACTTTTCAATTTTATTTGTATAAACTCATGCCTTAGAAAGGTTTTCTACATGTGACTGCCAGAACTCAACGTAATGAACTAATAATCGTGTATCTCTGTGCCAACCAGATTATTGTTAAGTCAATAAACTGCAATGGGAAATAAGTTTTATTTTCATATATCTGCACCAGTAAAGAAACAAATAATTTGTAAAAATATATAATATATTGCAAAAGTAGCGGGCACAAACCACCCAAGTAGCTGGTTAATTCTGCCAGCTGCCGGCTGTTAGGGACAACCCTGCAAGTGTAACATTTATTTTGGGGGGTTAAAAAAAGGTAGTGTCTGTATGTGTGGAAAGGAACATGACTTAGTTTCCACTTTTGCTTGGCATTTGAAGGAAGGTGTCCTTTAGCAGAAATGTCACTATATTAAGCTCAGCCAAACGGAGTTGCAAGTCAACCAAGTTAGGAAATGTCAACTTGTGAACACAGGCTTGCGATGGGTGGCCAAATGGACTTGCAGGTAGATGCAAGTTCAGCACAGGTAGCAAAAACCCATTTCAGTGCAACCTTGCATGCATGCCCGTAATGAAGGAAACCAATACTGAAGCCAACTTGCATTGACTTGCGTTAGGTAGCCAAACTGTTAAAAACTTGCATTGACTTGCATGAAAATTTGAGTTCCATCAAAGTCGACGCAAGTCATCGCAAGCCATTGCAGGTCCAACAAGCCATGGCCAAACGGAGTTACAAATTACCACAAGTTTTCAACTTGCAATAACTTGCGACTTTGTTTGGCCAGGGCCTTACAGCTACCAGTATTCAAAACAGAACAACACATTGCATACATACTTTTTGTAGTTTGGCTTTGTTTGGTTTAGGAGAGCCGTGGCATCTTGATAAAGCAATTGGCCAACTTCCTCTAACAAAGAATGCAAGACAAAATAATGTTATTTAGCATTTTACTGCAACACATACAGTACTACATGGACTTTCTATTGGAAAACTAGTGGCATTGCTAATAGCAATTTTCAGCCAGCCTCTAGGGTCAGTTGCAACATGAGTCTGGTTGGCAATGTCAGATTGTCTTAAAATCATGCATGAAATCCTCATAGAAATCAGTACCATTATGACAGCCACATGATACACAGTAATGTACACTGTACCTAGATGTTTGTAGATCAGTAAATTACAAACCAACCTTTTAATTCTTTATTTTCTTTCTTGATTTCTTGATTTTCCTCTGGCAAAGGGAAACCATTCAAAATGTTTATTTCATAATCCCTGTTTTCATCACGATAAGATTGTATGTTGTATAATAACTAATACTTGATGACTGTTATACTGAATTTGCTAAACAACCTACGAGGCTGCAAGTACCAGTAACTATACAGAATTTAATTCATACAAGGTTCTGCAATGCTCACTGATCTGCTTTTTAAGAGCGACTTTCAATAAACATCAAGTATTCCGCGGCAGAAGTCGAAAAATCGATTTCTTTCATATTTTGCACATAAATGGGTATTGATAAAACTAGAAACCTGATGCGGTTTGCTTTCCCCAGAAGCGCTTTATTTTCACAAAAAACGAGGAAATCGATTCTCAGGTTCGGGAGGTCAAAATTGCAGGAAATTAATCTTGAAAATCAGTACCATAAACTTGCATCGCACTGGTAAATTAAAGTGCTGAGAAAAAATTTGAAACTTCTTATTAACAGAAAAAGTCTTTTTCATTGACTAGACAGTTACAAAACAGCAGTAGCAAAATTTAAAGAGCACAAACAATTCCAAACTAAAAGGCAGGTTCTGACGTTCACGTAGAAACTGACTTGGAACCTAACTTCTGTGAAATAATTTAACATGTGCCATAACCCCAAATGGTCTCAATCCTTGTTCCATAGACAGTAGAAACATTGAACTAAACTATACCTTGAAACTGGCTTGGGCTATCCATGCTGCTGTCTATGGGAAAACTTCGAACACAGCGAATTTTAACAAATGGGGCTAATGTAGTTCAACTTTGCCGCATCCCGAAATACACCAAAATTTCCATGTTAAGCCACACAATCTCTCTTTTCTTCGTCGTTGCTTGATGCTTGATGATGTCCTCAAACTCAATTTTTCAACTGCTGCCGCGAAATTGAAATTTTGCTTGATTTTTACTGAAAGTCGCTCTTAATAGCCAATGAATAGGCTTTCTGGTGACAGTAGCAAAAGAGCAAAAAGAAAGGCCAGGAGCTTGCTTACTGTTTGGCCTTTTATTTGACTCTGCCTATTGAAGAGACTAGTCTGCATTTGGTAAGCTAACAACAGAATGTCTCATGGGCATCAAACTGCTAAGGAAGCCCTTACAGCAATTTGAGAACAAGTTCATATGATAGCTACTGTGAAGCCATCAAATTAGAATTTCTTTACATGCAAATAAAGGAAGCAGAAATAAAACCTTTCAGCTGCTTAATTTCTTCTTGAAGATCCTCCTTTTCTTTAAGTTTACCATCTTCTTCGTCGTCGTCACCAAAATCTTCTGCTTCGTCCAAAGGTCTTTCTGTCATTTTCCATGAATCAATACTATCAGTGTCCTCAAGAAAATTTTCCATTTCACCATCTTCAATGTCATCATCCAGGTCTTCATCATAAGATTCATCATCAATACTCCCATGATCATCCATATTATCCCAATCATCCATTTCCTCATGTTGCATTACCTTCTTGTGACCTCGTCCTTTCTTTGATTTAGATTTCTTTTTACTATCATACTGACCTGTTTTTGTTTGAGTTCCTTCAGCCTCATCTTCTGTTGACTGCTTTTTAGAGTCTTCATTGTTCTGATGATCTGAATGTTCAGACTTAACTTGTTCCTCGTTCAATTTTTCTGTTTGCTGTTGTTGTTCACTTTTTGCTGGTTGCTCTGCCAGTGAAGGAGATTCTTCAACCCCTTGACGATGTTGACTACTTGCACCTTCTTGATCTTTCTTTTTATCACCAGAATTATCATTTTTAGCTGTATTGCTTTCATCATTTTGCTTAACAGGATCCAATTTTTCATTGGATTTAGGAGAATCGTCCTTTACAGATTCATCAACAACATGTACTTGTGAGAATTCTGCACTATCTATATCCTTAATATTTTGCAAAGAGTCACTTTGAGGAACCTCATGTGCAACTTCCGCATCAGATACCTCACTGGAATGAGCATCTTTCCCATTCAAGTCTGTCATTTGATCAGCTTCATGGCTTTCTTTATCTGCTGTATGTTTTTCAGACTGTTCTACTAGTTTATTCACCTCTTTTGCAAGGTCTTCCTTCCATGATTGAGAATTTTCAGTTTCTTTGTTTAATGTTTGTTCACTTTGTTGACTAGTTGGATCATTTAGTTCCAATGTTTCTTTACTATCAGCCTCCTACAAGCCAAAACGGTTAAAAAAAATATCATTTAACTCCTTTGTAGGTGTTTATTTCACAATGTTGCACTGCAGAAATGTGTAGATACTGATAGTGTTTACTATGTGGAAGGGTTTTCATTAGAACTTTCAAAGCACCAACCCTTTTGCAATGTAAAACTAGGGTCACTGATATCCTGTTGTGAAGTATGCGACAAACAATCCAGTGCAGGCTGCTAGCTACTGGCTCAAAATGAGGGTTGCAGTCCTGCACATATTTTTATGGTCACACACCAAGTGTTTATAATTTGCCAAAGGGGTACCCCCTAAACTTACAGTGCAACTGTAGAGGTTTTCATGTTGGAGGTATAAAAACAAAATCTATTTCCCAAAGGAGAAAAATTTTACTGTTTTATACCTCCAACAAGGCCACCCTTACATCACAAGAAAACCCTCTACAAAAAAAAGCTTGGTAAATGCTAACTAATAGCCAACATTGGAATACTGAGGTAATATACCAGTCAAATTGAAGCTTTAACATCCCTCCCCCGGGCACCCCCCACCCCGGCATTTGAACTTTTGAAGATTGGCTTGTTCAAATTCCCTCCCCTCTGGGCAAAAAAAGCCGTTCGAATGCCCCACCAATTAGTACTGAAATACTTCTTCTTAAAGACAAATTTCGTCTTCAATCAAACACTTTTCAAAGAGTTTTTCACTAACCAAGGCGAAATTCTATCTTGTAAATTCGTCAAACCCTGCAAAAACTGAAAAAACTCACAGGCATATCTGACTCCAGAACAAGAGATAAATCCGGTTAAAATTCCCCACCCTTCCAAGGCAATGTTCAAATTCCCCCCTCCCAGGGCATGATGCACAGTCAAATGCCCGGGGTATGCGGGGGGGGGGGGGGGGGGGGAGGGGGATGTTGAAGCTTCAATTTGACCGGTACATAAATTATTGTTTTTATACACAGGTATTTCCTGTTTTAAAAGCTATAAGGACACAAGTTCTCAGCGTGATACCAAGGTCCAGTGAAATTAGGGGTTGTTAAGAGCTGCGTGGTATCTGGGGGGTTCTACTGGCAGTATTACTACCACTGCACAATCATGACATGTAATTTAACATAAAATAAAAAGCATTCCAGAACAAATTGTCTTCGAGCTGTTACACTTAAAACTTGATTTTATAAAAAAATAAGTTGGAGATACATGTACCTCTTGTGTAGGAACACTGCTCCCTGGAGAATTTTCAACTTCTGGAGAATCCTCACCTACAAAAACAAACAAAACATGCGAATTATTCAAAAAAGAGATGGAACCGTTTAACTACATGGATTTAAATATATGCGTTTGGATGGTTTATACTCACTAAGGACTTTCCCTGTCAAAATTGTTATAAACAAGCTAAAAGTCAGGCCTCTCCATAAAAAGTTCTGCGAAAGTATAAAACGCATAATGCCTCCTTCTACCGACTAGCGTCAATAAATACAATCCTAAATACAATATAAGCTAGAGAAGCACACATTACAGTGCAAACTTAGTAAAATTCATGCAAAATACGTGTTTTGCTCTCATTTCGTTCGTTCGTATACGAAGAGTGAACCAAACGATGCCACGTAAGGCGGCTAACACGCATGCCCGGCCGAGGAAACGCATTTCACTGTCGGCAAATTTTCGTGGAAGCATACGAAGTATTCCGAACCTTATTATCCAATCAGAGACTAGCACGAGCAGTCGAATTTCGCGGGCTCAATCACGAGCTTTTTGGAATCACGTGCTGTTCAGTGGTCATTCCCCTGGTAATCATATGACAACCAACATGGCGACCCGCCGGTGCAAGGTGGATTCAAGCAAAATGAAATCAGAATTAAGCTTACACAACAGATTATCAAAATGAGAAGAGCAGTATGTCAGACTATGTGGAAACTTGTCCAGAGACAGACGTATACTTGTTTGTCGTCGCGATACGGTATATGGTTATGTATCGGTGGCCTATTGTTAACTTTAATCTCTGCTTTCCAGTTTGGAGAAGTTGTTCTCGAATGGAGCATGCAGAAGTATGCGGTCACTTTTAACACTTACCACGATAACATTCTTGGGAATTCATACCAGGACAGACTGTGTCTTCCAATACCGATGGACGTTGTCTACACGTGGGTAAACGGGAGCGATCCAAAGTTGCTTGCAGACTTGGAGAAACTCAAGTTGGAAATAGAACTGGAACAAAATCGAACTACTTTGAAAGAAATACAACGACTGAAAACCGAAACTAATGCTACTGAAGATGAAATCGCTGAGCTGCTTTTGAAGAGAGCTTTAGAGAAAGAGAACAAAGCTAAAGGAGAAGCGGGCAAAAAAGATGACCAAATTGGAGATTCTCGCTGCCCTTTTGCAAATTGTGTTTCAGCATTTAGTGTGGTTGTAGAAGATGGTCTCCCAGGTGATTTACAGCTATCGAAAATACGTGAAATGGATGCATCGTTCGCGAAAGCGTCTAGTTTTTACAACGTGACTTCGTCTGCTTCAGCAAAAGAACGAGTCAGTGTAATTCAATTTCCCGGCAAAAGCGAAATTGTTGAGGCTTTGAAGGTTAAGATCAGATGGCAGGATAAAAGTCTTCGAAGTAAAGAAGGTTATTACACAAGTGATGGAACCAGACCTGCTGCGGTCAAGAGGGAAACAGAAATCATGATTTTAGATTTAAAAAGTGGTGATGAACTGGAGAAAGTTAAAAAAGATTTAAAAGACCGTTTTGGAGATAAGCTCATTAATGTAGTCTTTCATGCTGAGAAATTCATCGGTGTTGCCTACTTCTCAGATAAGACATCAGCATCTTCTGCTCTGAGCTTAAGCTTGACAGTTGATGGAAAATCTGTGAAATTAGCTCCAGCCTTGTTAATATGGGCACCATTCTATTCTATTCTGATTACCTCAGATGATTCAAATGATCATGCAGCTATTTCAGCAAACCGTTTTGCAGACAATGAGGAATTAAAGTATTCTCTCCGTTCTGTTGAAAAACATGCACCATGGGTTAGAAACATTTTTATTGTTACAAATGGTCAGATACCCTCTTGGCTTAACTTGGACAATCCTCGCCTCAAAATAGTCACACACAAAGAACTCTTTTTAAATCAGAGTCACCTTCCAACTTTCAGCTCTCCTGCCATAGAATCACATCTTCACAGAATTCCAGGATTGTCCCAGAAATTTATCTATCTAAACGATGATGTCATGTTTGCAGATAACGTATGGCCAGATGACTTTTACACCCACGCAAATGGGCAAAAAATCTACTTAACATGGCCTGTTCCAAACTGTAACGAGGGGTGCCCATCATCGTGGGTTAACGACAAATACTGTGATAAGGCTTGCAATGTCTCAGAATGTGACTGGGATGGTGGAGATTGTATTGGAGTTAAGAAAAAGACACAGTACAATTATCAGGGATGGCAGAGTCAACACTCAAGTTTTCGCATACAGTTCTGTTCCCCGGGCTGTGCAGACACTTGGGTAGGTGACCGTTACTGTGACGTAGCTTGTAATGTTGCTCAGTGTGGTTATGATGCTGGTGACTGCGGAATCACTCAGTTCAATGAATTGTATCATGTAGATATTGATCAAAACACTCACACAGTTCATTTACCTAGAGGAGTATCAGTGCTTTATTTCAATATTTCAAAACTATTTGGTGAAGGGAAGGTCACTTCTGGAGAGTATTCAGAGACACAGTGTGTGCGATCTGCTACTGTAGCTCAGAAATATAAAGTATTTACTCTGACTTTGCGAGTAAACTGTACTTCAGCTGCGGTCAGTTTCAAAATTGATGGTTTTAGTGACAAGAATGAAACAAATAAGGTGGGTGTTGTTTTCAACATGACTATCGATACAAGACCAGAAAACAAGTCAGTCCCCATTGCAACTCCAGTACCTAGCAAAGTGTTTTCTGCAGGAGTACCAACAACACCACCACCTGCAAAAACAACAAAACTAAACATGCTGAGGACTCTGTATCCAATTAGAATACAGAATGCTAATCAATCACTTAATTATTGGGTTGTTGCTAATGAGTCTGTTCATAAACCAACATGGCCTCCATTAGCTGAGAAGGAATATGAAATACCATTGCTTTCCAATGACACTGTTTTACCGGAATATGTTCAAAATGCACTGGCAAATGCAGAGAAGGAGTACCATGATGGTGACTTGACGCAGAAAGGTTATGCAAGAAAGAAGGCAAAGATTTTGTATGACTTCCTGAATTTAGTTGCTACTGAAGCAGCTCCAGCACATGTTGCTATGCTGACACCACCTTTGCGAGAAACAGAAGAAAATCCAACTGCCCCTGCAAAGTTGCACACCAGGAAAATGGTATGTAGTTTGTTGTTTAAAACTAAATTGTTTTATCAGGATGGTATAAAAGTGGTAGTGGTAGTGTTACCTCTAAAATAGAGGTATCGTACAGAAGTACTGGTATTTTGGTCTGGTGGTTTGAGTTCTTCATCAATTTGCATTATCATTTATACATATGCACAAATACGCATACATTCATGTATTAAAATGTGCATGCATTTACTAAGTTCTGCTCACATTTACAATGTACCAGATCTGCATAAATACATGTACGTTAAAACATGACTCTGCATGGATTTACAAAATATTAAGACCTAGCTGGATTATTCCATTTTGAGGGCTCAGTTGTAAATTTTCTCCAAAACATGAAGCATATTAAAAATTCTTTTCTTTGCTCTTACCATTTAGATTTGGAGTTTGCACCCCAATTGTTCATTAATGTCTTATGAACATTTAACCAAGATTATCTACATACCTTTTGCCCTAACTCACATGCATGTGATTATCAGGCTTATACCATGGCACTTCTGTCATGTGCAAAAGTGTGCCATTGTTCAAGAACTGTTATTAATAAACCAAATTGTGCTACTCTGTCAGTAGAACTTGGTCAGTGTTAAATATGAGTGGAATTAGTACTTTAAGGGAATTATGTTTAGGAAAACACCCATTTACCACGTGTTTGAAAAGAAATTCCTTTAATTTCACTTTTCCTTTTTGCAGGAAAAAACAAGTGGTCCAGAAGCAGTGAAAAAATCCAAAACGTCTCAGTCTGTGGAAACCAAATCTCATCAAAGGAAGTTGTTATCCTTAGAAATCTTAGAAGTAGCTGATGTTTTAAATGATGTCAGCGTGCAAGAATACCAGAACATGAACTTTCAAGCCGCATTTCAAGTTGGTGATTTTGTTAATATAAACCAAAGAACTGTTTCAAAGGATGACATCTTTCTAGCTGACTGGATTGCTAATACTAAGCAGAAACAGTTATCCTTTGAAAATGACCAGTCCGAGACCCACAAGCGATGGAGAAGTCGCTATGGCAACTGGCAGCCTCATAAACAGCAAGGTGCAACAAGTTTTCTCCCCTGGGAGAGACACAAAACATTTGAACAGCTTCAGAAATCTAGAGAAAGATGGAAACGTTCACAAGAATTTACAAATTACAATGCGCCAAGCAGAAAGTTGATGGACACTTTTGCAGATTCCTTGCTTCATGTGCATCGAATTTATAACCGCAAGTTTGGGTACATGGGACGCAAAGTTCCTGCCCATATGCCGCACATGATTGATGTGAAGGTTATGGAAGAGTTACAAGCCCTCTTACCTGAAGAATTTGATCAAACATCCTCGCACAAGCTTCGCAGCTCAGATGACATGCAGTTTGCATTCTCATACTATTATTATGTGGTTGGGCAGAAGAAAACCCCAAATATCACTGAGTTCTTTGCTGAGGTGGATGCTGACCATTCAGGTAAGGATATTTGAAAACTTATCAATTTAGTCAGAAAAAAGTGAAAAAGAGCCACAGAAGATTTGTTACATTGATGTAATTTATATACATTCAAAGTAGGTACCCTACAATTGGGGAGACTCTTTGGGGGGAGGGAGGGAGGGGGCTACTCAACCCAAGATTGGGAAGGGGTGTGACACCCAGGCTGTGGGACACTGATCCTGTTTGTGGACACAAATTTTGCATTTTCCAATTATCTAGGAAATTAACATCCATAGTCATTTTCTAAGAAGTGAAGGACAGTCCCTGTCAATGGGTGTGGCTGTGACAGTGTCAAGTTGAAAGTTCATACCCTATTTTTAAATTTACAAAAAAAAAACCATAGTCTGTTTCGCGGCAGTACAGGTGCATCCCTGTAGAAGTTTTATAGGTTTATAGGGTTGTACCCCACAATGCAGTGCATGATTTATTGGCCGTTGTAGGGGATAGTGTTTGATGAAACTAACACTTAAAAAGAGAGACCGGGGTGACATGTTATTCTTGTTTTGCAATATTATGCAACTAGGGTTGGGTGGGTGGCTGGGTGCTACAGACTGTAATGAAGAGTTACCGCCCCCACCAATGTGGCCTGCGTTTGGATCTTAAACTCATTGTCCTTTGCATCTTTGCATGTGTTGTCCTTTATGGCTCCATTGTTTTTTTCTCTAGGTTTTCTCACTTTCCTCCCTACATAATCAGGGTGTCTGACAGGATGTGGTGGTGCGGATCCACATAATTCTCTAACTTCCACATCCTCCGCATCTTCGGAGCATTTTCTGAATAAAACATAAAAAATGCCTAATATTAGTGATAAAGCAGCTGCTTTCCATCCTCACAAACATAAACGCCAAAGAGATTGATTATTTGAAGCAGTTTTTCTCCTAAACATCATCGAAAACATGCTGCTTTGTTTGCGAGTGACTTTAAACCTCCAGGCATTCCACGCATCTTTTGGCAATGAGCCTGGGTACTAGCTTTGTTCTTACACTGATTTCTATTGGACAAAAAGCATTGACATTTCAGCGAATAGCAGTTGTTGTTAAGAAACATTAATAATAATAATAATATGCATTTATAGCGCGCAAATTCAACATAGGTTTTCAAATGCGCGTTACAAATATAAATTAAAAAATTAGATAAAAAATAGATTAAAAATACTGTACACTAATAAAAAGCTTGTTTAAAAAGATGTCTTCAGAGCTTGCTTAAAATGATCGATGAAAGTGATTCTCCTTAGTTCTGACGGTAGCTGGTTCCATAATTTAGGCGCAGCCGCCGCTAAAGCCCTGTCACCGAGGGTAGATAGAGTCTTTACAACAGGTGGTGACAAAAGCAGTTCCAACTGCGTTTGATGACTTCTTGCACAAGAAAACTTGAATGTCCTGTCCTCTTTTGCTCGTTCGGCTTTCGGAGAATCATCTGCGGTTTTAAGTATGGATAAATTGGTCCTCAAAGAGACAAAGAAGAAGAAGGATCCTCACTAAGCAGTTCACATAACAGCAAAACATTGGAAAGGCACAGTGTCATAAACTGTTTAAATTTCCACATTTTCCAGCTTGTTTTCTGCATAATTAATGTATTTTTTATACCTGACAATTCCTGCATAATATTTTATTTTTTCCGCACCCTATCAGATTGCCTAACATTAAATTAAAACATTAAAACCAGTATTTGTAAATCCCAGTTTGATCCACAATCCATTAGGGCTACAGGTTTTTTACTTGTAAGACAGTAAGCATTCTTGTTCTGGAATGTCTTTATGTACATGTTGGTGTAGTTGTTGAAATAGTTTTATTTAATTGACATAAACTAATATAAGTACAGTGTAACAGTACTTGAACAGCTGTACAGTACAATGCAATGCAGTGTAGCAGAGTACAGTACAGTACAATACAGTACAGTGCAGTGCAGTACAGTGTAGTACAGTGCTGTTAATGTTGGTGCAATTCCGATGCAGTGCCCTACACTTGAATCGAAACAATCTGCATTTACTGTAGGTTGTTCCTATCCAAGTACAGGGTAGTTTGTGTCATCTATTCATGAGAAGCTTTATAAATTTAATCTAGGGGAATTAATAATTAATCGTACTTAATAATTAATTAAATTCATATTATTTATTATCATAATTAATAATCATTTATTTGCTTGTTTATTTATTTTTACTGCATGCATTTTGTAACATCAATTTTATTCGTTATGCTGAAGGGGTCCTTTTCCTTCTAAATAACCTTTATCTAACAATAAAGGCTAAAAATCTTTTGCTTTCACTTTTAGGAGTATTATCAGATCGAGAGCTGCGCACATTGGCTACACGGCTTTACACATTACCACTGGACCTGAATGATCTGAATTCTCTCGAGCAAACACTGCTGAAGTGTGCAAATAAATCACTGCCAGAGAAAAATACATCTGATCCAACTCACCACACAATACTACCTTCAGTTTCAGAAGCATTCCTACGAAGCTGTGATCCTTTGTTACTATTGTTGAATGAATCGTACAAGGGTGTCACAAAGTACAAGTTTGAAACTCTTGGAGACAATGATGTTGCATTTCACATGATCCGTGATAACGCATCAGCTGTTCTTCAGCAGTTGGATGCCATAAGGGGCAAGAAGAAGAAATTTGTATGTTTGAATGATAACATAGATCATGCGAAGAAAGATGCTGAACTTATCAAGGCACTACTGGTGGACTTTTACCAATCACTCTTTCCAATTCCATCTCAGTTTGAGTTGCAGCAAGAGTATAGAAACAGATTTCTTCACATGAGTGAGCTGAGGGAATGGATGAAAGAGAGAGAGACCGCTAAATTTTGGACGAACATTTTAGTAGCAATTTTAGTTTTAGCAGCAATTTTTACAACTTTCCCTGATCTTTTTTTCTATTTAATCAAAGTATTTTGTCCCTTGAGAAGACTTTTTTCCTTTTTTCAACGAAACAGCTCCTCAACTACTTCACGTCTTATGACCGTTTAGGAAACTTGCAGTTTATAAATGTATTAATAATAATTAAAGAAACAATTTTTGAATAATGTATTATAATTCCATCTCAGGTCTTCCATGATGTTAGCAATCTAGTTTAGATATTAGACTATAGATAATCTAGTTAAATGTTTTGTTAGCAGAAATTAATCCTTGCATCAGTCCACCTGTTTCAAAATATGAACTCTTTAAGCCCCAGCATCTTTATACAAATTCTCCTTACTGGTCTCCATAGATTTTGTCGCAAGTTCTCAGGATCTGTATGTGTTATAATACGTTGATATGATGGGGAGAAAATTTGGTGCTGATGACTGTTGGGGCTTTAAGGATTAAGACTGGTACTAAAACGTGATGTCTGGCATTGAGATAGAACTACCGTGGGTGTTCTGTTGGCCAAATGAAGAGCAGAGAACCAAGGCAAGTTCCTTATGGGGCACATTAAGTGCGTATTAAGGCTGATTTAGATGGTACGATTTTTTCTTACAACTCTTGTATGCGACTTGCTGTTGTCATGTCTGCAACACAAATCATGCTGTCTAACTAAGGCATACAACATCCTCACGACAGTCGCACACAACACGAAAAATGTCATAGGATCTGGAAACATGTTCAAAACCCTACAACTACAGTTGTAGCCACCATCAACCATCAAAATGTTAGAATGACGAGTTGTTTATGATCTTTGCCTGATGCAAACGTCATGTGCTACAAAAGTCACATGCGGCAGTCGTAAGCAAAAATCGTACCGTCTAAATCGGTCTTTACTAGAACTGGGCTTGCCCGAGACGCCACCCAGTTATTTTCAGTTATTTCCTTCCTCTTGGTAAGTAGCATCGACCTCTTTGGACTATTCCTACTGCAAGATGTATGCAATATTGTTATCTCCCACTTACTGCCTTTTTGAAATGCTTTCTGCTGCTCTCTCTTTTTCCTTGCCTCCCATCGACTTTCCACACCCTGTTTTCAATGTAGTTCTGCACACCCTACCTCCCTCCATATGCATCTTAACTCTTCAATCTGAGGTATAAACACACATAATTTCTGACAAGTTCATACCATGCACAGGAGCTCATTTTGTTTCTACAAAGTTTACGTGAAACTTGCACCCAGAACTACCCTGGCTTTAAGCCAGAGTTTAAAAATCTTCAGGTATCCTTGATACACGCCCAGGTTTACAAAATGCTTGTCAAGCTAATCCACATACATTCCCTTATTTTGTCACTGGCAAAGAATGGGTGTATTGGCTTAGGACACCCCACAGTTAATCCTTTAAGCCCCATCATCATTATTCAAATTCTCCTTACTGGTCTCCATACATTTCATTGACTACTAATTGGGAGAACTTGTCAAGATATCAACTGAAGACAATTCATCTTTGGTGATCACTTTCCCAATTCTCATGACCTGTATGTGTTATAATGCACTGATATGATGAGGAGAAATATGATGCTGAACACTGTTGGGGCTTAAAGGATTAATGTCCTTCTTATTGGTACAGTACTTACTTTGCAGATACTTTGTTATTTATACCAAGATAAATTGTGAAGTTTGATTGACTTCAAATAAGTAACAAAACATTGAGTTCTCGTCTTATTTATCCTGAATGTATTCAGACAAGGAAATAACTTTTTCTTGGTGCGACGTATAATAAAAGTAATTTCACTTCGATAATAATTTCACCTCAATTAGTTTTAATGACTGAGTTTCCACTGAGGGCAAAACTTACTGAAAACCATGAATACCTTTATTTGTAGCTATACAGGAAACAGAAGACAATTTGTGTGTGAAAAAACGTAAAGTGACCCTGTCCCTTTGCTCACTTCCTGCAGTTTGAGCTCTCACTTGATGTTTATGAGCCATATTGAAAATTGGCACACCAGTGTCAAATAAAAGTGTTCACAGTTTTTGGATCTTCACATTTAAATAAAACAGTAAAATGGAATTTAAAAAAAGCAATTCTTGATTTGAAGATGCTTGCAATAATTTGTAGAAACACGCCACTCGATTAAAGAACATTTTATGTTATTGTACTATCTTTTCAACAATTTATTTATGTACACCATGAAGATAAATTAATTGGAGAACTAACGGAAGATATCAGACCAATTCAGATGTTTGTTAAGTGGCAATAGTACTCTCTCGGCAGAGGTTCGGTGGGGCGTTATAGGATTTCTGCTGTGCGATTAGTGATTGCAGGTGCATAAACTGAAAGATCCCCTACTTTTATGCCTGCACTCGCTTTTTCAGTGGAATCTCTCTGTACGAAAAACCCCTTTGAACCTCTAGATCTGAAGAGGAGAGACAATTTTTACATGACTTGTATCAAGTTGAAGACAAGATTAAGTATTAAATTTTTAATTATATTTTAATTATCCCATCGAGTAGACTGTGATTTTTATGGAAAAAATAAAAAGGAATAACTTAAAGAACTTGTATAGCTGCCATAGTAAAGTGTGAAACTCTTGCAATATTGTCCCGGGGGACCAGGGTACTCAACTGAAAGTCTCATAGGAGGATGGAGAAGGACAAGACTCAAACTCTTACCCGCCCCCCCCCCCCATAATTATTAAATTATAGCAATCACAATTGCACCCTTAATTTTCTTATAGCTCAATGGGTATATAGAATTTTGGAACCTTTTTAACCCTTCTACACCCAGAGTAAGTTATGGAGACATTAAGTTGGTTCTAACTTGTGAGTCTGTGGGTGAAATCCTATGGTGTGACCATTCAAATGAAACCTCACTAGCAGTACTTCCATATGGTACCATACACCTAGTACCTTATTCCAAAATGGCAGAAAATACATTATTCTTTTGTCTCCATGTTAACTGGCCCTTTTTGCCTCGATCGTTTTAAGCCAAATATTCCTTTGAATTCTGCAGATGAGATCGAGGCAACAAGGGCCAATTAACAATTAGACAAAAGAGTAATGTATATCTGCCATTTTGGAATAAGGTGTATTTGTGTAATATTATATTTTAACTATTTTACAAAATGAATTTGGGATTTGTCTTGAATTTTGATTTTAGGCACTCTTGGGAGTGAAAGGGTTAACACTTAAGTTTATCTGCTCTCCCTTTCACATTGTAGCCTCTTTCAGAAACCCTTTAAAATACAAACAGTAATATGTTTGCCACCCTTTTTTATTAAATAAATATACTTCATTGGAACAAAAAAAGGCACCCATTCGGGGCAGAGCCTCATCAGAAGCCCATTTTTGGGAGTACCCCCACCCCTTTGCTTCAAGGCTGTCTGCATTTCCCCAAAAGTAGATCCCTGAAGGTTTGCACTAGCATCTGCTTTGCAAACAAGGATGTTGACAGCACTGGGCATGGGACAGGGAATGTTTCAACTTCGACTGTTAGATTACACTTTTCATCTCAGTTGTTTCCTTGACAGACATTATTGGGCTTGCTCTCTGTCCTCCCTAGGAAAGATCTACTGTACTGAGCCCAAGATCATCTTTGGGACAGTGTTATTTGAAGGTAGTCTGCCACAAAATAGCCAATTAGCCAGAAGGGAAAAAGTTTTTGAAAATGTGAGGGGGGGGGGATGTACACACAAACCTTTCACTTGTGCTGGGTTATTTGTCTTCAAATACTCTCCTAAGGCTCACTGCTAAGACAGACTGGGAGTGAAGTTAGGAAAGTTATTTGTTGCACTACATCAAAGGCAATCACAAACCACTGATGAAATACTCCTCCTTGTGGCTCTTTTATTAAGTGCTATACAGTAGATTCTTGTCGATTGCATGAAAAAAGTTGGTGGATTCAGTACCCATTTTATGGCAGTGGCAACTTTTCAAAGTTCAACATGCACTATGGTTGCATAGCCATTTTTGATGAGGTTATGTAAACGCAGCTACACTGTACAAAGTTGTTGCATAAAATTGGTGGTATACACAACCTGATAGAGTTTGGAAGAATTCAGAAATACTTGATGTAAACTTTCCTTGTCCCATGGCTTGCAACTGGTTCAAACTAAGCTCAATCTGCATTTGCATCAGACTATGTAAGGATGTGCATCAGTTTAAATAGTTTTCCTCTGTTTGACTATTTTGTACTTGTATGTTGTTATGTTGCTTATTTGTGGAATATGTACCAGGCTTAAACTACTGCAATCCACAAAAAAGCTCAGGCTGTCTCTTGTTTGGAATCCAATACAAGTGGTATAGACACGGCATGTACAACAGTGGTTCTCCACTAGCTATCTAGTTTTTGCATGCCTTTAACCTGCGAAGCTGGCGGGATAGTTTGTTCAAGAGTGAAGTATGAGTGGCAGAGCGGTTTACACTGCTTATGGCAACTCTGCTGCCAAAAGTTTACTTTTGCACGGGGACAATACTGCCAGCTCTGTCAAAACTTTACCTTCACACACATATAATACTGCCAGCAACACAGGCTAGCACGCCTTTGATTCCGTATAAGTGGGGCCCAAGAGAAAAGAAGCAAAAATTAATGATATATGATAGCAATGCAAGTTTTGCACAAACTTTAATTTGTAAACAACACCCTATATCTAACATACATTTGAAATGTTTGATATGACTTAATAGAACTTAGTGTTCTCAGCTGTGAATAATTTCTTATTATTGCCAGGCTACACACTACAGAAGCATTCTAAGTGTGAAGTAATAAATACCAACTACACTTCTTTTAAATAAATGCAAAAATATGTTTTTAAATATTTTTTGTCTCTTAAGCTTTCCACATGTAATGTAGCCAAAAATATAGTTTACATTTTTAAGACGGAATCCATCAGGAAATTGAGTAATCAGTGGACAAAAACCTTGTACCAGATAATTTAAAGAATATCACATTCTTTTTTACACTTTTTAAGAGCTATAGACGTAATAAGTTATATCTGTAATAACATCAGAGACAATTTCGTATAGGAGCCCATGAAATTAAATTTCAGATTTCACAGGAATTGTGTAAACACAGGTAAAATAGGTAAATTTTTATGTGTAAGATTTCATTTTGTGAAATTTGAAATTTATTTTCTCGGGCTCCCATAAGAAATTGTCTTTGGGGTTATTACAGATAACAAATTACATCCATAGCTCTCAAAAAATGTAAAAAAGAATGTGATATGCTTTAAATTGTTCTGGTACAAGGTTTTTGTCCACTGAAAACTAAAATTACTCAATTTCCTAATGGGTTCCGTCTTAATATTATTATGACATTACCAACAAAAACCTCTCCCAGTCTTGAACAGAGACATGTTTCCCTTGGACACTATTGTACAGTAATTTACAAAAGGCTATGTAGAACTAATGCTACCACTGACAACAAGTTTTTTTTCTTAGTATGTTTGAAATAACAACTTCACTTGCCATGTACTTCACATTCCCCGCCCTCTAATAAAAGTACCAAAATTCTGACTACACTAACGCCAGCATTCACAGTCGAGTAGTATATTAAGTTTACAAAATGTCTTTAAAGACGGATATCCTTCTTAATTCCCAGTGTCAAAACTCCATTCATAAAGTATGGTTCTAACTTGTGGATATTCAGCAGTACTTTCCTGTGGTGCTGTTTATTACACTGTGCAAAGTGGTTCTAACTTTTGAGTCTGCGTATGAAACTTTAAGTCTGACCTTTCAAATGAAAGCTACTGAGCAGTACTTTCCTGTGGTGCTGTTTATTACACTGTGCAAAGTGGTTCTAACTTTTGAGTCTGCGTATGAAACTTTAAGTCTGACCTTTCAAATGAAAGCTACTGAGCAGTACTTTCCTGTGGTGCTGTTTATTACACTGTGCAAAGTGGTTCTAACTTTTGAGTCTGTGTATGAAACTTTAAGTCTGACCTTTCAAATGAAAGCTACTGAGCAGTACTTTCCTGTGGTGCTGTTTATTACACTGTGCAAAGTGGTTCTAACTTTTGAGTCTGTGTATGAAACTTTAAGTCTGACCTTTCAAATGAAAGCTACTGAGCAGTACTTTCCTGTGGTGCTGCTTATTACACTGTGCAAAGTGGTTCTAACTTTTGAGTCTGTGTATGAAACTTTAAGTCTGACCTTCCAAATGAAAGCTACTGAGCAGTACTTTCCTGTGGTGCGTTTGTTGCTTCCAAAGGAAATTCTGCATTTTTTCTCGTTTTGCCCCAATGGTCCCTGACTTGAGTGAGAGGGTTTAATTAATAACCATCATCTGGGTCAGTGTTGGCATCTTCTCCAATTTCTGCATACCGCATGGCGAGGTCATCCTCTTCATTACGCTGAACTTCAGAGCGATGAAGGTCCTCTGGAGTGTCACTGTCACCATTATTTACACTTTGATCACTGTTTCTTGTATCATGCTGTATTGCAGGCTTAGCTTCTGCTGTGTGATCATGCATGGCCTATATACCAATGAGAGGGAAACTTGTGGAGTGATTATGATGGAATGTTCAGTGCACACAGTCATATCTGTCCATTCAACCACTGAGGCATTATTATCAGTTGCATCTACGCTTGGACAGGCGGCACAAAAACATGACCAAAGTGGATATCAAATACGGTACGACAGGCAACCAATCAACATTTCACATGTGTAACTGACAACCAGTTTGTTTTGGATTGAGTCCTGAATTTCTTCAAATGTTACGAAGATATATCTTAGCCATGGTTAAGTGTGGTTTTGTTCAAAATTCAGAGACAAACTACTTGAATGTTTTGTCCACAAAAGTGTGCATAACAGGCTGTCAAACTTTAAATATTTAAATATAAAATAATGAAGAATCATGGCATGTTTGACACCAAATCAAGGACAGTGCCTCCTTTTGTTACTGCGCATACGTTCTGCGCATCTCGGGATATTCGGGTTTCTTAAGGAATTTGCCCACTAATACAACAATACTTTTGCGTGGTTTAAGACTACGTGGAAAAAGCAGATCTTAGCAAGGGCTATCAGAATCCAAAAAGAAAATTGGGGGTAACCACGCATTTTTCAGAAATAATTGAGCTTAAATTTGGAAAGAAATTGCCATACATTCTTTGTATTTTAATGCTTTTTTTAGAATTATGGTTGCTTAATTATCTCTGAAAAATGCGTGGTTACCCACATTTTTCTTTTTGGATTCCAATAACTCTTGGTAAGATCTACTGTTTCCCCATAGTCATAACCTTTGCAAAAATACATCTATATTAGGAGGCACCGTCCTTAAGTCCTGTTTTTGCAATGCATCTTTAGATGCAACTGACATTGGTGATTTTGATTGAAATGAAGAATGATGATGAGGACAATGATGATGATGATGATGATGATGATGACGATGATGATGACACTGATTAGAAATGGCCATGATGAGAATCCCCTTGATAACGATGATGATTTAAACAACAAAAGACTCGGTTCCAGCTTTAAACTCAAGCGTGAATGTCCCTTTCCTTGGTGCGATGCTGCAATGATTAAACATTGCCCTGAATTATAAGTTTGCCTAATGTACAGACATGCAGTGTACACTACATTTTCTACTTTGTCTAGTAAAGCTGTTGTTCCAGAACAATATTATGTTTCCCAGAAAACATGAACAACTGTCAGACACATCTTGTGCTGTGTTCTGGGAAGTAAAACCTGGTTTATTTTATATATTTAAATCAATATTTATACAGGAGCATCTAGTTTAGCACAGCTAGTTTAAGTGCAGTCCTGGTATAACACAATATACAAACAACATAAATGTACTAGACATAATAATAAACTAAACTAAACATATGGGTTATTTTTACAAATAAAATATTAGTGATAGTGTAGGTATTATTGCTTAAATGGAGTTTAACCCTGGTTTTGTCATGCAATCCAAGTAGAGGCATAAAGGGAAGCACAAGCATTTATACATGTATCATGTGAACAAGTGAAAATTGATGCTTTGTGTCTGCTGATGTCAACCACTTCTTAACAGTTGCAAGATCAAAACCTTCAAGGCCATGTCATTCATGAAAACAAAAAGTGAAATCTTTGAGCCATGATACATTTTAAACAACAAAAATGCAAACTGAACTATACTAATAGGAAGATATACATATTTATCATGCTTTACTCACATCATCACTGTCTGAAGAGAGAGCTTCATCAAATTTTGCTTCCAGATCATTCATCTCTGCTTGAATCTTCTCGCTTTCTTTTTTAATCTCCTCTACCTTCTGAAAAAGGAGACAACATTAGAATAATATTTTACTAATTGTTGTACACTGCCCTATCAACAGATTCACTTTCAATCTTCCAACAAAAATAGGGGTGGATTCTGTTTGCAGACTACTGTACAGGAGCCTAAAAGACGATTCTCCAAAATATGTGGAATCAGCCAGTTCCAGCAATTTAGTGACTACTACATGCATGATTTAATGTTTGCAATTTTGCAAATAATAACCTGCAAAAAAAAAAAAAACAGACCAGACCGATTTGTGAATGGCAGACATTCCACACGTAAGTGTCAAGCAAACTTCAAAACATTTTGTGAGTCATCCAGCCCAGTTAAAATAAAAACATTCTCTTGTTATGCATAGATGCCAAAATTGCAAAATGCCGGGTACCTTCTAATACACAACTCACAGATATTAATGTTTGTCACTTATGCTTATTAGACTCGCGCCATTTTTATTCTATTTTCTATTTAGAACTGCCCAGCTTTGTTTTGGTATCAGTCCAAGAGAATACAATGGTGATATTGCTTTACTTAATTGCCATATGAGAAGTATTTTGTCAAAATTAAAACTGTGAACTTTCCTGAGCTGGAACTTTACAATGTTGCTGATTAGAAGAGAGAAACTTAAAAAAAAATTCCAACAGTATCATCAACTTACTTTTTTGAAGCTTTCAAACCCTCCTTCATCAGCTATATTCTCCTCCTCATGTCCAGCAAGGGACATTCCACCTTCGTCACCATCCATCATACGATCATCATGGAAATGATCTACCTCATCCTCGTCTTCAAAATCTTCATTCTCACCTGCATCCTCACTGTTTTCTTCTTGTTCAGCTGTATCATCCTCTTGCTTAGTATCATCAGGCCGAATTTTAACAACCTCTTCTCTTGTGTTAATTTCTTCTCTTGCATCTCTATTTTCTTCTTCATCAAAGTCATCTTCTACTCTGCCGTCACCCTCCTCCTCATCCTCTTCCTCCTCGTCATCAGCCATGTCTCTTTCATATGGATCATTTTCCTCCCGTTCCTCACTATCATCATATTGTGATGATCTTTCCCTGGAATCTATTAAACAAAGAATCATTAGTGACGTACAGTGAGGTCCTGTTATGGGGGAGTATGGATATCTACTGTCTGAGTTTCAATCCTTGTTTTGTCACTTTTTTGGACAATTAGCATGTCCCTGTCAAAAATTTGTCCAGTGAGCTTACTTACTTTCCGTCACTGTTACAATTTCAGGGAGGCAGTCTTATCATTTGTCATTTCATTCATTCATGTAGTTCACAGTTTCCCTAACAGGGTCTCTACAGTGAGGGGAGACATGGGAACTGAACCTCCCACTGAAGTCCTGTACCCCTACCTCCCACTTCCCAGGAGAAAGCAGTGACTTGCAGCAAATGACAACTAACTGTTTTTTTCAAGCCGATATCAATAAAATACCCTAAAAGATGTGGATACAGGATTTAATACTGAACAGCATTCATGGTAGGCGTGAATGGTTAACCAGCAACCACACAGTACACCCTGCCAGTTAGAATTTGTTTTAACATCCAGATTTGAAAATGAGGGAATTTGAAAATTAGAATTTTTGTGGCCATTCCTTAGAGATCACGACACAGGAGAAAATAGTGACTTACAACATACTACTAGTGTTTTTCAGGCCAATGTTAATAAACAAAAGACATGGAACCAGGGTTTAATACTGAACAACATTCATGTCAAGTGTGAATTGTTAACCAGCAACCACAAAGCATACCTTGCCAGCTAGAATTTGTTTCTACGTCCAGATTTAAAAATTCAAATATTTGGGGCCATTCTCAAGACATGACTCACTTTATTTGTTTCTACATCCAGATTTGGGAATAATTAGAAATCTAGTGGCTATTCCTGAGACATCAACTCCCATGTGGAAAAAGTGACTTGCAGCACACTACAAATAACGTTTTTTTTTTTTCAGGCTAATATCAATAAATTGCCCCAAAAGACGTGGATATAGGGTTTAATACTGAACAGCATTCACGGCAAGCAAAAATGGTTAACTGGCAACCACACAGTACACCTTGCCAACTAGGAATTTGTTGCTTTCTTTTGAACTCATTAGCGCCGTCGAGCGATAAGATTTTTCCGCTTTACGACACGTTTGAAGGGAGAAAAAAAATCCTCCAGGACCAAAGTTCCAATTCAACTTTTGCAACCTGCTTTATAGTTTACTAGTTATAAGCTAATCAAATATTGGGCTTCAACTACGTTTGCTTCTATATTTGTAGTTTCAGAATGAAAACTAATTAGCACGAGCGCAACATGAACAAAACATGTCCTAATCTTCCTTTATACTCCATAATAAGTCCCTCACCTTCAAGATACCTTCCAGAGGAAACAGAAGACCCCAGCACCAAGAGCAGAACTAAAACGAATGTTTTCAATGTCGACATTTTTTACAGCACCTCGCACAGCAGGACAAAATATAAAAACAACTTGAGATCGAAGTGTTCAGCGCAAGGCACGACGGGACAAGGTAAGCCCAGCGGCCAAGCCTTGAGTCTTGGTGGGCGCCAACCAGACGCCAAAATTCATTAGAAGGGGAGAGGAAACGGAGAACTGCGAGCGCGAAACGCCTCCCTTTTGCCTTCCTTCCCTCGTGTTCCGTGCTCGCGTCTCACGAATATATTGAATTTATTGTATTTAATTTTTTTTTTATCTTAGTTTATGTCTTGTGCGATGGTATCCCCTTTGCAAAGAGAATAAAATTTTTGAATAAAAGTTGAATAAAGGGTGTCTGCTTTCATATTGTCACTTACTAAGGAGTAGAAAAGCTTCACTGTTGTATGCAGAAGCGGGTTTTTTCAAACATATTTCGTCGGCTATGAATCGCCTGTCGGGATCCACCCATTATCAAAGCTTGAGGCATCCTCGGGGACCCAGGGGCAGCTAGTCGGGACGACGGGATTTTCATGGGCGAAAGTTTACAACAAGAGCGGGAGAGCCCCTGGGCACTTACTCTCACCGAACGAGTTCCAGAAGCGTTTGAAATCCCGCCTTCTGATTAGCCAGAAAAATATTTTTCTGGCCAATCAGCGAAGAGGAACAGCCGGGCGACTCTCATGCCTTCTTACACGAGGTTGTTTTCCTCATCGAACGCCGTAGTAGCGTGGCCCGTTCAACGGGAACATTTTTGAGGAGAGCTTCAGAAAAAATAAATAAATAATAAATAAACGAAGTCGAGGAAATCGCAAACTATAACGTGACTGCAAGAAAACAAACACTCACCGGGATTTTTCACGGCGGACTTATCGAAGGTATCGTAGATTTTTAGAGCTAGCGACTTCCCCTTTCTCAAGTGTTGCATGAGGCTAATAGCTACTCGAGTAAACGATGTTACTGATTATTTCTCCTTTTTCGTTGAACTACGTCTGAAACTTTCCAGGGGAATCTCCGATGCACGGGCCACCCAACTATGTCGCTCGAGCGTGGGAACCACAGTTAACCAAAGCGTAATATGAGTGTTTGTATGGAACTGAAATTCGATCGAAAATAATCGGCGGTTTTCCGCTGAAAATGCATTAAAACGGGAATACAGTTTGAAAAACATTACCTGCTATGTGTTTGCTGCGTTTTTATTGCTTTTCCGAGCTTCTGGAGGCCGCTGCTTAACGGTCGATGCGACGTCTAGTACGTGACATGACACGCTCGATCAACATAGTTGCGTGTTCCGTGCATCAGAGATGGAAAGTTTCAGACGAAGATCAACGAAGAAGGAGAAATAATTAGTTACATTGGAGAAAGGGGAAGTCGCTAGCTCTAAAAATTTGCGATACCTTCGATAAGTCCGCCGTGAAAAATTCCCTGTGAGTGTTTGTTTTCTTGCGGCCACGTTATAGTTTGCGATTTCCTCGACTTCGTTTATTTATTATCTATTTATTTTTTCTGAAGCTCTCCGATAGATAGATGCCGATAGATCGGAGAAAAATTCCTCCTCCCAATTGGCGCTTAACTCTTTACACGTTGGCAGAGCAGAAGTTGCTTCTAAGGCTTCAACTGCTGACGGTATATCTGAGCTAGACCCGGAACTCGCATCGCACAACAATGAATTCACCTGCGCCAGTTCACCTGATTCTAGCTCCTCAAATGGATCAAACTCCCGGTGTTCCGCAGGGAATGAAACGAGAGATTCGTCTGCTGAAAGAAAACCTGCCTTTACAAAACATTTCTTGATAGTCGATTCTGACACTGTTTCCCAGGCTTGGCCAATCCACCTAATGGCTTGTAGTAAATCCACAGTTTTACACACCTCGTTTGCAGAGTCACAGTCATCTATTTTGCTGACGACATGTGTCAGCATCAGTTTCATGTATTTGAGCTTAAATGTTTGGATTATTCATAGCCTGTTCCTAGCCTGCGTAGCAAGCGTTTCGGTGGGCTTTCCGCACGTTCGATGCAATTTTTGTTTTTTTGGCTCTGGGAAAATTGGGACGGGAGCAAAAAAGTGCGTGGTGGGGGGGTAGTCTTGAGAGTGGCTCGGTTAGACCTTTGATATATGGTAAAACTGCGAAACCGCTATCTGAGTTTGAAGGGTCGGCCCATTTAAAGAACATTCCAACTAACTCTTCTGGGGATGGTGTAGTTTCAGGAGGTGGTTTCTTCTTCAGGATGTTTGATATGAAAGACGGGGGGTAGCCATTTGATTCCAGGGCATTTGAAACGTAAATCAATTCTTTTGATTTACCCGCAAGGTGCTTGGTAGGTTAGAGGCACGATTCAGGAGAGTGGAGGCAGTACTTATTTTGTGTTTCTTCTCATGGTGTGAATAAAAATCCAAGTACCTGTCCGTATGAGTAGATTTTCGGTAAACATCAATAGTGACAACACCATCCTTTCTGGATACCAGGGTGTCCAAGAAGGATATCTGTCCATTGTTCTCTGTTTCAATAGTGAAAGAAATCTTCGGGTCGATCGAGTTGAGAGTGTCATGGAAGGTTGAGACGGAGCTTTTCTTAATAATGACGAAGCTGTCATCAACATACTACTCAGAAATAACGGAATCCGAACCACAAGCAGACCCCTGAAAACCCTACAACAGGAATTTGTTTCCCCCAAGTCAAGACCACCGGTTGATCAACAAACAAATGTTGTTTACAAGATTCCGTGTGCCGACTGTCCGTGGAGTTATATTGGAGAGACTGGAAGGTGCTTAAAAACAAGAGTGAAGGAACATACTAGAAACACAAAGGTCTTTAAAAAAGGTTCCAACGTTGCAACACACGCATGGTTGAACGACCACTCCATTGACTTTAAAAGTGCTCATGTAATCGACAAGGGAAATTTCCGCGTTAGAACAACACTGGAATCCTGGCACACAGCAATTACAAGCGACGCAGACAATAATGCGAAACAATTACCTAGACAATATTCAATTTTATTATGATCTTCTGATTAGCATTTTATTCCCACTAAAGTATTTTTATTGTTTTTATTATAATTTCTCTTTTTCGCACTTTTTGTAGTATGTATTTTAATGTTCGCGCTTTTTATTCATCACTTGTCAAAGATTGCAGACTGGCAATCGAAAGCTCAAACTTTTAAATTTTTAACCAGAGAACGCTCAAAATCTTATTATGTCCTACCCTGGTTACTCGTCCATTTCTAAACGCTTCTGGAACTCGTTCGGTGAGAGTAAGTGCCCAGGGGCTCTCCCGCTCTTGTTGTAAACTTTCGCCCATGAAAATCCCGTCGTCCCGACTAGCTGCCCCTGGGTCTCCGAGGATGAGCTCGAGGGCGTTGAAATTTTGATTCGAATTTCTGGTTAATTCAATGCCTGTTTACTTTTTTATGATTGGCCAAGAATTCAACACTCTTCATCAATGTTGAATGCAACATGTTAAACGTGTTTGGACACTACGTTGGATGATGTTGAATGATTCTGAAATGAAGTTGTACACAGTTTGCTCGCCACCAAACATTCGTACAATAAAGTGATATTCAACCATGTTAGATGCTGTTGAATAAAGGGAAAAGGGTGTGGTCATCAAAAAACGTCAAATAGTGGAAAATATTTTGGCCCTTCGTGCGATTCTTTCTTTGAACAAGAAGGAGAGTCCAGGGTCCTCCAAACTTTAGGACCTCATCGGAGTCTTACATGCAGTAAGTGGTTTACAGACTATGGAGGGAGTCCAAAACTTAGCAGCAGACTTATAGCAGTGTCTCTCTATGCCTATTGTTCTGGTGGGAAAAGGGGCAGCTTGCGGTTCATATACGTCGTCAGTGGTAAGAGCTGCCATGCCCAAACTTACTGTAAACTCTACTTTCCGCAAGTTTTTCTGTCGTTGATCACCCAATTGAAAGCTGTACGTTCGTTCTTGTGGTACCATTTATTGCCTTGTAAAAGGAGGTTGTATCTTTTGAGTGTTGAAACATTCATAAGTCTTTTGTTGAGCAATACTTTCCGGAGTGTGGCCTTGATTATTTTGCTGTAGGAGTTGTACAGTTGTTACGTTTACTGACGGCTAAGTGACCTGGGAACGAATTATTATTCTGACAGCACGATTGAGAGACTCCAGTTTTGTCATGTGACTTTCAGTGGGAGATATTATGTTATTCAGCTGGATCTGGATAGCCGCTTTTTTTTGCTGTAGTTTTGGAAGGTTGTTTTAGGTTTGAAGTACCTCTTCCTCGATGCGTAGTGCCATTGCATTAGATGATCTTAGATGAGAAATACGTTTCCACACAATTTTGGCCACATCTAAAGAATGTTTTTTTGTCGTGGTTTTTCGTATCTGGCTTGGTACTTTATTCAAGCTTTTCGTGCCTTACTTCCTGTTAGAGCAAGTAACTTCGTGTATTTTAAATCGAGATTTTTCATTATCAGTGTTCATTCAGTGTTATCGGACAAGTATTAACTAGCGTTTGTAATCATCAAATGACTGACTGCCTATTACTCAATACTCTATTTCACTTTAAATGCTCTTGTTAGTGTAGCCAGAATGGAATGTTTCTCTTGGTTTTAAACTTGGGCGCTCTTTATCTGTTTCTATAGTGACGTTGCCGGTCTCTTCCTCTCCTCGACTCCCTGATCTAGTAATTGTTTGATTTGCTAATTGCAATAAATACTGTAATTTGATCGTGTGGGGCCTTTATACAACAATGAAAAATAATCACTGTGTTCTCTGCGCTACCCAGGAGAACAAAATGGTGCGAAGAATTTCAGTGAAGATTTAAACAAAAGCTTCTTGGCAAAATATTTCTATCACTGATTTCCCAGTAAGGACATCTGCCGAGCATTGTATAAGATGCCAATTATGCTTCGATAGGTGGCAAATTATTTATGGGTTACTGGGATATAACTATTTGTTTTTCGTGTTATTGACAGATAAACATAAAGGTATTCCCTTGACAGCAAAATAATGCGCCCACAACTGAAATCCATGTCTTTTTATTAAAAAAAAGCTCTTAATTTTCAAACATGACGAATTATCGTACTTGCACGTCAGTGGAATTTTCTATATCATGTGTTGTTTAAGGGAAAAGGTAACAATTTCTTTATTAACTCATGCACGCATCAATGCCTTACGGTGTGTTTCACTTCTCAGTGAATTAAGACGTACGTGTACTTACATTTTTCTTTTTAAGAATGAATCAGTATATATTTTGAGTGGAGTAAAAGTCGATGCCCCCGCGACCAAACAGAGATGCTCTTATTCTCAGCCTGGGTATCTTCTCAGTTGTCTGCCAATCTCGAACTCAAGGTTCTTATAAAAAGGTTTGTTTAAGAAAGAGACAGACACGTACAATTTTATCGTATTATCGTACTTGCAAATTACTTGTCAAACCTACAGCCGTAATTAAAGACCAGATAATTCGAAACAAACGAAGCCGAAGAAGCTGTCAATAAAGGCCTATGCAAACGAAGAAACACTTTTGCAGAAACGTTGATGAATTTTAGTGTTTCCAAAAATGCGTTCCCGTTTGCGCACACACAAAATAATTGTTGCGAAAGCAAAATACTCTTGAAAAAATTTATAAGAACTTTTTTGTTCCTCAAAAGCAACTTCAAGCAGGTTTTGTTTCTGCAAAAACTGTCGCGTGCGCCCGAACTGAACAAAAAATTGATTCCACTTCAACGTTTCTTCGTTTCCGGGGGGCTCAAAGGTGATTAACATATTGATTTATCCACTCCTCTAAAGAAAAATAATTACTTTCTTTTTGTTTAGTTTATTCTGATAAAACGATCGCAAACGACGGCTCTTGTTTAACTAATAGATTATTAAATAAACACATTCTCTGCAAAGTTTTAAGAAGCGACTCAGTCGGGTGGCAAATAATTTTTCTTGCGATATTCAGTATTTAGTGTAGATCATTGAATGACTAATTTTCCTCAGTTGAATAAATTATTGTTTGTTATCAATTGAGAATCGAACGTTAATCTTAATTGTGAGAGGCCGCTCTCGAGATAGATTTCACTGTATGACCAAACAGTTATTCTTTTACTTTTTAACTTCCCACAAAATACTATATTTGCCGTAATTTAGAGACAAATTTCAAAGTTTACTTTACGCCGACTTACGTTAACAGTTCTGATTATCTTTTTCTTTGTCTAATTGCGATGATACCGATGTTAGCAGAGATGTGTTTTGGATGTTTTGTAGTGGTTTATTTTATAATTGTTTTCAGTTTTCAGGTTGAAAACATCAAATGCGAATTTACCATCATGTAAAGCCCTCCAAAAGTGAACGGGATGTAAAACTTTGTGTTCTCGTGCCTAAAATTTGTAACTTGCAAGTTTTTTGCTCTTTTTCTTCTCGTAAAATGTACGAAATTTCGTGACAATAACGGGACTCGGTAAAGTGATCACCAATACACCTGCTAAAGTGCAAATTGCACCTAACAATCTCCCCAAGATTGTAACAGGAACCATGTCTCCATATCCAACGTTCGTTAGTGAGACGATTACAAACCAGGCGGATGCAGGAATACTCGAGAAGGAATCTTCCTGCGCTTCGTGTTCAGCATAAAAAGTCCACCCGGAAAAGATAGCTGTTGTTATTAAAGTGAAAAATAGGATCATGATGAGTTCGCGCCATGTCGCTCGTACTGTTTTAGCGAGAACTCTAAGTTCGTCGAGATGGCGAAATAATTTAAACAACCTTGAAACTCTTAACAACCTGAGAGCGTCGATCTTCTCAACAGCTTCGTTGTCACCAAGCGCAAGTTGAATGTAATACGGCACAATAGCTGCTAGATCTATTAAGTTTAAAATATCAAGCATAAACCTGAATTTGCTCGGACACGAAATAATTCGTAAGAAAAATTCCAATGTGAACCATGAAATACACACTGTTTCAAGAAGATCATATATGATTGTCAACTCATCTGGTCTGTATTCGGATTTTTCAGAGTTTATGGTCGTTTTATTTCGCGCGTTATCACCGTGGTCTATTGTCTCCGCGCATAACACGAAGATCGAAATCGTGATAAAAGCGACGGAAATACTTGTAACAATTCTAGAAGCTTTTGAAAACGTCGGGTATTCAAACCATAACCAGAGTTTTCCTAAAAGCACATTTGCTGGCAGTATAACTTCTTCTTCATCATCTTCTATAGCGCCCTCGTCTCTCATATATTCAGTTAATGTCTCTTCACTGATCTCAAAAAACTTCAGCTCTTCGCAGAATTCTTGTAACCTGATGTTGTCTGGACGCGTGAGGAGACCATCGGATTGGTAATAAAAGAGAATCGCATCGAACGCATTTCGATTACGATTGAAAAAATATTCTTGCCTCTCTTGGTCAAAGTAATCTCTCCTTTTGATGGGACTTCCAAGAAGCGTATCAGGAAAGCGCGCTAGAGTCGAATACAAAGTTTCATACACTTTTCCACTGATATTGATCCTGACTCGCGCATCGAGGAATGTTTGTTCCCTCGGGGTAGAGGACCTTCTGCTGCGGAGCGCAACCTCTGGGCAGCTAGCGCGGCGATTGTAATTCTTGGTGTATCGCTTCGGCCCGGTTTTGTACTCAGCTGTGGCTCGTAAAGCAGATTTCATATCGTCTGTGACCTCCGGCAAAGAAGGCAACCTGTTTATATATTGCAGCATATCAGTGGTACGGATCGTAACTAAAACTGCATATCATTTACTTAATTTGTTACTTCGCCTACGATAAACGATGTTGTGCCTTGAGGCATATACTCGAGGTGACGCTGTGTACAAGTCTTTTGACTGTGTTTAGCCTCCAACTGCGACCATCGCGTTTCTAATTACTTGAACTCTGTACAACATTTCTTTGCTGCCCTGTGAATTATTTATCTCTTTGTTTGCACTTAGAATTTTTTCTCGTATTATAACAACCTCGCCTGCGAAGATGTTTAATTAATATTTCACGGAGAAAATTACACGAGAGCTTGACAGGCTCAAGTTAGAAAACCCACAGAATGACCGATTAATTGTAACAGTTTCAAGGAAGCAACTGTTTCTTAAGGCGATTAAAAACGTTCTTTTTGTGTTAAGATCTATTGACATGGTATCTTGCCTTCGTTTTGTTGTTCAGCGCTTTAATAAGGAGAGACAATAGGAACCATAATAAAGGTGTCAGATCTAGGATTTTACATACTCATCGCTATAGGATCAATCTTCTTTTGGAATAAACATGTCTGTTTTGACGGGGCATACAAAGTGCACACAATAATATATAACTGTTAACGAACATTTTACATGATTACTTGTTTTAAAGAGCAAAGGATGCATTGCAAGGGTTTCAAGTCGAATCGAAAAATCAGATATTGCGAAACACTTGAGAAAAATTTTTCATTTGCCATCACAAAACTTGATAATATGTTTTCATGCCATACGTTACGACTTTTTTTGTCCATGTATACATATTGATTGTTCTCTGATCTTAAGACATAAAGCTTTAAGTCCATCCCAGCCCACTCATCAACATTTTATATACGCACGGTGTTAAGCTCTAGGCAACTCGCAACAGTTGGCGGGATCTCACAAAGACGAACAACCGTGTAAAAAAACATTTGGTTCCTGATTACTGGCATTTTTTCTGTCAAAGGTAATACAACGCAACGAAACTGAATCCTGAAAAATTCACAAGCCACGTGACTCATGTTTTAGATCCGTCATTGGTTACTTTCATAACATTCTGTGCTACTGCTTCGTCCAGGGGTGGGGGGGGGGTTACTCCTTTATATAAGCTAGGTAGATATGTGTGGCGCCAAAGAGTATGGTTTTCGAGCCGTTTTGGTCCGAAATATGGTATAGACTTCCTCCATTTTGGCCTGAAATAGGGCGAGGCTTGTGCGTTCTGGTCTGGAACTGCATACGGTTTTGGGAGAAGCTGCTTTATGCTGCGTTTTGATTAACATCGGGTCTGAAAAGGGGCATTAAATTTTGGGTCAGTCTCAAATAGGGTAGAAAAAATCATATTATTTGGTCTGAAATAGGGTGAGGGTTTCAACAAGTGTGCTGCACGAGCCCACCCAAATTTTCGGGAAGTACGTGTACCTCCCGGGCTGCTTTGAGAATGCGCTCAATTGCTGGCTGGCTGCACGCGAGTAATGCAATTTTCCTTTACAAGTTTTTTTCTGAGCAATTCTCCCTGAAAAAATAGTGGCAAAACAGTTGTTGAGGCAGGAAACCAGCTGGCAACAATAAACTTGTCAAGAAGCGGAACTTACTCTAGCCTAAGTGCAAACTTCTCCTAAGCAAAGAAAATAGGAGACGTCTGCACGCAGCCTAAACTTAAGGTCGGCACACACAAGGGGACTAGTCCCTGCGACTGGTCCCTGCGACTGGTCCCCTGTAGTGTGTACACGAAGGAAACAGTTGCGGGGACAAGTCCCTTGAAAAAATCAATTTAGGGCGCTTTAACTGAAATTAGCCGAAATGTGGAGACGAAAAATAAAGCGATTCTCAACAATGAAACCTGAATTTACTCGATTAACCACAAAACATTAAAATAAATCAACTGCAAACCGGTTCATACCTCGTGCGGTCTATCAGTGTTTGTCATTTGCAATTTCGATAAAGTTTTTTCTCCAGTGTCCTATATTGCTGGTACAGAAGCGTAAAACTGTAAAAAAAACAACTGTTTGACCAAGACTCCAATACAGACAAGGTCAACTAGAAAAAAAAGTAAAAGATCCGATGAAATATTTTCATTTGGTCGCAGGGACTTGTCCCTCGATCAGTACACACGAAGGGACCAAGCATAGTTTATGGGACTAGTCCCCGGGACTGGTCCCACGAATTCAAACTTGTTTGAATTCGTGGGACTGGTCGCAGGGACCAAATTTCGGTCCCTGCGACTAAATTTTTTGACTAAAATGGGTAGTGCACACGAAGGGAATTGGTCCCCGGGACTAGTCGCAGGGACCAGTCGCAGGGACTAGTCCCCTCGTGTGTGCCGACCTTTACTCACGTGAACGTCAAGTTCTTATTTGCGTCCGGCAAAATTTGTTTAAAACTTGTTGTGAAAGATCGCGGATAACTCGACAAGGAACACATCCGATAAACACGGTCAAATAAAAAATCGTCCAGCGCAGTCTTGATGGGAAAGAATTGCTCATGTGCAGGGCTAAAAATTAACTCCAGTGTCTGGTGGCCAGTCGGGCCAGTTTCCTTGAATCCTAAGTGGCCCAGCCTAAAACAAGATGGCCCCGCACAGTTTCCATAAGGATAAGAAAAAATACAGTGTTTGACTATTTGAATAAACACCATGCGACATTTAATGAAAACTCAAAAACAAACACACTCCCTTCAAACAATGCCCCGTGGCTGTAGCCTTTTTGCAAACGGAAGAAAGCATCGCATTATCACAGAAATCTAGACCTTCCCCTTGTCTTTTGGTCTTCTCGTAGTTTATTAATACGTTTCAGGGCATCTTCCTTATTTCTTGCTCTTTTTGATGGCAGCAGCTTAAAATCAGATTGGAATCTCCACACTTTGTTAGTTCTACAGCCAAATTTGCCAATTTCAAAACAAGGTGCAAAGACCTCTGGGAAAGTCCGGAGTCACGTGGCAACAACAATTTCAAACTGGCCCCAGTTGTTCAAAATTTGGATAGGGCTATCCACCGGATAAATCTCTATCCAGTGGATAACGCAATTGTTTTCCCTAACACTTGTCCACTGGATAGTGCTTTATCCGTTGGATAGCGCTATCCAACTTTTGAACAACCAGGGCCTGGTGTCTAGATAATTGTGGATCAATCGATCGTTAAACCCTTCAGTTGGTGAACTTAGAGTTAAATAAAATAACATAAAAGTAGTCAAATTAATTACATTATTATTTTTTTTACTTTAACTTCATACTTCGTAGTACATTGCAACTTGTTGGTATCGTAGTCGCAGTTCGGGCGATCAAACCTCAACTTTTAGTGGCCCCGGTAAGTTTTAAATCGCCACTGGTGACCATGCGACTGCCAATTTTTAGCCCTGCATGTGCAAAAGACTGTATTGCGGTCACCGAGTAAAACTTGTCAAGGAACCTTGTTAATCGTAACAGGAATAAATATACCTTGTCATGCAAGGATAACCCATCACGGAAGGTGATAACTGATTATTCCAGTATGAGGTTAGTAAAATACAGTTAAGTAATATTACGAGACCGCAAGTGTCGGTCTTCGTTTGGAGTTTACCATATTTCTTCGTGATTGGACCTCAGTATGATATTTAAGGATATCATTATTTATACCCGCGTCACTACGACTATTATCTCGGTCATTGACATAACATATTGGACTGAGGCGTTCATTCCCTGCCTTTAATGCTCACGCATACAATAACAGGCGTTACGCAACCACTTCAGCCAATTAAAGATCTTAAAATGTCAGGGTCCAGTTGCATAGAGCCAGTCCAATATGATCTGTATAACGATAGTAGTCTCAGTGACGCAGGTATAAATGATAGCTAGGTCGTTGATACCCTTGGATAACATAGTATTACTAAGGTCCAATCAGAAAGAGACATGGCAATCTGCAAAGACCAACACTGCATGACCGGCACGTAGCGTTAATTAACTTCATTTTAACTGACCTCACACAGGAATAATTACCTTCCATCTATGTTTTAAGGAGTCTGCTTAACTTATTAAGGCACTTAAGACCAGAGTACAGAGCAATAAACATCTCGTTCGCCTCGGAAGGACAGAAGTCAACTTGGTAAGGTAAGAACTCGGTTGGCCGTGTTTTTTCTTTATCGCCCAGTAGGCCCTGAATTACAAATTTCTCAGCAAGCAAAACACCGGAGCTTTTAGGGAACGTTCTAGTTGCGTGATAGCTTGTCTCTGCTTGAATCGGCGAAAAATCGACTGTTTAGGTAGTTTTTTCGAAGGTTTAGGGTGCGCCCCAATACAAAATTAAACAGTACTGAGAGCAACTCACCTCGATTGACGTCACGTGCCTGCGAAAACCATTTTGTCTACTTGTGTGTGGATTTGAGCTTAATCAAATGGGACTTCCGCCCTGGCAAACAAATGCAAGTGCACACATTTTCAGGTATTGAAAAAATGGACCGTTGACAATTGCTCGTGCGTTTGCGAAGTTTGAGCACCGGAGTGCTCAGAACGAGCGGCGGGCGAAGTTGCGGGTGTAAAGAGAAAAAGGCGAATTCCACCGCAGGATTAACACGGCTACTTTGCCACGACCTAATAGAGCTGTTTTTCTTTTTGGAATTTTTCCTGGGGCTAGTCTCGAATAAGTAAATAGCGTTAGTTCACCAGAAATGGGGGGTTTAATTGTGCCTTAAAATGTAAGAGTTTATTTACTAAATAACAGATAAAAATGTGACGTTGAGTTAAATGATGAAACAAATTTATTGAATTAAATGGTCAAATGCTGTCTCTAGGACAAAGTTACAACTTAAATGACTACATAAATATGTTTTGATATATATTCAACTATGTGCTTTAGTCCTTTCCCAGGAAGAAATTTTGCACTTTTTTAAAAAGATTGTCCTACTTTTCTCACTTACCACAAGTAAAAGTTTTCACGTCAAAAGTTAATTAGCTTCAATTGATGTGATTCCAGTCAATATCAAATAACTTATTATACGTTGAAAAAGAGCCAAAAATTATATCGAGAAAGTTTTATCCCGTAGATTTTACGAGGTGATGGCCGATGTTATTCGATCCATGACGTTAGTATAGTCTGCAAAATAGAAGGACCGAAGGTTTTGTACATTGAATCTGAGAAAAAGAGAGAGAGAGAGAGAGAGAGAGAGAGAGAGAGAGAGAGAGAGAGAGAGAGAGAGAGTTCAATTTTAGCACAGAGCGGAGTTAAGTTTTAGCACAGAGGCAGACAGACAGACAGAAAGACTATAAATGGAGTTTTTAACACTTATGCGGTTCAAGCTAGCAATCACAATCAAGTAAGTGAAAACTTTTCTTGAGAGAACAATTATGATTTAAAAATATACTGTAGGATGCAATGATGTAACGTCTCTGTCAGCTTAACACACGTATAACATGTAGTGATAGTTTTTAATCTTTTTTATACGCCTAACGTAACTTTTCATACTTTGCTGTCGTTTTTTCTGGCTTCTCTCCACAGAAGATTGTCCGGAAACCTTTAAACATCTCTAGAACATTAAGCTTGCGAGCTTGATATTCCGTAAAAGTCTTTGTCTTCGTCTTCATCTTCTTCCACTGTTTCCTTCAACAGAATCACCAGTCTGTAAATGAGTAAAGCTAACGCCATAGCATTTTTCCCCGTAAAGAAAATATGCAGTGTGGCTTTAACACCATACGCAATGATTAGAACAAGACGAACAATAAGAAACGGTCCGTCCTGCATCAACATTAAAGTCAAAATGGAGTACAAGTCTCCGTGAAGTTTGAGTTTTTGTTTTTGTTTGATGTGCTCCTCTAATGCTTCTTCCTCTCGTCTAACTTCTCGCTGGACCTGTACAACTTCTAGCGCTGTGTCGTGAATTGAGAATCTTGCTTGTCTTCCACGTGCTTTGTACGCCTTGAGCTGTTTCATTTGATCGACAGCGGCGCGTAAGTCTGTATTTTTCATGATGTTAACGATATCTTCCTTTTCCTTTTCGGCTTTTTGCCGGATAAGTTTCTTGATGTACTTTGGTAGTTTGGTTCTACCGCTGTTCCCTCCTTCTGTTCCTGCTCTGTTCTCCTCTGCACCCGGCTTCTACCAAAGAATAGAGAAATATTGTTAGAAGAACTCACACAAATGCGTCCCTTGTTCGTCTATGCAATCGCACTACTGCCACGACTTTTTTTCGCAATCAATGATCTTGAATGTACGTTTCTGTTTACATGCATTTTCAAATAGTATTGTTTTTAAAAAAGACATTGGGGCGAGTCCCCTACCTCCCTCTTCACTTCCTTTGCATTCTTGTTTAATAAGTCCCTCGTATCTTCGCGGGGGCGTTTTTAGCCCCTTAGTTTTTTCGCTCGCACGCTGGACGATCCTTTACATGAAAACTCAGCGTTAATGTTATGACTCTGCACATTATCGCCGACTTTCTCTCGTAGTACCCGATGCGAGTTACCAGACTTCCCGCAGTTTCTGGAGTGCATAGGGAAGCAAACGTCAAAACAGAGCAATTCAGTAATTACAGATTTCCGGTCACAAATCTTTTTTATGGATTAAGCAAGTATAAGTTACCTTTGGGAGTTCTTTGGTGTCAGGCACAGTTTCTGACGTGGCTGTAAACACAAGCGTGAACTGCAAGAAGGACCACGTGTACGTGGCCAGAACAGCGATGGCTACTGCGCCTCTCTCACTGCACCACAATTCCGGCTGCTGGTCAAACACTTCAAACAGCTCTGAAATGTAAAATAAGAACTACTGATTAAAGGAGCTGGTTACCCGAGTGAAGAGATGGAATCTCCGTAGTGGACAATTTATTAGTCTTTTGATGTCATGGACAGTTGTTCGAGGCTCAGTCGCTGCCGTTATGTTGTTTCCTTAGACAAGGAACTCTACTCCACATTATTTCTCTCTACTCAAGTGTCCAAATGCCGGGTTCCTAGAGAACTGTTAAGGCAACCAAACAAATGCTGGGGTAACTGTGCGATAGACTACCATCCCATGCACCCCGGGAGGAGCAATAATGCATCTAACCGGATTTCCTACCTCTCACCCAAGGAGGGGTGTACTTCCTCGTATGACCTATTTAGGTAGTGCCACGCCAAGGGGTAAAGTTTTTGAGCCGTTTGGGTCTAAAAATGGGTTATGTATTTTAACAGGAGCCCATGAATTCATTTTGGTCTAAAAGTCTGAAAAAGGGTGTGGATTTTCTAAGACGCGAGAACTGAAAACGGGTATTTGCAAATTACATATTTTGGTCTGAAATAGGGTCAGGTTTTAGAGAACCGGGAGTTATTCCCCCACCAAAAATTCTGACGAGTACCCCAGGGGGCTGGCTTATGCTACAGAAACGGCGAAGTTACCTTTTTGCCTGTTGCTTACAAACTGGATATAAAATCAAATCAGAAAAGCCCAGTTAAAGGATAAATTAATGAACCTTAAATGACAGTTAAGACGATTGAAAACTCACCCATAATGTCAGCGGCATTTGCTACATAAACTAACAGGAGCGCAGATAGCTGGTCACGTGTTAGTTCTCCTCTGGGAAGCAGCCACCGTCCCACAATGATCAGCAGAATAAGACCCAGCTTGGACCACTTCTGTGCTAGTTGTCCAGAATCTATTCGGATTGTTACCTGGTCAAACAGAAGGGATGCAACTTATTTTCTCGAGCTAACAAATTGCAACGTGTGTCCCGAATCCATGCGCGCAATACAACAGAAGTAGAATCGCCAGCCTAGTTCCCAGGCGCTCTCTTCCCACTCACTCGACTTGCACACTCGAATTTCGTGACGTCACCGCAAGGCATACGGTAACCTCGTTCCCATGATCCCAGGGTCCTCTCTCTTTTTTGGGCATACCACCCTCTCATTCGATGACGTCACTCATTTCGCGCCAAGTCGAATGAGCGGGAAGAGAATGCCTGGATACTAGGCTGCAGAATCGTGACTTTTTGAATTGCTGCCCAAAATATTGTACGCAATAAAGTTAAGTGGTGGACACTTGGTGTAATTTAGAAATTGTGAGCAACATATTTTGTGACGCAATGTTTCATCGTGTTTTACTTTCCGTACTTTGTAATAACTGGACTACAAAGATCCATTAGATAGGAATATGATCGTTACTTTTGAAATCTTGTGTGCATGCTTTAGATTACCAACTGCCACGAAAGTCTCGAGGGCATTCTTCGCTACTGGTCAGAAACCGACATGAGCTAGGGCTCTGGTAACTTAACCTGTTTAAAATTCTTCTCGTAACTTGAACAGTCCGATCTTCCCCATGGGAAAGGTCGGACAGAATCACTTGCCCATCGCCCCAACTCCTCTGTGTTCGTTTTCATGAATAACCTTATTTTTCCTCTTACCACTGCATAGGGAAAAGTTAACATGTTTATTTAAAAAAGTTAGAAAAATCAAGGGTATATATTGACTGCGAGCAGTCGGTCCTTATTCCTCAGATCCTCCGCGTGAGCAAAAGTGTAATCATTATGCAAATGAGGTAAGAAACGAAGAGGAAATGGGGAGAGGGAGAAAAAAGACGCCTCACTTTTATTTTTTCTCTTTCCCGTAATAGCCTGCGAAGCAAGCGTTTCCGTAGTTTGAAGCAGTTTCGCTTTTTGGCCGCGCGAAAATTGGGGCGAATGGGTAAAGAAGTAAAAGAAGGGTCCTTGCCGCCATTTTTGCGCTCGCCCCAATTTTCGTACGACCAAAAAGCGAAAAATGACTCGAACAGGCCCAAAAGCCCACGAAACGCTTGCTAGGCAGGCTATCTTTCCTGCGCCTGCGCTACGCGGAGCTCGCGGCTCGGCTTCGCGCGCCTCAATCTTCTTGCTAAAATTTAGTAGAAGAAAGAGACTGCTCGCACTCTGGGATACATACCAATCCGCTTCCCACTGAGTAATACTGATTTAAAGCATTTAACTGGCATTCCTCCGCACCTCCTTCGATCTTCTCATTCAGGATTTTTAACTCGGCGACCCAGATTGCCGGTAACACAGTAAGCATATAGAAAAGACTGCCAGGCCAAAAACTGGAATACAACAAAAACACGCCCTTATGGTTAGCTTAATGACCAAAGGCCTGAAAGTTTGATGACTTGAGAAGATTTTCTTGTGTCTGAAGATTACATGTCCGTAAAAAAGAGATTCGAAAATTTTAAAATAAACAACAAAGCATAGAATAATCTATAATAATATCACTGACTTTGGTGAACATTGTTTAAAGGTAATTTTAAAATGTATCGGACGGGACGAAATTATTAATGAACACATAAAAGGTGTTTCAAACGCATCAGTCCACAATACCGTGAACTGTGAAAACGGAGGGCATATATATTGCTGCGTTTAAACAAAATGAAAACGAAAAAAATGCATTATTGTGGACGGGGTCATATACCTCTTTTCCATTCCACCACCTCCTCGCCAGTTCAAGTTTCCTCGCGACATTTTCTCGTCCTCTGGGCACGTTTTTGTGCTATAGTTCAGCCCTGTTCAGCCACGAGGGAAACGTGGAAACTGTCGTACTACAGGTGCCGTGTCTCAGAACTTACTCCAACTTTTACGACAGTCAGGAAAAAACCACCCCCGGATTAGATGTCAAAGTAAATGTAACATTGGGCACTGCAATTTCGCCGACATTTTCCACAGACCGGACGTTACTAAAATGACACTGAGCTTGCAAAAGAAAGGAGCTCTAAAGATATCTGCTAAAATTTTCGTCGTTAGTAACTAACATTCTATCTCTCTTTCTGTCTGAAATTATTGTATTAGAACTCAGCGTAAACATATTTTTGTCATTGTTTGTCAAGTCAGCATCATATCAATGTCATCAATCAATTGCCATGAATTGCATTTGACTGAAATCGTTGAAATTCGATTGGGACGAACGTAAAGCGGCCTTCACACGTCAAACTAATGTTGGCCAACTCTTGTTGGCAAACTCAAATTGGTGCGTGTGAACGACACAACAACATGTTGGCGAAAAGTTGGTGAGAATAGAGACAAGTTCTATTTGTCGCCAACAGTTTGCCAACATGCTGCTGTGTCGTTCACACACACCAATTTGAGTTTGCCAACACGAGTTGGCCAACATTAATTTGACGTGTGAAGGCCGCTTAAGATATGGAACCGATATTGAAATAAAAGAGTTCATTTGAATTCAGTCTCCCGTGAGTGGAACCACAACTTAGCAATTGCACGCTAGAAATGTACTCGATTGCACTTTTGATTTCTCTTGACTTTTGTCTATTTACAAATCCCTGTGCAATGCCCACCTATTTCTGAGCAGTTTCGCAAACCCGGTGTCACAGCGGATTTTGTCCCCCCGCCGATTTTGTCCCCCCGGACCAAATCCGCTAGCGGATATTGTCCCCCCGGACAATATCCGCTAGCCGATATTGTCCCCCCTTCGCCGAATTTGTCCCCCCCTCAACAATTGTTATTTAAGCTTTGTTTCCCTCTTACTCAGTAAACTTTCCATTTGCAAACTTTTTTGCAACGTTCCCTCGAATGACAACACAAAACGTGTTATAATTCTGCCATATTTATTATAGTAAATATAGTCACTTCTTATAATAGCGATGCAATTTTGCGTTCTATGCTGGTCTCTAAGTTATTTCAGAAATTTACTATAATTCATTGCAAAGCTTGTCGTAAACAAAAGACCTGACTAAACACAGCGTCTAACTACGGTTCCTGTTAGCAATGAATCGAAAACGTTAATCTTAAGCTTGTTTGAGTTGCGGCTTTAATAATCGCTCTAAAATGATTTTTTCAAAAATTACTCTCTCAGTCTTAAGCAACGTCGACATGAAACAAATTCTAAATTCTTACTTTTAATTACGCCTTAATATGAACAAAAACAGTTGCAACTAACGGTAACCCAAACTCTTAGAAAAACGCGAACTCCGTTGTATTATTATTTTACGGCTTAAGTGATCTCCGTTCTATCCTTATTTTACGGCTTAATATAGATAAACTAACGGTACTTAATCTTAGAAAATCGTGATCTCCGTTCTATTCTTATTTTACCGCTTAATAAAAATAAACTAACGGTAGTTAATCTTAGAAAATCGTGATTTCCGTTCTGTTCCTATTTTACGGCTTAATATAGATAAACTAACGGTACTTGATCTTAGAAAATCGTGATCTCCGTTCTGTTCCTATTTTACAATTTAACGCGTTTATTGTCTGGTGGTCTGCATACGCGACAAAGCCACTCGCCCTCTGGGGCAGTCTCGAGTCCTTCGCAAGCAAGGTGGAGCCATTCGTCACACAATTCACATTGAATCATGTCGTCCCAACATTCTGGTCTTAAACATGAACAGAACAGTCTAATGTCACAGTTTTGTCTTTTGCTGAATCTTGGTGTTGCTTTGTCCCGCGGGAAAGGTTCAAAGTGACCCCTTTCTAAACACCTCACTAAATGCTCGCGCATTTTTCCTTGTTCAAAAGAGACGTCCGAAGGGTTGTTTCCAGCGGCTAGCTCGTAAGCGAAAGCGATAGCAAACAGGCCACAGTCCACCCCTCCTCGTTGGACCTGCGCAGGAGGAAGCTCCACAGCAAGAGTGCTACCTGTTGCCAAGTTCTTATAGCATTCGGCTAGCTGAACTTCCATTGATGACGTGAGCCGTTTGGAGGAGGAGCTATCGTACACTCTCAGGTGTCCATCGATGGATGTGGAACAGACCCAATGATTCTTGCCCGTGTGGTGGATTTGGATCGATTCTTCGGCAATAGTGGAGAATGACGTTTGTGACAGAACTGTGTCTTGCCAGCCGCCAGTGTTCGGGAATTGTTTCATTAGAATATTCTGCGCTTGATTGATGACGTTGTCGTCGAGGCGATGGTTGCCAATGATCGTTTCACGATCCTTTCCTGGAAGATTAGCCTTAAGAGACGTAACTGGCTTTCGTGCGGTGTTCTTTGCAACTTTTTCGGCGGTAGATTCGGCAGGCTTCTCTGCAGAGGTACTCTCCTTTGGCTGTGAGTGTACAGGCTGATAATACACTTTCAATCTTGAGCTGTTGTATGATGTTTTTAGTTCGGTTCCGTCCTGGTTTCGTAGCCTGTATAGACCTTTTGGGAGGACCTTACTGATGGTGTAGGGACCTGACCACGGCTGCTGTAGTTTTCCTCCTTTTCTTGCCTCGTTACGCATGTTCCGGAGCAGCACGACATCACCCTCCTTGAATTTCAGTGGTTGGTGTTTTGCATCGTACGACTTCTTTTGCCGCTCTTGTGCTTTGTTGATGTTCTGCATCGCCTTAGCCTTAACTTGGTTGCGAACGTTCATCATAATGCGGACTTTCTCATCAAAGTCAGAGGATGCATCTTCATCGGTACCAGAGAGTGAATCGCTATCAGTGCTGCTGGGCTTTGACTTAATTGCCATCTCGATTGGTAAGACAGGTGCACGGCCAAACATCAACTCGAACGGCGTGAATTTCGTGGAGTCGTTTTTGCTGGTTCGATAGGCGAACAGAATGGACTTGATGTGCACGTCCCAGTCATTTTGGTTTTCGTTTACAAACTTCACTAGGGCTCTTGTAAGTGTCTGGTTCATTCTTTCGTCAAGGCCATTTGATTGAGGGTGGTAGGCCGAGCTAATCCTATGGTCAGTGCCACACAAGTTAAACAGCTCCTCGTTAACCCGGTTAACGAATTCCCGACCCTGGTCAGACATCACTATTTCTGCTACTCCGTATCTGGTTATCAGGTCGTACAGAAAATCCGCCACACCTACAGGGCCAATGAATATTTTTTAAAAAATTAGCCTAGGAGCCCGATTTGTTTTCAATGAGGGATTTTTTGTAGTCAGTGTCTTGCTACAATTTGACGCAACGTTTTTTAGTATAACCCCAGTGCGACGCGCCTTACCGTGGCCACCCAACAAACTTTTTCACAAGTGTCATCTTGTAATATTTTACATTTTCACTGCGTGTTGTTGATAAATCGATGTAACTATATCTATTTGATCGTATTCAACTTTGCAAGGAGGTGTGTTCGTCAAACAAATAATAATATTGTGAGTGCGCACTTGTAGAAAAGTTTGTTGGGTGGCCAGGGTAACGCGCGTCGCACTGTAAAGACTCATTAAACACAGAATATCGCTAAAATAGAATTTTTTAAGTGTTTGATTTATCAAGGAATTATTTACGAAACAGACGCACTTCTACTCACGCTTTATCTCTGAAACGAAGTCGTTGACTCCTACTTTTTTGGCATTTCTGACCAATTCTGACACAAGTAATTCAGTAGCTTTTCGCAGTAAAAATTTTAAAATAATCTAACGCGCAAACTAGTGTCCGTAAAACACTCCTTCCGATACGTAATGTTACTGCGTTTAATTGACGTTTCTTTGAAATAGCTAAGTTAAGTCAAATACTGATCAGTACCTTTCTTGATTTTTACATGTACTAAATAAGTCGATGCATAGGTTTCCGCTGAATATTCAAGCAATAAAGGCAACAAATTAAGTTAACAAAAAGACCTCATAGCATGAAACACACCTATCGAAATTTCAGTTCTCAAGCTTACCCCGCGCAAGAAAAATGGTTTAAATGGTTCAATTACAGTGTACAAAACGTTACTGTGCTATGAGTACATTTTTGATAATAAAATTTTGCGCAGTTATTGCTCAAACCTTAAGCGGACTTAAAATATATATTCCATAGTAGCTTTAGAGGTTTCCCACCATTATGAGTTCGCTACAATTAGTTTACGTCCAGGTTTTATTTTTTTTTTCGTATTTATTATTTCGGCTTTGTCGAGCCGTTGAATAACAAAATTACTCTAGTAAACTTGAAAGGAGCGAACTCAAGATAGTGCAAACAGTTTTCATAAACATCATTTTTTTTTCGTAAGTGACTTTTAAATCAACTACTTTGAAATCATTTTCAATGAATATATTTCACCCTATGAAAGACAAAGCTAACATCGGAAATCGCTTACCTTCTGCCGATTTGCTTTCAAGAGGAGCTGCCTCTGGCCACTTGCTAAAATAACAGGTACAGGTGATAAGGTACTTGTTGCCACGGGACGTCTCGGGTAGGGGTCCCACAAGATCAATGCCAATTCGATGCCATACAGTGTCCTGTACTGCAATGGGATGGAGCTGGGCTGACGGCTTGTTGAATTTGTTCGAAGTACGCTGGCAAACATCACAATGCTTGACTGTTTCATCGCAGTCTTCGCTTACTCCAGTCCAGTAATAGCGGGATGTAACCTGAGAGAAGGACAAGAGCATAAAAGTTATTAACAGATAAATTAAACTAAATAAATAAACATAATTTTCAACACAATATCAAAATTCTAGACAAACATCATTGCATGGATGAATTTTGTACAAACCTTTTCTCGTGTCTTGTCACGGCCAAAGTGCCCGGCAAGTTTGTCATAATGACAAGCTTTCAGGATTTTCTCTTGCTCGTCTGTGTTGTGGACCCATCTCTTTGGTTGGCTGTTCTTTTTACCAACAAAAAACAACGCACCATCGTCCAAGACGAAGTTTTGCGCTTTTCTACGTATAATCCGTTTTTGGTCTTTAGTAAAATCATCGGGATACTGGTTATCGCGAAGATAGTAGAATACTTCATTGTACGCTTTCGTTTCCGCCATGGCTCACAGTAAGGAAGCACGAGACTAATGTTAATTTTAGCAGAAATAGTGACCCTTTTTATACATAACGCAAACAATAGATGCAGTCCAGATAAAGTAAAACAATAGAAACAGTCCAGATAAAACTGTTTGTTGTAGGCGGAGCTGAAACTTCATTGTGAAGGACGTATTAACAATAACACAATCGCTATCACACGTTCCACTAACGCCTCGCTCAGTTATTCAGAAAAATTAACAAACAAGCAAATGTTATTCGCAGGCTATAACTTTTTAAAAAGAGCATTTACTTTTAATAAACTATTGTTATCAAATTTTGCAGAATTTCGGTTGATGAGGATAACCGTTCGAAATTCGGAAGGCGGACTTTAAAAAATGGTTTACAAAATGAATGATGAAGTCAAAATAAAAATGAATTATCAAGTCAGTCAAAATGAATTATCAAATCAGTAAAATACGCGGTAAGCATATTTTTTACTTGTTTAACTTGCTTTTTAACTGTAACAGTTAACTTCATTTTTGCGCTTTAGGCGAACCCCTTTTTCTAACCACTGTCTACACGCTTGCGCAGGCAGCTACTGAATAGCCGACAAACTTGCTTTATCGGAACTGCTACAAAAAAAACTTTTTAACGAAGTCGCGGAATCTCTTTTAAAAAAAGTTGTGAAATGTAAACAAAAAGACAATGTAATTAGTCTTTTTGAGCGAGTAATTGTCCATGCAGTAACTATTGATTACTCCATAATGATAATTTGTTCAAAGTGGAGTAAACTAGAAAAAAAAAACGCGCTGTTAGCAACTTTATTTAATTTGAAACTAAAGACAACGAGAGAATATTAAACACACAACAGTAAATGTGTTTTTACACTTTCGTTATAAGAATAATTATCATACCGTGAACGCGTATTTACTCTAGTTTCACAACTAATTCAAAGAAGGGATAAAACTCGCGTTTGCGCTTTTTGTGAAAATCTTTTTATTTCAAGTTTACAACTTTTAACAAAGCTTATGCAACAAAAAACACTTCTTACGCTGCAAAAGTCGAGAAAACTGCTCTTTGTTTTATCGGCAAGCGAAAAACTGTTTAATGTCGGAAGCTATTTAAAAGAAATCTATTGTCTAGAGTAAAAGTCGAGAAAACTGCTCTTTGTTTTATCGGCAAGCGAAAAACTGTTTAATGTCGGAAGCTATTTAAAAGAAATCTATTGTCTAGAGTAAAAGTCGAGAAAACTGCTCTTTGTTTTATCGGCAAGCGAAAAATTAATTAGAGTCCAGTAATCTTATTGTCCTGTATCTTTTCAGGTTTTTGTAAATTCACTCAACCGAACATTTATTCTAATAAACAAACTTGACACTGGGACTTGTTAGCCGAACATTGTTTATTAGTCGAAAGTTATGTGCAACCCTCGTAAAACAAAGTTGATTTATTTAATTTCAGACGTATACAACAAACTAACAAAAAAAAGCAATTGTAAATTTGGTTCTGCACTTTAGCCTAGGATCAACAAAAATGACACTTGATTTTCGATTGGAAAACGTTGCTTCGGGCCGTGTTGAGAAAAACATAGCTTTTCCAATGCGGTGTTTGGTAAACACCGAGACTTACCTTGTCTATTTCGTCTTTTCAATGTTCATGAAATATTCGTATTCACATTTAATCGTCTTTTCTTTTATTCGTTTACGACTCCAGGAGTACGATAGCGAAGTATGATCACTTTTGACGGGGGGACAAAATTCGCGAAGGGGGGACAAAATCCGCTAGCGAATATTGTCTCCCGGGGGTCAATATCGGCTAGCGGATATTGTCCGGGGGACAATATCCGCTAGCGGATTTGGTCCGGGGGGACAAAATCCAGGGGGGACAAAATCGGCTAGGACACCGGCTGACGTCGAAGCCGCATTGTGACAGATCGTGATTTTTGCCCCAATTAGCAAGTTCTTGTCAACAGTCTCAATTGCAGATTCAAAACCTGTTTTATATGCGTAACACTCATAAGTTTTCGGCAAACACTCTTGCTCTCTTTCTCTCGCTCTTATTTTTATCATAACGAGATTTCCGAGAGTTTATTAGGAAAGAGAGTACGGTTTGTACTGAGTGACTGCTAATTATTATCTAACGCGCAGTTGTCGCTTTCATAAGCGGCGGGTTATTAATAATGCGTCATAATGATCTTATGGTCAACAGGGGACAAATTACACAGCAATATTTCCCAAGAATTGATCGCGGTAACAGTACAACTAAGGTCCTTGAATTAAAGGAAAAGAGGTTTTTTCTGGACACTGAGAACAGATTTATCGACATTTCATGGCAAATCATCGCGGATTCACCCTTAACGCACCAAGGTTTGAATAAACATTCAAATTCCTCTGCTTGTGATCTACCTCAAACACTCTACAATGCCAGTTCGAGTTTGTTAGGGATTAAGTCTGGCTTGTTTTATTCCGATCAAGAGCAAACATATTCTCTCGAGGCTACTTTACGATAAAACGCGTCAAAAGAGAGGGAAGTTGTCTTGCTTTCAACTTTAAATCAACATATGAAACAGCCATAAGTGTCACTTACTATTTGTACTCCTTCCCTTTCCGAATGACAATTGTGTAAAACGATTCCACAAGCAGAAGGAACAGCCCCGTACAAAGCCACCAGAACTTTGGATCTTCCATGGTTTGAACGACGAGATAAACGCTAACCAATCCATGGGTAAGAAACATAACGCGGGTAAAAATCCCGCTGAAGAAGGTGAAAAACACCATGACGAATGGAAACCGTGAAGTCAAAGATTTCCTTAGAAACGCGATCCCTTCAAGGTATGCTCTGCGTGATCGACCTCGCGTGATTTACATGTTGTTGTTTGCCGATTCCATGGTTGCGCGACACATATTTGGTGTTAATAAGCTGCCATATCGTGATTGACATGTCTATCGGCATTCAAACCGGAATTAATACGCGTAGAAGGACAAAGAGAAGCTGACGCGTCTTTCAAGGTTGGGTGGGTATCTTGAATAATTGTTCAGTCTTCTCGCGCTCTTTTGTGGGTTGGATTTTCTTGTTTAGTTACGTTGAATGATTGCACACGTAAATAAAAAATTGTAGGTTTCCCTTCCTTTTTTGATAGACTACTCAAAACTTCTTGAGTGTTCATTTACCCTATACTACTCCACGTGAGATAACAAGTTTTTCTAACTCTGCTAGCACTTTAAAACAAAACGATTGATTCCATCCTTGACTATTGTTTATTTGTGTGTTGTTAAAATAATCAATTCCATGAGAACAATAACATTGATCTCTCATTTGTAATGACGTTGGTAGTTGCGAATGACGTCATCTCACTAGCGGTGGCTAGCTGGTTGGCTGAGTTTTGGCGCGAAACTTTGATCACTTATTCTCTAAACTCCCCCCTCTCTGGACTCAAAGAGAACAAGAAACTGTTCTAAGTGCCGGTTGTCGTTCTAGATAGCTTGGGGTTCGAGATAGCGGTGGTACGTGTAGATACCTTGGATGGACGGTAGATACCTTGGATGATCGTGTTTCATTTCTTTTAAAGCTGTTCTAAATCCGTTAAGCTTTCTTCGTTCCTAGTATTACGATCAAGTGAATTCCTACTATGGGAGCTCTAAATGAGAAGCTGTTCCTACCAACTTCTGTTTTCTTTCGTTTTAGTTCTAGAAGCAGGCCTTTGCACTTCGATTTAGTGAACGTAAGAAATGGTAGTAGTCTGTTGTCAAGACCTTGTTTAACCTGACACTTCAATGGCTATCCTACGTTTATATAGGTATCCCAGGTTTTGCCACTTAATATAATCCAGAACAATACAATCCAAAATGTTCTCTGGGATTTTGTGAATAATTCTAGCCGTGGTTTACTTGAATAAACTTCCAATCAGCCAAAACAAAGCTGAATCATGTACAGTCCAAGGACTATAGCAAAGGTCATGCAACGTTGAATGATATATTTGACCATATTTCCGCAAGCAAATACTGCAAACCGGTCTCTGCCCGAATAGGGCAGGTTTGTCCCGTTTTCGTAGTCCTTGGACTTTATATCGTTCATGAAATGAAACTTTTTCTTCCTTTTTGTTTCAAGGGGGTAAATACATATACATGTAAAAATCAAATGAAGAGAGACATTCTCTCTAGCCTGTTCCAGGCTCCAAGAAAGTTGGAAAACGGATCGAAAAAACAAACTGGCGCGAAAAAAGCGTTTTCCCGCCGTTTTTCCGCGCTCGCCGGCTTTTTCCCTGCTCACCGCTTTTTCGCTCGTCTCCACTGACCGAGAGAAGTCTCCACTTACCGAGAGCCTGGCACAGGCTACATTCTCTCTTGACAATAGTCCAGTTTCGACTTCACCAAGACCACTGAATAAAAATAATAGAGACGCATTTTTACGGGGTTGGTCTCAGTCTGAAGTAAAATATGCACAAATACTAGCAGGAAAGTGTTGAATTCTTACATAAAACAATACACAGGGTTGTGAATAGAGGTCAGGGGTCAATTTAATAGAACACGATACGTGTAATTTACAAGTGTAGCTGTTGTTTCAGAGGTTGAAAATAATAGTTACACTTGTAAATTACACTTGTAAATGTTTTATTAAATTGAGGGCAAAATTTCCGAGACTTTTTTTCAACTGACTACATATTAGAGGGTAATACGGTTCGCTTAATAGAGCTTGACTGCCCGTTTGACTGTATTTTGCTATTTTGCAAGCAACGACAAATAATAACTGGCATTGTTATTAGACGAAAAACTATGTGGCTATGTTATCTAAGACGTGTCCACGCTACACTGTTATCAGTTAACTAACTACCAGCAGGAGCCCATGTTCATGACCTTTTAAATTGATTAGCGGATCAAGATATAAAAGCTTTACCCCTCGAAAAACAAAACTATAAACTCAAAAGATGAAGTAATCTTCAGTTAGTATCTAAGTCATCATTTTACATTGTTTGTAGTCGGATTTTTAAGAGATAATGCGCGTTGTTTGGGCAGGTTCTCAAGGGATAGCCTTGTAAGTTACTTCTCAGTTCTCCGAAGTTTACACGATCAGGCGCTGTCACAGTGATTTGGGTATCCCCGTGTTTTGGGTATCCCCATACCCAAATCCCTAGTGAAATGGGTATCCCCTTCCAATATGGCTGCCGTGTTTTTGGTATCCCCCGGTACCCTCCCGGGATACCCAGAACCCTAGTGAATTTGGTATCCCCTTTGACATGCGAGTTAAATTTCGCGGGAAAACTGAAATAGGTCATTCTTTGTAGAAATGGATGCTGAAAAATATTGAACCCTTTTGGAATATAAGAAAAATAACGAGTATCCAACCAGCTTTTCGAAACAGGATAAGACAGTTTTACGAAAACATGCCAAAAAGTTCGAATTTGACCCGAAATCGGACTCGTTATTTTATTTGAGCAAGCAACGGGATGGCACGACGCTTAAGCGCCTTGTAGTATGATAGTATGTAAATGACAGGCCAAACACGACTCCCGCTAGTTGCTTAAGTTATTCTAGCCTTCAAAATAGAGCTTTCTTAGTACATTCGCAACAGCCTTGTCCCTATGATCAAGGTGATCTAAAGGCGACACAATTGTGCCGGCAAGTGGTTGACCTATTGATCAAGAGAGTACTCAAGCTGTGATATAAACTGTTTGGAGGGTTTTATGTTACGTTCTTCGAGCCGTTTTAATCGGCGCCCGCTACACGCGAGTAAATACACAAATACTACGGTGCCTTCTTTCCCGAAATTTCTATGTTGTATAACTTTCGCGAATTAATTTCAATTGTAGTGAATAGAGATGGTTACGGTTCACTTGGAAAATCCGTGTAAACGTTACCTCTATGATTAACACGAACACCTCTGTAAAACGTAAGGAAACTTAAGGAAAGTTGCAGTGTAAAAGGCACAAGAAAAGTTTGGTTGTTGATTGTAAAAAAAAAAAGCCACTATATTGACTAAAAGTTAAAATAAGAAACAAGGTAGCCATATTAGAAGGGGATACCCAAAACACTAGGGATTTCGGTACCGGGGGCACCCCAAAACACGGTGATGCCCAAATCATTGTGACAACCGCCTCTTGTTAAGAGATGACTGCCAAAAAAGCCGCATTACCTTTAACTGTTGAGAATTTATTGACTTCAACCACCTTTTGTGAAATGCTGCTCTTTTACGGAGGATATAATTGAAGAATAAAGCCATTTTCACATTACCATCCATTTTTTAAACACCTGTTTATCATTTTGTTAATATATTTTGCCATATTTTAATCAATAACAATATAATTTATTAATAACAATAATTGCAAATTATAATAGTTTTAATAATATTATTACTAATATTAATAATAATAATAATAATAATAATAATAATAATAATAATATTATTATTGTTATTATTATTATTATTAGCCCTCTGGAGCACTCAACCTCCCCCTTAGGGGAACCACCCAGCAAGGCTCAATGTATGCAGCTCTACCACTGCAAAATCAATTCTAATGATATTTGCTGAATTCAGCTAAATCAAGGGACTAAATTTTGCCACAGATGGGCTAAATTTTTACACCTACCGACCCCCGCTAGGTCAATACCCTCAGCCCAGTGATACTAAGAGTCTCAAAGCCCAGTAACTAGCCAACACCCTGACACCTCTTTTAAACTTGTCCCCTTTCAATTCCCTGCAGCCAAAGGATATTGACGACCAACGCAAGCTCCCATAATTATGTCTTTTTATTAGTCACCTAGCACTGGAAAATTTTGAACTTTGAGCTTGCATGCACTACAAATGCCTTTATTCTCGTTATACAATTTATTGATCCCTTAATGCAATAGGTAGGCTAAATTATCAGGCTCATTTCCCCCTGCTATCTGACCAAACTTACAAAAAACCTATCATATATATCAATCAATAATTGTATTTCAATCAACATTGTATTTCAATCTTGTATTTCAATATTGTATTTCAATTGGTAACACCACGTATAGAAAGGGTAATACTGAATAAACTTGTTGTTGTATTTCCATGCAGTTCAGGGTCATTTGGGGGCTAGCCTGAGGCATGCTTCCCACCCCTCCCTTATCCATGTTTGGGGGACTCCCTTCTTTTCCCAGCCCCTGGCGTACTGAACAGGCTGGCCAGCTAACATGGCTTTGTAGCCAGCCAGCTGGGCTCAATGTACCTTGTAGCTGTAACACTGGCCAGTATGGAAAATAAAGTCCTTACTTAAAGAGCACAGCACACAATGTCTGAACTTACAAAACAAAAAGCACAACTGTTTTTTTTTTTCTTTTTGGAATCCCAATAAAATAAAACCCCCAGCCCAGTAACAGGAAATATGGAAAAGAACATGCTTTAGGACTGTTAAAGCTTTGGGATCAATAATAAAGGCAATACGACTGAGTAGAGTCCATTTCGGATTGTAATCATATAAGTGATTAACAAAATTGGACGACTGTACAGTGGGAGTCTGATTTGTTCAATCACAAATCCTGTTACAAATTAAACATATCTATCACAAACTCTGAAAAAGAAAAGGGAGAAAAGGCAACATTTTAATAATTGTTTTGCTCAGGCATGATGCATACACTGTCCAGTTACACTGTCGTATTAATGCCATAATCAGGGCTGAAGATAGCGAACCAGATTGCAGAGTTTTGTTACAGTTATGATTGTGAATGATACGGTATTGGACATCGAATAAAAAATTAATGCATTGTACCCTTTTTGGCCACAGTACTCAATATCCTCACACAATTGTGTAGTTCCAGGAATAAATCCATACCCAGCCCTGTGGAAGGTCATGGGATAGAGGTTTTAAAAGCCAGAATTTTAGAAGCAAAGTTTGAACCGAAACTGGAATTTCTTAGGGGGTGAGGTGCAAAACCTTCCATGGGAGGAGTATGGAGTTTTTCTGGACTTAAACATTATTACTTTTCTCATCTACTAACATAATGAGATGGTTTATAAAAAAGGTTACCAATAAACAAACTAGCAAAGGTGTGCACCTTCGCTGTTTCCAACAACGACTCCCGAAAGCTCAAAATTATTATAATTTTTCTTTAGATGATTGAAATTGAAAAATATGGATTTTTTTCTTGTGTGAATTGCCTGCCAGTTTAAACGTACTATTTAATGTAAGAACTTAAATTACATTATTTTTAAAGAAATCGATAGCAGTTCAAAAATTAGGTTCTTCTTCACAGATGTCTTAATAGAGTTGTCAGATCATCGTCTATTGTGTAGATCAGTTGCTGCATTACATGTAACATAACACAATATATTATTACATCTAACATATGAATATACCAGTCTCTTTCTTTTGTTTCTGCAAATAATGTATTTCACAGGAGATGGGTAGCGTTATGTATAGCAATAGAAGTACCTCAATGAAAATAAGTTGCTATTGTTGTTGTTGTTGTTTTCCCTAGCCTATTAAAAAATATACGAGGACTGGTGGCCATGGCAATTACAGCTAAATAGTAGTCGTCGACTGATTGAAGCGAGATCGCGTTGAATACTTTGTTTCTATTACACTTTATTTCTGAACATAAATCAGCAACAAATGAGTATTAGAAACTCACTGTAAAAGAGGTAAAGGCAACAGCTAAATAAGGTTAAACCGATGACGTTATCATTACGCTTTGATGGCTGTGCAAAACCTGAAGAAGATCGAGTAAAGGTTTGTCGTCTTCACTGTACTGTGCAGTGAAATTAAACACAGAACAGATTACTTACATAACAATTTTGACTCCACGGTTGCGAAGCCACGCAGCCATTTTGCTGCGAGTTTCAACCTCACTAGCTATTTGCGATCGCGCTCGACTGACTCGATTGACAAGTCGTTCGTCATCAATCTACTTTGATCAACACTTTGCTTTGTAATACTTTGACGGGAATAATAACTCCTAAAAACAAAATAAAATGAAAACTCATCTCGATCATATATACCAACTCGCCACAGTCTCTTCACGCGCAAAGGGTTCAGTGCTTTGGGCATCCCTACCCGGGATACCCATTTCACTAGGGATTTGGGTATGGGGATACCCAAAACACGGGGATACCCAAATCACTGTGACAGCGCCAATTTGGGCAAGGAGACTGGGGACGAGGTTGTACTACTGGTTCATCACGGTCCAGGCGTGCGTTTCTCAAAAAAGCCCTCGATTTCGGGCACGATGATTCACACTGTACCTTGTAAACAAAGAACTTTTTAAGCATAAAACTTTTCCATTATTTAAACATTTTTTATCTTAAAGACATGTTAAAATTACAGCTTGGTAGAATGAGTGGTTCATATCTTTACGAATGGCTCTTCGGGGCTTTCGAGAAACCCACCCCAGGAAACTGGATCTAGCGAACAGCCGAATCGCCTGCTGTGCCTGGCGCCTGCCTAAAATGTAGGCTGAAAGCGTTAAATCTTTTCATATGCAAATATTTTGAAATTCAGCCAAACGTGTTATCTGTTTTTCTTTTGTAATACATGTTGATAGGCTAATTTGCAAGCGAAATTTTAAAAATAATTAAACCGGTAATCGTGTCCAGGACACAAATCGTTATCCGTCAATTTAAAACTTTTCAAAGTGCCACTGATCCTAGGTTTTGTCAATATTGAAGAGCACTTTTGACAAAAATAAATTTTAGAGAGATATGTAAAAACAGCCCAATAATGTTTCATGTAAATGCAATAACCGCTTTGGCACTGAAAGTTTGGGGCTTAACACGTAGTGTACCCTGAGTTTTATCATTAAAGTTAGAAATCCAAGGTAGTTGAATTTATGACTAATTTTCTCAATGTCTGTCTCCTGAATGGAGAATCAACCTTAATTATAACTGCGAGTATTGTGTTTATTTCAACTCTATGTTGGCCTCGTAAAAGACTACGTCGAATGAGTTCTTTCTATGAATTGTAATCTGCTTATACAAACCTATACCAGGTGACATTGTCGACAACGAATCAAATTAGCATATTCAAGGCAGCTGTCGTTCTTTGTTAGTCTGTGTTTCAACAATTCCTAATTTGCATTTTGTGTTATTGCGTTGGGGTCTAAAGAAATCAATTGACAAAGGGGTCTTTCTTAATCTGGATTATCGAACACTTTGGGAAAGAAATGCGCCATTCTTAACGGCTGTACTAATTGGAAACTTCGCGACCATTAGTCATCGTAAGTATTTTCTTTAAAACCAGTTTTTGTTCAATTTACTGGAGGGTAAAAATTGAAAAGTGTGTATTTTTAGAACAACTGTCGACTGAGAATGTCAGTTTTGTGTTGAAAGAATCGCTTTAGGCTATGTTATTATCATTTTTACTATGCAAAATGAGTTAGGTGTAATTGCATCCAAGAAGCAAAAATCATTACGGATGGACGAATATTTTACGGGCTAAAGAATATATTAGCTATTGAAAGCAAGTTCGCACATCGCGTCATCAGATTCGACAATTATTCAAAATTCTCTCCCATGTCTAGTTGATATGCGCATATTTAGAAAAAAAGAATCGTAAAATGAAACTGTATTATACCAGTTTGATTATTTATTCGTCTCTTTCGCTAACTTTCCATTCTTTTGGGCACAGATTTTGAGAGAGAAACATTTCACTTGAGAAGAAACACAACCAGAAATGAACAAGCCAGGAGAGAAGATTCAAAAAAATCTTGGCCGAAGTTTACCCAGAGGCAAAGGCAAGGAAGTTGAATTTCGTTCAAAAAAACAAAAGAATGAACTACATATATTGAAAATGTCTCAGGAATGGGACTTGAGGAGACAAAAAAGGCGCTTGGATCGGCAGAAATGGGTGGAAGAACGACGCAATCAGAAATTACCAATATGGCAGCGAGTGGGAAATCTGCGCGTTCAAGTAAATGAGGAAATTTTGGATGAGGCTGGCAATGAACTTGTAAACAAGAAACAGCAAATTGAAAATTTAAATGAGACAGTTCAAACAAGAGATCCACATGATGGCAAAGTGAAGGAAAAATCATTGGAACTTCGAGCAGAAGACATGCCAAGCGCGTTCCGAGTTCATTCTTCGCGTTTACCCGAGAGTACTACTCAAGGAACAGGCTTTAGTGCGAATCAGAAGAGCGAGCCAGAAATAAGGTTTATTAAAATTGAGCAAGCCAGAACAATGGAAAAACCCTTACTGTACAACATGGACATATTAAAAACGTCAAAAACTGCGGCGCAAATCACAGAACACGTTCCCAGCACAGCATTTAAAAACTCTTCAGAGGTAAGGCCATTTAAAATTTTCTTCAGGGCATATTTACACAAGCGCGCCGTATGTGGACACAGGATTCAATATTCGAACTGGTTAATATTTGCATACAAGTTCCTCAAAACTGATATTAAACGCGGTGAGAAATTATGCGTAAAGCAGTTTTCAATCTGCTCTAATAAACGGTTTTGATTTATCAGATTCAAACTGCACCTGCTGTTAAACAGGGGCAGACATGTTAAATTCTCTTTCCTCTTAAACTGTAAAATTTTCCTTCGTTTAACGTTGTTTTCGTATTTGCGCGTGACATCCGCATTGCATGTGAAAAACTTAACAATCCTTCAAAAGCACTTTCAAAATGATTTTGCATTTAAAAAATGGGAGAAATAATTTTAAAACGGATGACTAGCCCGTTCTCGACATGGATAAAAGAACTGAGAAAAGAATTAACACAACGTTCGTGCTTGAATTGAAATACCTAAAACGTAATTTTTTAAAAATCTCCGAACGGTCCAGATTATCCGCTTGTGGCCCGTTGTGCAGAAGTTTGTAAAGTTAAAAGAACTGAGAATTACAAAAATTCTACCGCCCGACATTCTCAATAAAACCCAGAATTTGGTAATTTGACGGCGAAACGATAAGATCAGCTTTAACTTAGTTTCTGAAAGATTTGTAACCAACGTGCAATGCAACTGTACTGCTAATGCTTAGCGACGTTTAGAAGGGTAACGAAGAGCGGGGGCAGGGAGGGAAGAGGGGCCAAGAGGCACGAAAATTAACTACTTCATTTACACGAGTTAAAATGCTGAAATCTCGATGATTTTAGGAACAGTTTGGGTCGTCGTTTGAAAAACATTCTAGCAATCGATTACAAAAAAAAAAAAACGAAAAAGAAAAAGAAAGAAAAGAAATGGGTTCAAAACACATTCAGACCCGAAAAAAATCAGAATTCGTAGATCAATTCTCATATTTCAAAAATAAAAACTATAGCAAAATCATGGCTACGTTTTAAATTAAACTGAATGCTGTAATACTGTCTCGATTTGCGAATATGAAACGACTCTATACTGAAACCTTGAAAAAGTCTGGCGGAACCGGATTTCAAGTTTGATTTGCCAGTTTCAAAGTGAAGGCGTCCAATGGTGGGGGCAGTCATGGCGTAACCAAGGGACAACTCCGGGCGGGAAAATGTTTGGTAATAAAACCCAGGCTAAGAAAGAGGGAAAGGTCATAGCAACATACTGTTGAGTAGTCGTACTTTGATCATTTCACGTATTACCGCGCGAAAATGATAAAGCTATTTGCACTTCACAAATTACCCTTTATCTTCATTAAGGATATTTGTCCATTGCTGTATAGGTTTGCATGCATGCTAACTGTGCAAAGTTTTTAAATTCGTTCGCCATCACGGCTGCACTGACAATCATGAAAATGCTTCGATATGGAAGGGCTCATCCATGAGCCACATCTGCTCATTTTCGTGCAAAATCTAGTTGCGGGGAATTGGTAGCCGCTTGCGTGGTAATATGTGTAATATTTAAGTTGATTTGCATTTCCAAACCGATATGTGCTAAAACTAACAGAAATTTTACAACCATGATTAATGCCCTATTTATCTGATACTCATTTGTTCAGCCTTCAAGTCTTTCCTTCATAATTTCATTTTATCCGAACAGTAGAAACACTGCAACTTTTAATTTAAATGCCTGCTTTCCACGACTAAAGGAGCAGTGGAAGCGTAAGAGTAATACAAAACTAAACAACAGCTTGTTCTTCTCTGTCTTCTGTCGTTTGAGTTCCAAGCCTAATTCTACAAGATTAAGTGTCTCTACTCATCCTGTATGAGCACAGAGAACATATTTCTACTTTCTTTACAAAGTAACGTAACCCATGGAACACTGGCAACTCTCAGAGTATCCTGCAAAGCAGACTTAGTTGTATGCAGCCCCCCTCCTTTTCTCCTCTCGTGTAGTTCCCTCTCCCTTCCCCAAATACAAACTCTCAGCCAATCAGAATACGTCGAATTTTGATACTGTATGTTATTTACGGTCATGTTTTTAGTCTCCAAGCAGACAGGAAGAAGAGCACCATGAAAGCAAGACGACTACGGAGAAAGGTAATCATTAAAATATGGCATGTTTTTCTCATAGCCATAATACGCTTTCAGTTACACAGTATGTATCAGTGTAAAGTTTACAGACGGTATTGGCAAGCTCCAAAAGATGGCAAGATTACTCCGTGCTTTAACACGACTGGACACGACAAACCTACACCAGCATGGGTTCGATCCGTTGTCAGTTCGGCTCTGTTTTTACCTGCCTAAGCTGCTTCTATTCCAAGATCTTTCTTTAATTCTTCCACCTTAAGGACGGTGCCTCCTTTTGTTACTGCGCACACGTTCTGCGCATCTCGGGATATTCGGCCGGTTTGTTAAGGAATTTGCCCACTAATACAACAATATTTTTGCGCGGTTTAAGACCATGTGGAAAAAGTAGCAAGGGCCATCAGAATCCATAAAGAAAATTGGGGGTAACCACGCATTTTTCAGAGATAATTGAGCTTAAATTTGAAAAGAAATGGCCATACAGTCTTTGTATTTTAACGCTTTTTTGGAATTATGGTTGATTTATTATCTCTGAAAAATAAATGGTTACCCCCATTTTTCTTTTTGGATTCCAATAACCCTTGCTAGGATCTACTTTTTCCCCATAGTCATAACCTTTTCAAAAATACCTCTGTATTAGGAGGCACCGTCCTTAAGTTCAAGATCAAAGATATATATACGTTATTAATATTAATCGTTCTGTGGGCCCATTAGAACTCACAATTAACTAGCTCCCATCTCAGTGGTAAAGATTTTGCACCGAAATCACAAAGGCTCTCAGGTTCGAATCCCATTGCACTGCTGTCGAGAAAAATACCCCTAAAGACAGGCCATTTTACTGTGCATGCACGCGTCGGTCACGCATTAATCAAGCATGGTTCGCGGGCTACGATTCGCCCATAATGATTCAGCCATAATCAGATAGCTTTGAAGGAAATTTGCAGTTCTTCTGTCTTTTGTGATTGTTTATATTTCAAGAAGCCTATAGTATTTCTTCTATAATCTCTTTTCATGCGTATTAATGCGACTGCTTTATGACTATGAGGGAACCATAGCCAGCGAATGATGGTTCACCCGTCATGATATTCACGAAATAAAGGCGGTGTTACATTAGGCAATTTTTCTTGCATCATGTCCCGCAAATTTGTTGCCGCGACATAAGTTGCACATTGCGAGACAAGTTGCCTGCGCATTGCTTTCTTGCAATTTGTTTCGCTCTCGACGGTGATGAACAGCGCAGAGGACTGGCACGATTACTTTGTTGGCTGATGTCACAAAACGTTGCGAAACAACTTGCAGGAAACATATTACACTACGCAATGCTGGCAAAAATTCGTTGCAGCGTTGCAGAAAGTAGATTTACTTCTCGCAACAATTGCTACAACAAATTTTCACAACAAAAAATTGCGTGACATTTTTATTGCAGGTCCGGTACATTAACCTAACCAATTTTTCGTGCAACTTGTGTCAAAATTGCGGTGCAAGTTGCAAGGAAAGCTCTCTGGTAGGTCAAGCTTGTTGATGACAATTTGCGCATGAAATGTCTTTACGGAGGAAATACTACCCTCTCGAGATGTAAGCAGTCCTAAAAATCTTGAAGATCTGCAAATTTCCTGCGCCTTTTTGTGCTAAGGGCGAATCATGACGCGCGAAACATCCTTGACCGGCGAATCGTTTTTGAAAAACCCGTGGCTGTGCACAGCAATGAAATCGGGTGTAAGAGTCCTTATTTCTTCAATAAACTGAGGAGTAAGTATTAGCCGTTCTTCTTCAGCCAGTGTCACTGAATTGCACAATGATATTTACGTCAATTGTGCAGTGATGTTTTTGTAAAACCAATCTCGTTGACACGTTTACTCGTCAAATGCGAGTTTTAGCCAAAACAAAGCAAAAATTTAAAAGCAAAAAATAAAGCCAAAACAACGATTGACAGGAAAGAAAACTGCGGACATGTTCTATCTCTTGCGAGCAGCTTGGCATCTGCTTATGCGAGCGTAATTAAGTTGTGGTCATACTATTTAAATTGGCCTCCGTAAAACTGGCTCACGAACTCAGTTGACAAATTTCACTTCCCCTCCCTTTTTACCCTGGCTAAAACTGGTTTATGAGAATGGTCTTTTAGTAAAAGCTTTGAGTTCTTCCTGCCTGAAAGGAGTCAGGATCACTAATAAAGCCAGATAAGGTAGTGCGGCATCTCTCGCTCAGCCATAAAGCTAACGTCCAAAAGCTGCTGTTACAGCAAAAATAGTTTTCTTCCGGAAGGCCTTCTGCAAGTTGTCCCTAAATGACACACTGTTCACCAAGCCGAACAGGCTTAAGGGAATTCAGAAATGGACTACAGTTCCATTCTTTAATCACGGCTTGCGTTGCTGTGCCAACCGTCCACTCAAAAGACATGCGCGCTTTAAACTCGGAGTCGTGTACATTATGTAACTATCGCAACCGAAGCTAGCCTGAAAGAATGAAAGAAGTTATGCTCTCCCCTAAGTAAAGTTTGTTTTTCATCAACATGGCAGCAGCCAGTTATAATGCTGTGTATTCTATATCTGCAGGTTCCGAGGGCCCTCGTACAGGCGAGATAACTTCTGTCACCATACAAAAGCTACTGCGAATGGAGGGATGCCGAGATGTATCTATAAATGGAGGGGAAGGGAAACCAGAAAGGAAAAGAAAATTGGAGAGGATCGATGTGGATGCGGAAGACGTAAGAGAAGTGGTAAGCTTAAACTTGTGCAATAATTCCTTTTTCTTCTTGCAACTGAACTCGTTTTCGTAACTTTTTTCCGCCACCACCATACACCCAACGATTTGCTGGCTAAATGGGATGAGCTTAGCCATGAATGTTATTAAAATGAATAGAATAAAACGTGAAGGCGTTGGGATGGGATGTTTTAATTATTGAAATACAAAGGGTATTTTCATTTCTACTGATTTGAGTGTAACATGTCACATTATATTGAACTGAATCGATCGTTTACAAAAATATTTAGCAGCAAAAACAAAAAAATATTTATCAGCGTATTATTTGCTAACTGTTTTACACGGTAAACATTTTTAACGGTCCATTAAAAGCGTTTAAACTCTCAGGCTGATTCATGGTCGGGTCAAAATCGACATTGGCGATATGTTACGGAAAGATTATCCAAAACCAACTTGTTTAACAAGTTGTTACAGTTCAAGGAGATGGTAATAGTAGGAATTTAATACACGAGCTTTGAAAGGACTTCACTGATAAACCTCTGCAACTAAAAACACTCTGCAACCAAAAATTAATGATCTTTAGTATCTACACTGGGAGATCAGGGGGGTGAAATGGCGCAGCATCTTTCAATAAGAGGGTTTCCACTGTGTTATTGATAACTTGTATATTAAGCTTTTTGTGCTACAAGTCAAAATGAAGAAACTGAATGAAGAAAATCTGTATCGAACACACGTAGCTGTATATTGAATACTACCAATTAGTCATCAATCTTGCATTTCATCATCGATTGATACAATTTCTATCGTCGGTGGAGAATTAAAACACCGAAAGCAGATCGATCGGTGTTCTTGTTTGAATAAAAGCGCAAACGTTTGGCGGAAATGTTCACTGTTTTTTAAGTGGGGGCAGAAATCATGGAGAAAGCTGAGAAATTATTGTATCAGCACTTCATATTGAAATTAGACTTTCAAAGGTATCTTTCTAAGAGCATGACCAACAAGAATAGGGAAAAACAACTTTTTCTTTTCACGAACATTCAGCTGAATACAGACACTTGACTCATTTATCATTCCGTAATGGAAAGATCAAACTCCAACTAGGTTCAAACAACATCTATAAGCACCAAAGCGGAAAAGAATAGTTCAAATACCCATAGCAACACTAGGGAAGAACTCAACTTTAATGCTTCGATCTTTGTTATTTCTTATTATAACGACGCTATAATAACCAAGGGAAGCTATAATCGTTCACAGGACCACTTTTGAAGGCTAAGTAAACTGAATGAGTTTTGTTTTAAGGTGAAAGTCTGCTTATTGCCAATATCCTACCCTACCCTCCCTACCCACCCTACTGGGCCGGAAGTTTTAACTACACCAACAAGCAAAATTAGATTTTAAAAAAAAAACCTTGTCTTCTGCTGAACAGAGTTCTCATAACACTGAAAAATACGAAAAGTCGGGGCAAAGAAGATTAAGAAAACGGTATGATCGAAGGGGCGAGTAAGATCTGAAAAGTACTGTTGAAGACAGTGACGGTTGTTTAGACATCCTGTCAGGAAGTCATAACTGCGAGGAAGTAAACATCAGAGTTTGATGATGACTTCCGCAAATGTTGTCGAAATGTCACCATCGGTAGCCGACTCTGATGATGACTTCCGCGACCAACAGTCCTGTTCAGGAGTACACTCATCCGGATGACCATAAAAATACTAAAATTAAAGTGATCACGATCAGAGTGACATAAAAGTTAGAGCAATATAAGCCCAGGGCTCTAATTTTCTTTAAATTTGCCGACAGTCAATTTGTTACTCCGAGCAACTTAAAGTTTTCAGTCCGCAGAAGAGCCGTTGTGAAGATATTGAGTCGCGTCAGTCTCTTGGTCACATGATCAATTAAAACTCGTGAGGAATTTGCCCCGGGCTTCAAATTTCCCTTAGATTTGCCGATAACAGCTAGCTTGTTGCTCGGGCGACTGTCGAGGAAATAAAATATTCATTTTTCTGACAATGTTTTCGGGTTGTTCAATATGTTGGATTCAAAAATCGACGAGTCAGTGCGTATGTTTATCTGTATACAAAAAATTTCAAATATTTTATTCAATATTTTCGTATTTTTAATGCAAATTTTGTGTTTTACTTCAGCCCACTCTCTTGCGTGTCGACAAGCCAACAACCTTGGAGAACATTGAAAGAGGGAACGGGGTAGGAATATCAATATCAGTGATCGAAATCTAAATTCTCCTCATAGTATTAGCACATTGCTAATCAGACAAGAGATGAGAATAATGAAAGCCATTAACCAGCGGAGTATCATAGACACTCAAAATCTCGATATATACAGTTAAAATCTCAACACATTGTGGCGCATACTAAAATGAGACTTAAGAAAATCAGGGGACACGGTTTTGATCTACCACTGACTTCTCATAGCTGATAACTAAGACAATTATCAGCTAGGGGCATTGTTTTGTTTTACCACAAAATTGGAGTTTTGCTTATTTTAAATTATTTTTTGTTCTGATTGGTTTATTTTGCTATCTGAGGCCGCAGTAATTGTCAATGCAATTAATAAAACAGTATAGAATTTTTATCTAGTACCTAAGGACCGACTTAATGAGAATTTCAGCCCATTTAAATTAGAAACCGCTGTAATACGAACACCTAGAATGACAAGAAAATACCGCTCCATAGCGTTTTTTTAATAGTCCCGGGCACAGTTTGGATTTCATACACAAACTGAAAAGTAAGACCACCTTGGCAGGAAAATAAGAAGCAGGACCACTCAATGGCTTTCATTTTTCATGGTCATACTTGAGAATTTCTTCCAGTCTAAAGACCGCTCACAGGTCGAACTGACGTGGCACAGCAACAGCGCCACACTAAAGTACAGTTCATTAGCTCTTGTTTGAACAATTACACCTTAATTTAGGATTTCGACAGACTTATTCTGTTCCAGACGTTCACTTACTCAAGAGAGAAGAAGGAAAAATAACATGCCACTGATTTTCTTCGCCTGTTATTCGCTCCCCACCGCTTGCCAGGCAACTCACATTAACTACAGTCAAACCCACATCAAGTTTTCAAGGTCCTGAAATTGTTCCCGTTATTTACTTCAAAATTGCTCTTTCAGAACACACAACTTTCAAAATGTATTTGCATGCTTGACTGAGCGTCCTCTTTAGCAAGATCCGTTATAACTGACACCATATTTTCAATTCTCATAGAGTTTTTTCTTGTTACAGCCGATCGCGATTTCAAGTTCTACGAATAATTCAGTTGTGATGAAACCGACTCTTGCAGGCATGGATAAGACAGCAAACGGAAAAGGTAGATGAGCGTTACTTTTTCAGAATTTTAGATGCAGGAGAGGAGGCGCGTTCAATCTGATCAGTGGTTCGACGCTTGGTCACTACATCGTGTCGTGTTCCTTCCTTAGCTAAAAATCTTTACTCCACATTGTCTCTCTCCACCCTGGCGTATAAATGGGCACCAGCGACCGCTGGGAAAACCGAACAAAATACTGGGGATACCCCTGTGAACTATCTTCTCACCCAGTGGGGCGGGGAGAGTAAAAACTTTACTGCACATTGTCTCTCTCTCCCCAGGCGTATAAATGGGCACCAGCGACCGTCAGGGAAACCGAACAAAATACAGGGGATACCCCTGTGGACTAGCTTCTCACCCAGTGGGGTGGGGAGAGTAAAAACTTTACTCCACATTGTCTCTCTCTCCCCAGGCGTAAAAATGGGTATCACCGACCGTTAAGGAATCCTAACATCGCACTATAGGGTGGCAGTGGCAGCTATACCCCTAGTTACCTCCCGCTAAAGAGAGCGACGTTCTCAGTGCGTGGTCACGTGAGCACTTGCGGCCCTTAACTTAACAGGAAGGCGCAATTGACAAACGGTTGTTTAATGGGCATTTATAGAATTTGAAACCAGAAAACAAGAATGCGATGAAGCCCTTTAATCAGGCTCAATTTGTAAAGGAGAGTGCTGCTAAAGATTTGGCAGGATAGACTGCGGACGTGCGAGCGCTGTTGGGAGAGTGAGGTTATAATCAATGAGGAAATCATTTCTAGCAAACGGAATGTATTTGAATTAGCCTGATGTTTTGCTTGTTTGTTTGTTTTTTCTTGGTAGGAGCAGAAGCTATGCCCCAGATAAAGCAGTGCTATTCCTTGCTCGACCGCCGAGATGAAACTCCTAATGTCAATTTCTTCGCAACTAAAAAATCGTCCAGCAACTCTACGTCAGTTCCAGTTTCCGTGGCAATAACCATGACAACTGCACCGTCGGAGGCCAAAGGCCAAGCACCTTCAGTTCCAGTCGATCCCAAATGCGTCGTTTACCTGTCAAAGGCACCAGCTCCAGCCCCCCTCCCCGGGACTCCTAATCACCCCCGACCAGGTTACCTTGTCCCTGTATTTAAGGCAAGCACCAGAGAAACAGCTTATGCATTTCTACCGGCTGGTTCACAGCGACCACACATAGTGGGGGATAAGTCGGGGAAGGAAGGACGGACGCCTAATCGTATAAACGGTTTTAGCAATGGCGGCTGCGCAACCACTTCACACCAAGTCGCGCATTCTTACCCAAGTCCGCGTTCAACTACTGGTTTGAAGGAGGTCCACACTGGATGCGTTTCCTCTACAGGGAAGTTTGTTTCTTGCTCGCAAACCCCACATGAATTGTACAGCCACGCCGTCCAAAATACTAGAGTGCATTCGTGTTATGAGCCAGCCAGTACCGCTGTCACGCTGAATTTGTCACGCACTGACCCTATTAGTACTAACGGAGGCCTACCAAGTGGTATCAGTAAGAACCACGGGGCTAACTTCCTCTATACAGACAAGCAACCACAGAAAACAACAACTTCGAAAAAAGTTGGACCACCAAGACCGGAATCAGCCCCAAGCGGATCAGCAGCGCTGCTTGCTCAAGAAATTAAAGGCACACAAACAGCACAAGACAAGCTTCACTATCCAGCATTCGTTCGCACGACAGAGGTCGCGGCAAACCAAACGGCGATTAACACTCAAGAAGCCATCTTCAATCCGATGTCGTTGTACGTTCGCTCCAAGTTGGTCCCTCGTGAGGTGGTCGCGGTGAATCATGGGGCGGAACCCAGTCCTCCTCTCGTTGAGTATATAAAGACTGACGCGATATGCGAAAAGGAGCTGACAAAGTGGGATGCAAAAAATGTGGCGAACTTTATCGCGGCAACGGACTGCGCAGATAAAGCTGAGCTATTTTTGGAGCAGGTTTGTAGCCGATAGCCAGTCATCCTAATTTGGGACTTGAAAATATTGGGAACAATTACACGTGGAGGAAAACAAACTTCACCACTACAAAATACTGCTCACGCGAGGTTTTATTTGAATGGCCACGCTTCAGGATTTCACCCACAGACTCCAAAATTAGAACATTTTTACAGCGTAGTAAACATTGCACACGGAAAAGCTTTGCTAAGGAGATTCCAAAGAGTAGTCTTGCTTAAGGAATTCACCCATTCTTTCACTCATGATCATGAAGTGATTTAGTAGCTCCGTCACGTACGCAGTGTTGCAGTTAATGAAACACGTTGAACTTTTCACGCAAAGTAAATGTCTGCAACATTTCGCCCTGATCCCAGGGCTGCGATCCCAGACCTCACGCTTCTCTGATCCTTGATCCCACCCCTTTGATCCCTGATTCCTCATACCTCGTTACGACCCTGCGTAAAGAAAGTGGCTCCCATTAGTCTAATACTAGTTTTCTCTCTTTGCAGGAAATCGATGGTAAGGCGTTGCTTTCGCTATCGCCAGAGATGCTTATGAAAGGATTGAACTTGAAACTGGGCCCGTCTGTGAAACTCTACAATCACATCGCAAACTTAAGAGCTGCTCTTCTACTTTAACCCTATCAACGCCACGAGTTTCCAAGCTCGCATCAGAGAGGAAAAAATCCACAAAAATCATTGTGTAGAATATCAAGAACGGATAGTACCTCAGAGAATACTCACTAGCTTTTATTTGAACGGTCACACTTGAGACCATATCCATACAATCAAAAGTCAGAGACACTTTTTTCAGAATAATCAGTTTAACAGTGCCATAAGAAAGTATTGCTAAGACAGTAGTCGAGATTTCCTATGAATGATCAGTTTCACGCTTTAGGATTTTATCCATAGGTTCAAAAGTTTGAACGACGTCTAGGGTATTCAAGACCATTCAAAGTTTCACTCGTTACTGGGTTGAAATTTCTTCCTTACGAAAATTGTTCGACATAAACTCATTCGTTGTACATATCTTGCATTATATACATCCATAAAGGTCGCTTGCTTTGAGAAGTGTATTTAGTTCTTTTGATGAAAGCACGAAATTTAGCGTACATTCTAGTTCATCTTAATATTAGGGAAATCAGCCTAACACGGTATTTATTTTGTATATTTTTCATTACGAGCTACAATCGCTATATAAACTAGTAACTGCAGAAATAAAATAGTATTTAAAAAGAAAAAATGGCAAAAATTAATCCTCCATTACACCTATTAAGAAGGAGATAATGGGGCTTATTTAGAAACAACAAGATATAAGCACTGCAAAACTACAGTAACCGTAACGACAGCCGAGACTGCAGCACAGTCCTTATCTTTGCGTGAGCTGGTTTGCGATCCGGCGTACGTACCCGCGCGGTGAGATTGTTCAGAGAAATGAAACAATATTCACGTGAAACATTTTACGCTTTCAGTACTTCTCGCTCCGCGAGCACTGGTGTTGTTTTGCAGTCTATCAAAAGCGCCAATTACTTTAAACTCACAACAGTGTAAAATGCAAAACACAACAAAACTGGAAAAAAGATGGGAATTCTTCAACCCCAAGCCTCAGTTTTCGTTAAAAATGGAAAAGGAAATGAACAAAACCCCAACATTCGATATAGACTGAAGAAATGGTCACCAAAACGCAGCAAAGTCCCCTCAACTTTACAAGCAATTCGTAAAACTCTGTTAACAGAGTCAACATAATTAAGAGTCAGTAACGATACAAATACCTGACAGAATGGGAAATGTCCAAAGAATATGTAAAGCTTAAAAATGTAAACTTGCTGGAAGTCACATGAACTCAGCTCAGTCATTTCTTGTCAGCTATATATTAAATGATTTGGTATCCTTCGTAGGAAACTTTTTGTTTTGCATTTGATTGGCTTTTTCCATGAATGATACCACCACACCACACCACACCACACCACACCACACCACACCACACCATACCATAATCATAAAATACTAAAATCAAAATTTCTCATTATCCTATATTTACCACTTTGAATAAAGATATCAATATTGTCACCAGAGTTAATGAAAAATAAAACTGACTTCCTTATATTCGATGGTTTTCAGGCTTCATTTAAGACTCTATGATGAGAACTTTTGATCTGTTTTAAATGGGATTTCCTTATCCTTAGCAATTTTCTATTCTGATTGGAATCTTCCTTTAGATCCACTTGCTTACATCATGGCTTACTCCATTAAGAAAGAGGCTAAGACAGTCCTTATTTTGCCTCTCCATTACTTTTCAAGTTGATAAAAATTATGTCCTGTCAAAAGTAACTATTTGATTTATTTTCTTGATCAGAGCACTTTCACACCCAAACCACACATAGCAATTAGCGTTGAAAACCATGCAAAGTTGCTGCCAAATGTGACCTCACCAACTTGAAAACCGCAATTGGTGTACTGTGCATACTGAAGAAAAAGAGCCAGCTGAGGCCGGCTGTGGAATGGGTGCCCTGTGTCCCAATCTTCATCAGTGGTCATGTTTAGTTCCTTGAGCATTCGATTGCCAAGTGCTGTCACAGATGCAGCACAGTAGCTTGGGTAGACAAACACATAAAGGTATGTTACACTTACAAGGATGGCCTGATAAAGATAAAACCAATCTGTGGCTTTATCAAAATAAGATACCATGTTTGCGACATAAATGACGGCTGTAATGGCGAGCAGAAACCAGTGAATCACAAACCAAACCTTCAGGGACTCAGAAGTGCTTGACATTTGTTTGCAAAGGCGTTTATGAATACGTATGACGTCATCTAAACTGAGACCACTTGCGCTTCGTATTTCCGCGTGACACAGTGTCACACAATCTTTCATTGCATTGGTTATCATCACAAAGATCCAGGAACTTGTAAGAATTGCCCACTGGGGTATAATGCCAAAGGATAATGAAAGATAACTAAGAAGCGGTTCTTTGAATGCAAAGTCATTCCAAAATACCTTAATAAGAAGACAGAAACCAAAAATCAAGATGGTGCAATTTAGCGTGACCCAAGTAGAACGCCCCGCCGTGGAATAGGCCTTGTCTAGAGTCACGCAATGAACTGTCGTTCGTTCTAGTTTCCACATGCACCAAAAGAACGTCGCGTTTGACATCAACACAGCAAAGTTTGACACAAGGGATAAGACACCGATAAGCTCAATTCCACGCAAAACGTCTGGTAACGCTGAAAGTGATGAATTTGTAGCCGAAGTATTTCCACAAAACCAAGAATTGAGGGGCGTATCAAAATGCCGGCACACGAACGTATAATAAACAGCATCAATAACGTAATATAAATCCAGGAGCAAGACGATCAGCATCATTATAACGCGGAAACCTTTGCTGGGTTTCCAGAATCCAACGGCAAAAGCGGATCCCTTCAAGAACACGCCTGAACAAAACAGGCGTTTTATTCTCTCAAAAAATCTGCACGGGATTCTGAAAGCAGTGGAAGAGAATCTTCGAGAGGAGGACTGATTAACTTGCTCACCCGAGGAGGGTAAATCAGCGAATTCTTCGTTTTTCCAACTTTCTGAATCCATCGTGTTTTTCTGAGGCAAGGGGTGATCACACCAGTTAGCTACCAATTAGATTCACACCTCGCGTCACGCAATCTCTTGTGTCTCCCACAAACCCTTGCTGGCCTGGTTGGCAACGAAATGTACATAAAATGGCGGATACTTTGAACCGGTAGAAAAAGCTCTGTTTCACTTTCAACGCGCCGCTAAGAGTTGACTTGCACAGATTGGACCTCTTGCAGCTGGCATTCTATCTCATCAAATGCTGAACCTCTTGACTGGCCTCATGGATCTCTTTTAATTGCTTGTTAATGGAAATAGTAGTTCAATATTCTGACAATTCAAGCATTTGCTCGCTTGAATAATTACTGGAGTTTTCTGGCATTTGTCTTTTCTCATCTGGATTGGTCTCTACCATCGACAGTAGAAAAGAAGGAGATTAAGCGGTTGGCTAATTTAAATCATTAAGTCAAAACTCAATGAGTTTGGATAGAGATTAACCTATTAACTGTTTAATTATCCCGACAGCTGTCACGACTATAAGCTTCCATATAAGCTTAAGTTATATTTACCGCGAGCCTGGCTGCAGAACTGTACATAAGAGCATAAACAGCTGCATTTTTGTTATGGATCTACAAAGGCATCGATGGTTCAACTACGACTAATCAACTGTTGTTAGGATTTACTTCATCAAGTGTCTTAAGCTTTATATTGCAGTGCCAAGCTAAATATTAAAAAAGAACTTACTTAAAGTCTACATTGGATTTCTGGAACGGTAATCAACCTGTCACAGGTCACTGGTTTGTAGACTACAAGTATGCCAAGGCCTGAGTTCCGAGGAGGGTGTTCAGACACTGATTCTGCTCTAACAGAAAATGATGAATGTGAAGAACCAGAAATACCAGTAGCCTCTCAGGTAGAGGAATCTTGTGAAGAGATTGAAGACAAAACCAGGTAACTCTTGTAGAACATTTTCATATTTCTTTTTAATTTATACCACTGCACGGCCCCGCTCATGCAATCCTATTGAAAACACACTGGCTATCTGACGTGTGCTGGGTGGACGGGTTGATGTGAGCTGGTCCAGAAAAAGCCTTCTCGTCCTACACATGTCATTTTTTCATTTAGCTTGTGCACACAGTTAATCTTTCATTAACCATTCAAAAGTACCCTTTTAAAAATCTTCCATAATAAAGGTGGTGTAATAAAATAGTTATTGACTGAGTTAGGTCAGGCCAGACGGTAATTCTCCTTCTTAAGGGGCCGATTACATAGCAAATTTCATCCCAGGCTGATATTTCAACCCAGTTAGCAGCACAGCAGTCAGAGTAAATTCCTTTAATAAGAAGTTTGTGATTACATTAAGAAAGTTTTAACCTGGGTTGAAAAATTCCAGCCCAGTTTGAGCTAACCGGGTTGGAATTGTCAGCCCAGTCAAATAGGCTAACAAAACCCACGTAATCACAATCACATTTGCAGCCCAGTGTGAAACATGAACTTGTGCGTGCATACTGATTGTGTTTCAAAATTTCCTGTCCAAATTACAATGTTTCATCTGGACTGAAATGCCTACTTAATTGTAACAAAATTTCACCCAGTTGGGTGGGCCGCAATTTCAGCCCAGGCTGAAACCTACCGTGAGATTGGGCACTAGGATATCAACACGTCAACACTTGGAGGGCCCGATTACATAGGAACATACGACATGCCCTATATTGGCCACTAAAGTTAAAGAGTTGGTTGAGATTTTCACTTACATAAATCATCATAGTACAAGTCTCAGAAAACAAAGAAGTTTGGTTTAACAGGTTGAAAAGGTCATACCCATGCAATGTTCAATTGTTCAATTCATCCTTGTTTTTCATCTTTCGTCTGTTTTTGACGTAAAAATAGGACTAGCAGCAGTCAAAAATGCAGTTATTATTATTTTTAAGATCAGAGGTTTTCTTGTCTATGAAGGTAAAGTTAAGCGCAATTTTCATGTGTCAGGAGAGATTGTTTGCTCTCCCTATCTATTGATGAAAAGGAGAGAGCAGATAACCTCAGACTGCCTTATGCACCATTAATGTTTCAATGCTACACCACTGGGTTGGGAGGACTGGCCTCTAAGGTATTGGGAGTATTCCTTTAGCATGAAGCTCTTCTTAATTAACTCTTTAAGCCCTAAAAGTGATGAAAACAAAATTTCTCTTTACATTACCAATACTTGTTCAAACATTCAAGTGATGAGAATAAAGAAAGTGATCACCAAGGATGAGATGTCTTGATATTTAGACAAGTTCTCCTTACTAGATCCATAGGAAATGTATGGAGAACTGTTAGGAGAATATGCATTTTTATATCAGGGCTTAAAGGGTTAATCAAACCTGTGATGGTGTTGTTCACACTTCTCCCCCCAGCCCTGGCCAACTGGGCTTTCAAGCCTATGCAAACTGGAATTTATCAACTTACAATAATTTGCTAACCAACTTGCATTGACTTGAGTCAAAGAAAAGTTAATGCAAGTGGAAACGTTTGACTCTCTTTGGCAAGAAGTCACTGCACTTGCAGCGACTTCAAATAACTTGTATACACCTTGACCATGCTTGAATTTACACTGCACAATGCAACTTGACACAAGTTCTTTTCAATATTATTTTGTTTGGCTTGGCCACTAATGCTGCAGTAAAATAACTTTTTGCAAATTGCATCTAAGTTGGGTTTACTTTCTTGTGAGTCTATGTTTGGCAATCCAAATCTGTGTTTGCAAGTGGACATTTCAGAGCTTGCGACTCCATTTAGTCCAGGCTTATATAACATCAACATTCTGGGTGGAGTCAGAGAAAATGTGGGGTAAAGTAGTCTAAAGAAACAACATGATAGCAAAACTAGGCATCAAACCACTGGTCTTCAGATGTGAAATCCAATGCGCTAATCACTACACCACTGTGCTCCCACTTCACTGAACTTAGTTAAGTATAATAAATTTTGCTTCTTTTTCAGCATCATCAAATGGAGTGGCCCTAATAAGAAATATCCCCTGATACATTTCTCGCCTCATCTTCTATTGTTGGCTTTGTCTCCAGAATCAAAAGCTGAAGCAGGTCTGAAGACAATGAATTTCTACAAACATTTTTTAAAGGATATCTGTTATTGACAATTCCCAGATAATGTATGCAGTTATTGTAACACTGCCTGTTCTAACAATTGGCCTCAATGTTACAAACATTGCATACAATGCAATATTGACAAACAAAACAACAAGAAAATGTGTTAACTAAGAAATACTGAACAATAATATTATGTATACTAGAAATAGTACAACACGTTGTTGCTAAAACTGTGACCATTGTGTGTTACCATAAAAATAGTGCATTTTCTTACAGAGCTTGATATTATTTTTAAATACAAAATTAGAGTATCTAATTACATTCATTTATGTGTGGACATGATGACATGAAGATAACTAAATACCCTCCTTTTTTTTCAACAGAAAAGTATCATTTGACTTACAAATTTGTGAAAACTGAATGCAAACTTGTGCGAAGCATTCTTGGTGTCCATTGCTTTAGAGAGGTGAGGCATTCTGTTTCTGTTCTTCACTCTTTGAAAGTACAGCTAAAAAATAGCAAGAAAGTTTGGAAACTTGTGATACCACCAAAAATAGAAAGCTGTGCTCTGTAACATCATCCCCAGACTCTCACTCAAAAGTTTGAAAATACACATTTCCAGTTTTTGCTGTCTTTGACCCTTGTAGGTTCATCCAAACAGCTCCAACTTTAACTTGATGTGGACTGGCTCACATGTCAAACCACACACTCTTAGAGGTCTGCAGGATTTCCAAAAGATTAATCATTTCCCAAGGTAAGAATTGTTTTAAGCTGATTCCATTGAATTGCATCGTGCATCCTTATATTTACATGGATTATTGTAAAGTATGTTACATTTCAGCCGGCCCGGGGACTGCAGTGACTTTACTTAATAAAGCTATCTATCTAACTATCTATCTATTGCACATACCAGTAATTTCTTGTGCACTGATAAGTAGCATGTGCAAGAGCATGCACATGTTCAGAACTTGATAGATTTTCTTTGAGGTTAGGCTGTCCATTTTCTCCTAAACAAGCACATTTTTTTTGCATTTTTTTGTGTGTGTATTTCTAACCCAGAAATCATTATCTTTGTGTTGAAAAAATTTTCTTCATCAGAAAAATAACTTATCACTAGAAATACAAACCTGTTCACTGCTAGAGGAGATAAAAGTGTGAGCGTAATAATGATATGAAGGCATGAAAGGTTTTGAGTTACTGTAGTACTTTTTAATGCTATGTAACTTATAAATTACATTAAAAAATTTTCACCCTTTTTAAGCCCTAACAGTGACGAAAATGAAATTTTCCTTTACACCATCACTACTTGTTCAAACATACAAGTGAATGAGAACAAAGGAAACAATCACCAAGGAGGAGATGTCTTGATATTTAGACAAATTCTCCTTACTAGTTTCATATGAAATGTATGGAAAACAGTACAGAGAATATGCATTTTCTTATCAGGGCTTAAAGGGTTAAATTGCTCCCTGTGCTTGATACATAAAATCTTTCACATTGTTTCAAGTATGCCTGTTATCTCTTGTTTCTGATCCCAAGAGACAAAGCAGGAACTGATCATTAATCAAGTACCTGTTTAGTAGGTGATATTTCAAACAATCATCGGCTAACTTGAGTTGAGTTGGTCATGTCTCTTTCATGGGCTTGTTGAAATATTCCTTTTATAGCACATTTCAAAACATTTTGCAGTGGTGATCAAACAGAGAAAGTTTGAAAAACATTTTTAACAATTATGTTTGATTTGAGGGAATCATCCAAAAGGACTTCATTGTTTTTCTGTGTGCTACATGTTAGTGCCACAACAGCTGTGTGTTGATTTTTACTTGTTTCAGGTCTTATGAACTTACAAGGAAGGACAAGCTGTATAAGAATATTCAGCGAATGCAGCATTCAAAGGTAATGTTGTTTATTTGCAATTTGAAGCTGTCTGACAGAAATATGGAATGTTCTTTACCCTCTGCCTTCACATTAGACCTCGCCAGGAAAACTAGCAGGCATCACAAAATCCTGTCCCAGTTGCATACTTTGCATGTTAGGATTTCGGGGTAATTACTGGTAATTGATGAAACCAATAAGCGATGAAAGTCAATGTTTATCAATAATAATCAATATTAATTAATTGGTAATCGATGAGTAATTGATGACCGACATTTGTGTGATTTTTCATGGATTAGTTTAATAACATTGATAATCATAACTGAGATTGATTAGAATTGATTATCATCGATTATTATCCATAAGATATAATCTATAAGATGCTTGTTACGGTGTCCAATCAATGTAAACATGATCTTTCATTCGTATTAATGTGGCAACCAAATGGCAAAAAGTTAATTTTGAAATAAATCTTTGAAATTCTTGATAAACAGATAGGAACTCCTATCTAACATGTTAATTATTATATGACAACTCCCACGAGGACAAAATCAAATGATGGCCGTAACAGGGGGAACTTTCTGTCGACGGATTTTGACTAGAGTCAATAAAATCGATCGTACATGTACCTAACTGATGGCAATTGATGATAATTGATTTAATTAAGAGATTAGTTTGATGTGATTATCGATTAATCATCGATAAATTTATCGAACTTGATTGATTTTGATTAACTAATTTCATCAATTAATATCAATCTTTCATTAGCAATCCGATAACTGATTTTCATCAATTAATTACCCCAGGTATGATTTATTCTATCTCAAAACACTTAGAAGAGGCTGATCTATCAGTCATAAGACTTTCACTCCCCCCCCCCCAATGCTTATTTTAGCACAATCTTGTATTAATATACCATGATCTGTTCTTTTCAAGGGTGCGAAACATTTTGATTTTATTCCTGAAAGTTACGTCCTACCAGAAGAGTTTAACGAGTTTCATGGTGAGTAATGTATAATTTTTCTAGGAATTGTTCCTTATTTAATATTAGATTGGTGGTCCAGGAAAAAATACATGGAATGTAGAAAAAATTCTGCCCATCAATGATGGGCCTTAAGTTTGCTTCACATGAAGAAATTGAGTTGACTCTTAACTCACCAGAGCTCTTAACTCACCAAATTTTGTTTTAGTGAAGACAATAATACGTTGTCAGTAGATAAAATGACCTGAAATAACAAGTTAAGACTAAAAATTTGTCAAATATTGAAACATGCACACTGTATTTTCAAACGTTTGTGTTGGTTCTCAAGAAAAATAATCTGAGGCATTAGAATTTTCACTCACATATAAGGCGCTAACAGAACATTATTTTCATGAGAGCTGAGAATTTAGAGTACCTGAGTGGTGAGAATTTAGGAGTAGATCAAGACCAGGGGGGGCTGGCAGCTACCTTTGATCTTGCCGCTTTTGGCCTCTACATGATTGCCCCAGTAAAGAAATCTGTCAATCATTCGAAAACTGTAACGAGCATGCGCGAAGTGCAACGAAGTCTCGCGCGAACGAGAATATGTGTTTTTTTGTTCGTGGTGACTCGATTGTGGAAAAGGAATTCGTTTTTTGTTATTGTTTATTTGCTGTTAGTATTTTTGGCGACAGTACAGGGTTTGGGCACCACATTTCTCTAAATTCTGGATCTGTGTACACTCCTGCTGTTTATTATGTCAAGAACATGAGCGTGATGGTTGTGTTATCGAAAACATAAACGTTCGCGGTGTCAACAGCCACTTGACCTGGGAAATGGCATTAAAGTTGCAGCTTTCGACCTTCCATTTCGATCCATTTCTGTTTCTGAGACCATCAAAATCGATGGAATGAAGGACCAGCTTTATTTTAGGTTAGTAGAGCAGTCAATATTGAATATGCAAGTGACAAGTTTCGGCCTGAGATTTTCCCAGTTGAGTGTTGAACAATCTACGCTCAAATTATAACTATATTCTAGCAGATGATTGTGGATTTCGTCATCTCAGGAAGATTTATAAGAATCTTTTTACTGTAGAATCTTCCATCCAACAAAGCGAAAAGAGGAGATTTCGATTGCGAGTCTTCTTTAAGTCTTTTTCACAATGAAGACACAAAATCGAATGCGAAGGCTTTTAATGTATTAAAAATGGGCTTGAACTTTCACATGCACTTATCTCAAGTTTTTTGCGTCTTATTTACAGCTGTAAGCGTAATTACGTGTAAAACACCACGTTTATTTTATGGAATTCTTCTGTTTTTGGCTTGAGTGTTTCTTGGCGGCAGTTGTTTCTGCAAATATATTGGTTGGTTGTAGTTACAAGAAAAATAAGAACATTTGAGATGATAGAATTCTGCAACTGGAAAGGATAGCTTATAAAGGACAACCAACAAAAGAAGAATGCTTAACCTTACAAACAGAGCTGTCTGAGGTTTGCTTGTTTTGATAAGAGAACTTAAAGAATTGGCAAAGTAAATACACCTAGGTTTAGGAAAACTCCCTAGTTCCATATATTGTGCTGACATGCTTAGTTTGATTCAACGGAAAATGCAATGAACTATCACATTTCCAAGCATTTTCCCACATTACGCATGCAATTGTCCAATGAGAAGGTTTATAAACATTTGCCAGGGTAATCTGAAAAGATTGAAGGATTTGCAATTATATGATTTTTTGTCTTTTGCCTATAGCCTGTACAAGAAGCTTAATTCAAAGGAAAGACATTCAGGCCCATTTTTCTTAAGTGTCAGTGAAAAATTTGTAGTTTGAGTTCAGTAACACCAGGTGAACTATGCAATAATGGAGTATTAGACAATGCAAAAGTTCTAAACTGTCCCTTCTGTTAAAAGAGCAATTGACTTCTGCTCACACCCTTTCAGACATTTGTACTTCTCATGAGGAAGCAGTTCCAATTGCCAAGGAGAATTCAGCTTTTTTGAAGATGGATACATATGAAATAAATCAGGTGTGAACTGCCTGATGTAACAAATGTGGCCATAAAGGGCTTGCAGTTTTTAAATGTTTTCAACTTGAGCAGTTGAAAAGGCAAATTTGATCCTGGTCTAGACTGAATTTTTTCAAGTTTGCTTTTTCAACTGCTCAAGTTGAATGCATTTAACTGTGAGGATCATTATTTCAGAACTGTTACCGATAAGGTAGGGGAAAACAGGTCAAAACAGTGTTGTATTGCTGGGTGTCAAAACGAGGCTGGCATGCATTCAGTAACTGTTTATAAAGGAGATGTGAAATAACCCCAGAATGGCTGACCAACCATGGTTGCTCTAAGTGTGCAACAGTCCTTTTGAAGTGTTTTCAGAAAATTAAGCATTAACATGGCTGTCCATATATATGTCATCAGTTAAAGTCCCTGTACAGCCAAAACCTTTGCCGGCCAAAACATATTTATCAACATGCATCTTGGATAACCAACGCCTGCCAGATCCAAAGTGATGGTGTGTTTGCCAGAGTATCTTTACTTTACAGACTGTCGGAACGTTTGCAAACTCCACCCCCAAATGATTGTTTTGTTTGCAAAAGCTGTTCAACATCAATTGCACTGTCAAGAAAAATTCAAGTCCCTTCAGAATTCAAATGCCAATTTTCCACAAACCCATTCATGGTGAAATAGATGAAGCCAAGGTCACCAAGTAAATATGTGAAATGACTGGCTGAAGTATTGCTGTCAGTTGAGCAACCTGGCCCCTTTAAGTTTCAGTTCTCACCCCAGAGGTGTGATAGACAAAATCTAAATGAAAAATTATTTCACCTTTTTCTCCAAAATAATGAGCTTTATTATCACGTATACACACTGTAGGCAATATCTGTGACTCACGTGGCGAAGTCAAAGAGCAAAGTGTTGTAAACATCACCTCTCAGCTTTTCACCAGTTAAGGATTCTAGAGAGCTGTACATGAAAATAACTCTTGTGGACTGTAAGGTAGTAAATAACTTGGGCAAAACAGAAAATAATTCGGATCAACAAAACCTCCACAATTAATTGTCGACTCCTCCTGGGTAGTTCCTATAAAGAAAGAAAAATCTACAGTGTATGTAAATGAAACAAGGACAAAGTCTCGAACGACAATTCTTAGTGAAAGAGGAGAGCGAATCTGGCCGCTGTGAAATGTGTCAGAAAATGCTTCAAAACTCGTAAAATCAGTACCAGAAAAAGCAGGAAGGGCAACCAAATCAAATAGAAACAAAGGTAAAAAAAAGCGATCGAAACCTTCCCTTGAATGTTTAAACTTCGAATAACGGAAATAATGCTGAACCAACACAAACGCGCGTGTTTCAAGCTCCATTTATTGCATCTAATCTCAAATCACTACACCCAAAAGTGTCATTCTATCCTAAACCTAGTTAATGATTATATTATTACACGCATATTGTAACATCCTCTGTTTCATAAAGAAAAACAAAATTAAAGTGTTCTTCACTCAGTTGAAAACAAGATAAATCAAGAGTCCAAGCTCAACAAAACATTTGTAATAAAACAATCGGTAATCAGTCTCTGAACTGTAACAAAGGGTTAGTAAGTTGGGATGGTTATTCATGAGCAAACATAGTCCTTCAGGTACACCGGGGGTCTCCTGTCACGCTGTGGTCTCTGGTGCTGATCGGTACTGCTCTCACAAGGGGTCGATCCTAGGGGTTTGTCAACCGGTTCCGCAGGTAAGGTAGGGATGCTGGGCACATCTGGATTGGGAGTGCTAGAGCCACCCACTGGATCTGATTGAATGGGCTGAATTGGTGGCTCTGGTGTCTTTTTCAGGTGCTGCCTATTTCTCCGGTAGACAGTTCCATTTTCAGTCTCCACCGTGTATGACCGTTCATCTAATCTTGCCGTTACTTGGGCCTTTGGCCACGACTTGGCACCTAGCTTGAAGGGTTTCATTCGTACCACATCCCCCTCACTCAGCGTTGGTAGATCTCTTGTGTTTCTGTTGTAATACTTGGCTTGGGCCCGTTGGCGCTCTTTCAATTGGCTCTTTTCAATGCCAGGTTGGGTTGTCTTTGGCATAAGGAGGCTTTGCGCAGTAGGGAGGAGCGTTTTGGTCCTCCTGCCCATCAGACGCTGTGCAGGACTTGTAGTCATCGCTTGCGTAGGAGTGTTCCTATAATCAAGGAAAGCCAGGTACGGATCTGTCCCAGCCCTGATAGACTTCCGCAAGAGACGCTTAGCTGTCTTTACGCCAGACTCTGCCTTGCCATTAGCTTTACTGTTTCCGGGACTGCTGGTTAGGTGCTCAAAGTCCCAGGTCTTTGCGAATGTCGCAAACTCTTTCGATGTGAATTGTGGGCCATTATCGCTCACGACTTGGTCAGGTATTCCATAGCGGGCGAAATGGCTTTTCAGTTTCAGGATGGCTGTACTTGCCTTAGTGTCGGGTAACCTGTCTACCTCCCAATAGTTGCTGTAGTAGTCGATAGTAACCAAATAGTCTTTGTCATGCAGGGTAAAGATATCAGCGCCTACCCTCTCCCAGGGGCGAGAGGGGACCTCATGGCTCATCAAAGACTCATTGGGTTGCGAGGTTGTATCGAACTCCCTGCATATCTCACATGCTGAGATGTATTGCTTGATCTCAGCCGACATTCCGGGCCAGTAGATACATTCACGTGCTCTTCGTAGACACGACTCTGCTCCTAAATGGGAGGAATGAATTCTTGCTTTCATGTCTGCACGAAGGTTCTTAGGGATCACCACAGCATTTGCTTTGAAAATCAACCCATCTTGAAGAGTCAACTCATCCCTCATATCAAAATATGGGTGAGTCGCAAGTTTCTTTTCTTCTGGCCAGCCTTTGAGAATGATTTCAGATAAACTTCGTAAGGATTGATCTTTCCGAGTTTCAGCCTTAATGTCGTCGATGCGCTCGTCGGAAATTGGTAAGTAATTGACCATGTTCACAAACTCTAGGTCGTCCTCATCATCACATTCAAACGTAAGGAACGCTCGCGACAACGTGTCGGCCAGGTGCATGTTTTTGCCGCGCTCGTAGTGGACTGTGAAGTCATATTTCTGCAGCCTCATCATCATGGATTGCAATCGTCGCGGTGCGCGTGAGAGTGGTTTAAGAAGAATTATTTCTAGTGGCTTATGGTCACTTTCCACATTGACATGGCGACCAAATGTATACTGGTTAAATCGTTCAAGAGAGAAGACGATAGCCAGCATCTCTTTTTCAATTTGCGCGTATCGTTTCTCTGTCTCTGTCAGTGCTCGGCTTGCGTACTCAATGGGCGGGCCATTCTGTAGTAAAGCTGCTCCGAGGCCACCTTGACTCGCATCACATTGGATGGTAAGTTCACTGCAGAGGTCATAATAGCTCAGCACTGGAGCTTGTGTGACCATGTGTTGTATTTTCTGGAATGCGCTGTCCTGCTCCTCGGACCAGTGCCATTGTGTGTCTTTTCTCGTCAGGCGACGTATAGGCTCCATGATTTCCGAAAGCTTGGGAAGGAACTTCGCTAAGTAGTTCACGAAGCCATTCAGCCTTTGAACTCCTTCGACATCTTCTGGTCTTGGCATTTTGGTTACGGCCTCCACCTTAGCGGGGTCAGGCTTCAGACCATCACTCGATAACAGGTGACCCATGTAAGGAACCTCTTTCTGGCGCAGTTTCATCTTGTCTGCATTCAGAACTATGCCATAATCTAGACATCTTCGCAGTAGCTTCTCCAGGTTCTCGTCATGATTTGAAGTGGCTTCGTCGTCATTCTGTCCCTTTCCACAGACCAGGATGTCGTCTGCAATACACAGAACTCCTTCCAGGTTCTCTAGGGCATGGTGTAGATGTTTCTGGAATATCTCCGACGATGCAGATAGGCCAAAAGGTAGACGACACCAACGGTATCTGCCAGAGGGAGTGGCGAATGTTGTAAGGGAACTTGATTCCGGTCCCAGGACACAATGCCAGTAACCAGACTTGAGATCGACCGTGGAAAAGATTCGTGCTTCAGATAGCTCAGGAAGTATGTCCTCTAGAACAGGTAGCTGATATCTCTCTCTCCTAAGTGCTGTATTTAACGGTCTGGGGTCTAGGTAGATCCTCAAAGCCCCGGTCTTCTTAACTGCCACAGCTAAACCGCTGACCCATTGGGTGGGCGCATCTACTGGAGTGATAACACCTAGTCCTTGTAGACGGTCCAGTTCCTGCTTCAGCTGGCCCTTGAGTGAAGCTGGTACACGTCTAGGCGGCGCAACAACGGGAGTTATGTTTTGATCAACTTCTAAATGCACCGTTCCGGGTAGCGTTCCTAATTCTCGTTGGAACACCTCAGGGTAATGCTTGACAATTTCTTCAGTTGTATTGAGGCTCTTGACTGCTGACCTCATCCGGTGGGGTGGTTGTGCAATCTTGAAATTTTCTGCATTGACAGTGATTAGGCCCATTTGCTGGGCTGCCCGCGCTCCTATGATTGGTGTTAGTTGTTTTTCCACAACTAAGAATTCCACTGAGAACTTCTTTCCGTTCTTCGGGTTTTGAAGAATGGTGCGACAGGACCCGAGAGGCTGCAATGTCGTATCATTCCACATTCGCAGTGTCTTCGTTGTGCGCTTGAGTGGCTCGTCTGGAGCAAGCTCGGCGGGAATTACATTAACTGAAGCACCGCTGTCAACTTGGAATTTCACAGGTTTCTTTGCAACAACCATTTCAGTGTAGATTTCTTTCGGGTAATCTTCTTTCTTAATTGCATGTACCACTTCCGGTCGGTCTGTAATGCTTGTGATGTATTCTATGTCGCTTTCTTCAGATTCATCGGATTCTTCTCTCAGACTGTTGACTTTACTGTTGCATTTTGAGGCGAAATGATTTCTTCCTTTACATTTAGCACATGTGGCTCCCCACGCAGGACACTTGCCTCTTTCGAAAACGTGAATTTGACCACAAAATTTGCATGTTTTTCCAAGCTTCTCTTCTAATTTCCGGTTTTTCTTCGACCTGTCAAAACGTCTCTTCGGCAGCTGTTTGTCTTTCATACCATGTACATCCTCGCTCTGTGCCGCAGAAATTGTTTTCAGTTGCGAATTTGTAGCTTCAGTGCTTCTGCAGATGTCAATACACTTCTTTAGATCTAGTTTCCTTTCCTGCAGTAGTCGTTTGCGGGTATGTTTGTCTCGTACGCCAAGGACGATTCGGTCACGAAGAATGGAGTCGCGCATACAATCACAGAAATTGCATGTTTTCGCCAGCGTGCGAAGAGCCGTGACGTAAGCGTCAATGCTTTCATTCTCTTCTTGGTTTCTTGAGTTGAAATTGTATCTTTCAAACGTCTCATTTAGTTCACCAATGGTGTATTGGTCAAACTTCTCAATAATCTTACTTAGGTTGTTTCTATCTTCTGGAGTATCAAATTGAAAACCATTGAAGATCTTTAAAGCGTCTACACCTATACAGTGAAGAAACAATGCTACCTTGTATTCCGGCGGCTGCGTTCCAAGTTTCGCAATGATCACATAATTGTTCCACATCTGTTTCCAAACTTTCCAGTTTTCTGCCATGTTTTCTGTAGAAGTCACGTTCAATTTTCCTGGGGGCATAATGTCAGGAGTCATAGCCATCGCGTTAGTCGAAACACTGGAACTCGCCATTACCGAAGGACTTTGTTGTGCTGTTCCGCTCGGAACGTCCGGTTCTGTGTCTGACATTAAGAGAGCCGTTTACGGAAAGTGTCGTAGTAGTGTACAGCCAGGACAAGACTCGCCTCTCTCCACAGTAGAAAAATTTAGTCTTCGGGTTCAAACGTTCTCAGACATCCCATTTCGCTGCCACCATGTTTCAAGCTCCATTTATTGCATCTAATCTCAAATCACTACACCCAAAAGTGTCATTCTATCCTAAACCTAGTTAATGATTATATTATTACACGCATATTGTAACAGCGCGTACACCAAATAACGGCTAATTCGGCTAATTCTCCTTCCTCGCCACCGCCATGTTTGTTTGGAATAAAATTAGTACACAGTCCTACTCGGCCAAATTTCTTTACTGGGGCGATCATGTAAACTCGGTTCCAGACCTCGCTGCCAGCCCCCCCTGATCAAGACAGTATCCCATTAATGACTAATGTATTTGGCAATCTTATTTCATGATTGCAGCTGCATTTCTCAAGGATAGAAAACCATGGATTGTGAAACCTGTTGCTTCCTCACGTGGCAGAGGAATTTATCTTATCAGTCATGTAAGTACATATTAATTTTCACTTCATTTGGGTTTTGGACTTCAGAGTTCAAGCATCCTGTTGAAAATATCATTATGTAGGGTTTAAGGATGGTGTTTCCTTTTGTTACTCCACATGTCGGGTCTGGTCTGGGATATTCGGGTTTCTTAAGGAATTTGCCTACTATTACAATGTCATTTTTATGCGGTTTATGTCTATGTGGAAAAAGCAGATCTTAGCAAGGGCTATCAGAATCCAAAAAGAGAATGGGGGGGGGGGTAACCCACGTTTTTCAGAGATAATTGAGCTTAAGTTTGGAAATAAAATGCCAAATTTATTTATTTTAAAGCTTTTTTTAGAATTATGGTTGCTTGATCATCTCTGAAAATACCTGGTTACCCACATTTTTCTTTTTAGATTCCAATAGGTCTTGCTAAGATCTGCTTTTTCCCGATAGCCATAACCTTTGCAAAAATACCTCTGTATTAGGACGCACCGTCCTTACAACAAGCTTCATTTTGATCTCTTTACAGCCAAGTCAAGTTCCTCTTGATGACAACCTTTTAGTGTGCAAATACATCAGTAATCCCTTGCTTGTTGATGGTATGTAGATAAAGGGCTTATCGTGGACAACAGAATGATGGTTTTGCAGTTCATTGTTTTTCACCTGTTACAGCAGTTTTCATTTGAGTACACAGACGTATGTGAAGCCAAAATAATGGTTATCCCTCAGCTCGCACAAGTACATCAAGTATTTTTTTTCTTCTGCAGGTTTCAAGTTTGATCTGAGATTGTATGTTGGTGTGACATGTTATGACCCAGTCAGGATATACCTCTATGAAGAAGGCTTGACAAGGTGTGTCGTAATGCATGGTTCAATTTTACCTGTTACCACCCCCCTCGGGCAACCCCGGAGACAAGTCCAGCCCTTCGGGCCCGGGGGTGGGGAATTGTTTGAAGCGGTCTTGTCCCGGGGTTAGGGGGGTGGGGCAAATCGAAAATATAAACTTCTTCTTGTTTCACTTCTCGGTTGACACAATGGCGCCGGACCACGTGGAGAAAACTGCCTATTTCCAGGGAAAATCTCTAGAAATTGTAAATAGAGAGGAATACTCTCTCAAATGTGTGTTTGATGCGTATTCAAATGGGTGGCGTTCGTCACAAACAAAGAAATATTTCTTCAGCGTGTTTATATATAATATATAGATTTAGCCAAGCCTAAAAGCGGAGCCCCCTTTTTGTTTTGTCTGTTTTTTGTTTTGTTTTTTTTTTGTTTTGTTTTTGCTGGCAGTTATTAATTTGTGAAAATACTCCCAATCAAGTCGTTAAATTAAAAAAAAAACCAAAGAAAAAAAGAAAAAAAAATTCCTGCTCACGCTGAGTGTCGAACCCGGCTCGTCGGCGTGAGATGCCGGTGACTAGTCCACTAGGCCATGGGCGTTTGACGTTACTTTGGAAATTAGTTTTAATACTTATTTCTTATTCCTATCAGCATGAAAATGCTGGCGTTTTTCCTGGCACAATGTGTTCGAAACGCCGTAAAAACCATGGTTGTGGACAGAAAAAAACAAAAAGCACTAGCTCTGCTATATTTGGCGTCGAAACCGCTGCGAAAAGCTGCGAACTCAAGCCGTGTGCCGACCGAGTTTGAACAGAACCGACGAGGCAAAATTGAACTTTTTGCCTGAACTTTATCGCCTAATTTCTTTCGCCTAAATTGAACTTTTCCCCTTCCACCAAAAAGACAACTGAGTGTTCTTTTGAACTTTTTTTTTTCCATTAACAAATTTGTTTTTGACTTTTGCTGTCTTTGCTTGTTTTGCTACAACACGGGTCAACATGCGATTTCGCGCCAAAAACACACGGGATTCAGCACAGGGTTATATCCAGTGTATGAAGTGTATTGGTAGCCCTCTGGTGCAGACGGACGGACGTACGGATGTACGGACGTACGGACGGACAGTCACGTGACTATTACGTCACTACCAAAATTTTTGGCTTGATAGGTTAGCAAATTTCCTTAGCAATGGAGCTCCGCTGACGCGCTAGCGCGCTGGCTCCGCTATAATAAGATGACTTAAATAGACTCTATATAAAAATGGATGCACGGCTTTATATTAAACAGAGATCTTAGTCCAGTGTTTTTATAAAACAAGCTAAGAAAAACTCCTTTAAATGCTGCTAATTGTTCACGGGCCTCTTGTGCGTATGTGCTATATTTAGAATAAAACACGTGGCGAAGAACATTTCTTTACTCGCCAGCCATACGCCAGTGCGGTTAGAGTTTTTTCTTCAGTTGTCTTTTGCAAATATAGTGTTCATGTTTTTATTACAATATGCATATAGAATCGTTTGTTCAATAAACTCTAGAAAAGCGTTTAAGTTCTTGTCAAAACGTCTGGTTTTGCTATTGTACGGAAATCAATATCGTCATCTATATTTTGTACACAAAACAACGTATTTGTGGTCGATGAGGAGTCCCGGGGGTGGGCAATTGTCTCTTTCTGTGTGCCCGGGGGTGGGGAATAGACTGCCAAGTGAGAAAAAATTTGCAAATCCCCGGGGGTATGCCCGAGGGGGGGGGAGGGGAGATGGTAACAGGTAGAATTGAACCATGCATAATAATCATACTTTATGTACGTTTTGGACATCTCCAATACAACTGTGATGGATTCAGTCCTGTAGACCTACACTTTTAGATGAACAGTCACTGTAGGTGAACATTGAAATGGATTCAAAGTACTAGACTGGATCATTATCCAAGAGCGCCGGACTCAACAGTGTTTGTTCACAGTGTCTTGCCTAGTTCAAGCACCCTCAAGGGTGTAAGGGGCACAATCTGCACAAAATATTTAGAAATTATTTGGAAATTACACCTACTAAAATGCCATTATCAATTGAAAGTTTTTAAGACAGAAAAATCTTTTACCAAGGTCTGACCATTTTCAGTGCTGTGCGCTGTACCGACTTGCCACCTTTACAAACGTTTTGATTAGTTTTTGACAACTTTTTGACACCTTTTGCCAACTTTGCGATAGAGTCAGTGGTATGGCCCATTGACCCTGTACGGACAGTTGACTGAAAATAAGAAGATTTCTGCGCTTTTCAATAACATGCAAAGTCTTACGTATAAGACTCAATTAACGGTTTTGTAATGTTTTTCACTGTGCCGTCACTCGTCAGTCCTCGTAGCAAGTACATGTACTTAGAAGTTCAGCGGTAGCATGCGTGACGTCAGCAAAGGAAATAGGATATGTCTGTACGCACTGGCTACTCAATGCCGGGTCTAAAAGTCAAATTCGTGTGCTGTTATTGGTGAATTTCGATCCACTCTGTCGGTTTCTGTTTTTCACTGTTTGTTGGTTGTTTATGTAATTGCAATTGACGGAAGTGAAAAGCGAAGTCGTGAGTTGGGATTTGGAGTTCAGAGTTCTTGTATTATTGAAAGGTACAATAAAGCATGAACTTAGGCTTTCTCCAAGAGTTACAGTTTTAAAGTAATGTTGGACACTGTATAATAATTTCTAATAATGCTGTTGTCACTATTTTTTAGGTTCGCCACTGTGAAATATGACAGGACTGGCAAAAATATCAGGAATGTCTGCATGCATTTGACAAACTACAGCGTCAACAAGAAAAATTCAGACTTTGTTAGGTATGTGCAAATAAACATGTACTTCCTGAAGTTAGAACAGTAAAATATTTTGTACTGTTTTGAAGTAGCTGTCCAATGAAAACGACTTTCCGGCGGTTATTCAACCATAGTTTGTGGCATTAAAATAAAAGATTGGTCAAGGTGTGGTAATGTAAATATTCAGGGTCCCAAAGGGGGTATCTTTGGTGCCCTGCAATTTTTATCTTGGAGCCTGGAGCCCAAAGCCTTTCTCTACTCGGAGCCCGGACAAAAATGATGATTCTGGCTAAAATTCAACCCTGGAATCAAGCAATGGAGCCCTAGAGCCCCGATTTTCCCCTGGAGCGTGCATTTTTTTGCCCGGAGCCCTGGAGCCCTTAACCTTTTTGGACTCCTTTGGCACCTCTATTAATGCTTTTGAAGTTTACTTAATGTCAGTTTTTCAGCCTTAGTTTGTGACGGTGAGTTCTTCCAACCTAGTCCCACCAGCAGTGGTTATTTCACTTCAAGGAATCCTGGATAGTGGAGGATAGCGGAGTACGCGTGAAGAATCGGGAATGGTGCAATCGGAGTGGCAAGCGGCGAATTCGCCGCTCAGATCGCTCCATTCCCTATTTGTCGAGTGCTTTACTACTCTACTTCCAACGTCTCTACTTCCAACATAAATGAAGCTCACAAGGTTTCATAGTCATTCTCTAGTCCAACTGTGCACATAGAAATCCCTCCTGTACTGAAGTGCTCTTCTTTTCAAGGTGCCCTGATCCTGAAGTAGAGGATTATGGGAACAAGTGGAGCATGAGCGCCATGTTGAGATACCTGAAGCAGATTGGTAAAGACACTACAGGTATGCTTACATGAAATGCAAAACTTGGATTGGCTTATCATGGAAAAAGGAAAGAGAAAGTTGGTTTGTTCCGGCTGATAATAAATAATCCCTTTTCCATAGAAACAGAAAAAACGAAAAACAACGTAGGTATTGTTACACAAGGCAATTTTTTGGCAACTTGCAACGCAACGCTAGCGGGTGCATTGCGATACAAGCTGCGGATTGCGTGTTACACGGTGCAATTTGTCTCGCAATGTTGCAAGAAGTAGAAGATTAAGGGATTACTTTCTGGCAGCTTGCAACGTAATTTCCTCATAATGTAAAATCTCACTAAGAGTTGTAAGAAAAGTAGAGAAGTTGTCTAATCGTAACATTGCTAGTTAAGCTGGAGTACGTAACATATAATTATTCTTTATTCTGTAATTAGTCTCGCGATGCTCGCGTCCCGATGGCTAGTAAGTTGCAGGAAGAATAGATTCATGTGGTTACCAAAAAATTTTGTCACTTTTGGGACGTGCATGACTTCTATTTATTGTTGGAAGGAAAGACGTCTTTTACAAATCCTGATGACGAGCATATACAACTTTTTTGTGACTGATATAATACTTGCACTATAAAAAATAAGCAAGCAAGCAAACAAACAAAAACTTGAAGTTATTGTGTTATTGAGTTGTTGTAAAGTGAGTTCTTACCAATGCGTCCATTGTTTTCTTGCAGCTTTGATGATGAGAATAGAAGACGTGGTGGTAAAGACGATCATAGCAGGCGAACTGCACATTGCTTCTGCCTGTAAAATGTTCATGCCGTACCCAGGAAACTGCTTCGGTAGGTGAAACGAGATAATTCCCCTTTGTCTCTCCGCATAAATACACTCCTTATTTATGCGGTAGATCGATTGAATGCGTCCGCCTTGGCTTGGAACTCGGCGGGCCAAAGAAGAGCAGAGCGATCAGTAATCATCAAGAGTTGACGAGAATTTAAACGCACTGAGAGGTCATGTGAGTCAGTGAGAGTCCATGAGAGTTGAGGCCTCGTTAAACGATGAGACATTGTCATCCAACATCGAGTTTGCCCCGCAAAGTGTTCAGTGGTTGAACGGGGAAACCATGTTTGACCAAACGTCTAACAATGTGAACCCACAGAACACTTTGTGTTTCCTCAACAACATTGGACCCTTTTATCGGAGCTAAACAGTAACCTCGATTTTGTTCAGCCGTGACGATAGAGAACACTACTAGCAGGGAAACTTCGTGCCTATTACCTTAAAAATTAATACGACTGCGTAGGACAGGCAGTATACACGCAAGTCTGTGATTGGCTCCTTTTTCCCGCGTGCGCAAGTTTTCATTTGCTCGCAACACAGAATGGTGGATAAAAATGTGTGCTCTAGATAAAAGGCGTGATACCATCTAAATGCAAAGTTGAGTGGGCTGCTAATGACAGTAAAATGTCTAATTATTCCCACCACGTTTAGCCGCTCCTTTAGGTAATAAGGGAGAGTGAGAGTGTAGACTTCCATCGATCCTATATTTGAAAATATGAGCGGATTCAAACTCTGTAGAGCACACGAGAGTCGCCAAGAACGTATGAGAGTTTGGGGCCAAACGAAAGTGAGTGCTTGAATTTTCTTCGATTCTAATGAAGATTATAAAAGCGGATTCCAACTATTCGAGAGCTCACGGGAGTTACGGAGAGCGCATTACACTTTGAGGCCAAACGAGAACGAGTGTTTGAATTTCTATCGATTCTGATTAAACTTGATTAGGATCAAACTTTTCAAGAGAGCATGCACGAGAGTCGCCGAGAGCGCACGAGATTCGTCTAGAGAGCACGAGAGTCGCCGAGAGTGCGCGAGAGTCGTCCAGACTTCACGAGAGTCGCCGAGAATGCACGAGAGTGGCCGAGAACGCACGAGAGTCGCAAAACAGTTTCAGGTCAATCGAGAGCGATTTACAATTCTCGTCCCTCTTTAGAAACTCGTTTTTGCTTTGGACCCAGCTTAAGGTTTTTATTTTTGTTTTTGTTTGTTTTTTTTTTGACGTAACGGACTGGGAATTAGAACCCGTCACATAAATGCAGAGACCCGTCTGGAGAAATTGATGACTTGAAGCGATTTGTAATTTGAGTTTCGCGTTTGTTAGGACTGATTTTGTTAAGGTGGCTCAACTAACCACACGCAGTACACGTTTTAGCTACCCGAAAGTGTGTGAACCTCACCAAAAAACGCTTTTCAAAAGCTGCTTAAACTACGGTAACCAACCTCCACATACTTTCGGCGCTTGGAACACGACACACCCGTTGCGAAGACGCGATACACTCGTTGCTAACACAACAACACTGCGCACCGTACATCACGACGTTTTTTGAAGGAATTTCATTTTGCATATCTGCGATTTTTTGGGATTTACCTGATAAACTTTTTTTGCAATTTAGGAAGAGTGAAGTTTTATTAATTTCATTACTGACTGAAGTAACAACTGAATTTTACGACGTAAGCAACCGTACAGTGTTTTTGCGAGTGAACTCTCTACATAAAGTGATTAGTACTTCAGTGTATGTGATGTTCTTTCAGGTGAAAATTTTTGTAGTGGACTAAGAAGAATCCGTAAAGTCTCAACAAATGAAACCGAAAAGGTTTCGTGCCATAAGGTATTCGTGAGGCGAGGAAAAGTATACAGCGGCTTGTTATTAACAGCGAATTTTTCTCTTTAACAGAAATATACGGATTTGACATTCTAATTGATGAGAAATTACGTCCATGGTTGTTGGAAGTCAACTTGTCACCGTCACTTGCTTGGTAAGGTTAATTTGAGCCGGCACGTTAAAAAGAGCGAGCGAAAGGTCGACTTCCTTAGACTTTTTGTCAGCGTTCTTTAGTTTGTACTTCAGTTTTACATTTTGTAACTTTATAAAGTTATTTTTTGCCCTTTAGTGAAGCCCCTTTGGATCTGAAGATCAAGTCTCATTTGGTTTCCGACATGTTTAACTTAGTTGGTAGGTCAAACAATACGTTTTATGAAACATTGCAGTGCGTAACTTACTCCGTAACTGGCAAAAAATATGTTGCTGCAACGGTTGTAAAGAGAAGAGAGCACTTGAGGACTTAAGAGTGTAGGTCGCTTATTTTTGATCTGTCTTTTCTTTATAGGTTTTTCGGCGCATGATCCGATGGTTCGTAAACTTCCTACACGGCGTTTTGTCGATTACACGACACGGAATCGTTACCAGGTAACTTTGTTATAACCTTCTAAGGTGACAGACTACAGTTGGCCCAGTTGGTAAAATTAATGTGATTCCATTAAATTGCATTGCGCATCCTTAATGTGCATAATTTCTGACATTAGTGTGCGCACATTCAGAACTTGGTAGCTTTTTCGTGAGGCTAAGCCCGGCGTCGAGAGAAATAGATCATCGTTTTCCCCTTAACGAGGATTGTGACCCATCATTTTTGCCATCTTTGTGTTGAAAGAGTTTTTAAAAAATCCTTTGTCAGAAAAATAACTTATCGCTCGAAAAAAGAACTTATCAATTACTATAAAGGGGGGTAAGTCTCTCTTTCGCCAGCCAGGTGACCTATTCTTTTTATTGCAGATTTTGAAACACTACATCGTAGTGAACTATCGGAAAGTTTCAAAAAAATTTTTATCAACTCAGTTTTATTTCGGGGGAATCTCCTAGGTGGTTCGACGTCCAGTCCCTGCCATCGTCATCGTCTCTCTCCACCCAGGTGTATAAATGGGTACCGGTGACATACTGCTGGGGGTACCAGCTTGCGATGGACTAGCATCCCATCTAGAGAGGAGTAGCAATACTCTCAGTTGCTTCGTGCTACAGAAACCGGGATAATCTCCGGCCGTGTAAGCCTCCTTGGCTCGTGTGCGACTTAACCTTTTTACCTATAATATATATAATTTATTTCAGAGTCAAGAGATCGATTATTGAGGCAATAATAATATATTATAGCTTCCGGAAAGCCAACTCAGGACCACAAGGGAACTTGAGTGGATTACCACATGAAAGAAATTCTGATTGGGCATTTGATTTTCACAAAAGCAATAGTAATCAGACTTTTGCACTTCTCCCTTAAAAAGTTTTATTTCAATTCAAGGAAAACAGCGTTAAACTGGTTGTAACGCTACTTCTATACCGAAATCTGAGAAATCTGAAATTTTAGAAATCTGTGTCCAATTCTGTTTAATACAAAATGGTAGAAAGCAGTTTTGGTGAGCAAAAACGTAAACAGGCCGGCAGACCCTAAACACTGTAGTAAATTTCCTTCTCATACTTCTTAACTGTTGGTTTTTTTCTTCCCTCACAGAGACAGCGGTCAGTCACGGCCGATGGATCTGTAGGACTGAACTCTAGACCCCAGTCTTCCGGGCCAAGGAAAAAGAATGAAGATGGTTTGACGGGAGAAGAGTTGAGGATATTACGACAGACGCGTGAAGAATACGCAAGAAGGGGAGGGTTTGTTCGATTGTTTCCCTCGCCGGACTCCTGGGAGCTGTATGGGTAAGGTTCAACACGTGTTCCTTCAGTCCTTTATTTTGATAGGCATTGTGACAAAGTTCCTCAGACACCGGGGAAGCTTTCCGTTCGATTAAAAAAATTCCGTTTGCAGTTTCCAATAACTCCTGGCGGCAAATGCATGAAACAGAAATTTTCAGTCTTACCTGAATTTCCTTGAAAAAGGACAATTTCGCGAGGTACACAGACATTTTCCAAAGTTTCTTCCAGATGTTTCCCTTCGATTCCCCTCGCGGAATTTTCGTTTTTTGGGTTCAATGTCGGTAGCACAATTGTTCTTGGAATTCCTGAAAATTCTTCGCAGAAAATTGTTCTTTCATTGAATCCCGCCACCAGAATTTCTGAAATTTTGGTTAAATGGATCGTGCCCTCGGTAATGAAACGGTTTTCGCATTTTCTTAAAATGAAACTTTCCCGTGAGACAAATTTATCTTTTGTTAGGTCCTTTCCAAACGGTCTTGCATTAATTTCCTATAACTTGCTGCCTTTTCGAAGGAGTTCAAGTTTGTCTACAAGCAAGTCCACACAAGTTTTTGACTGCTCACCCATACACACATAAGTCGGGGCAAGTGGGCGTTACCATACTTATGTTGGCTTGCGACTCTGTTCGGTCCAAGGGCTTTTGTCGGAGAAATTATTTTTCCTCTTTTTCTCTATTTAGCTCATTTTTGGAACATCGAACTACTCACAATCATTTGCTCCACTCAAGACTCTTTTCCGGAAGGTAAAATCTACATTTATTTTTATACTTAATGCCAAGAGACTAATTTCTGTAACACCTCAGAAAACATTTCGTTAAAGCTGAGAAGTTTAAAAAGCCGACGCGTTTAAGATTTACTGGACGCTGAAGATTTACTTGGTCTTTGGTCAAAAGACCAACAAACGTTGGCCTTTTGATTGGTTGACAAGTTTGCAAAGAAAAGGCCTGGGAAAGAAACGGGAAACTCACACACACAAAAAAAGAAAAAAACAGAACAAAACAAGAAACAAAAATTATCAACAACAAATCAAACAAACAAAATATAAACATATACCTCTTAATAGATGGTGTTCATGTTCTTTTGAAACTTCTTTAGTTTGTGAACGGGATAAATGTTATCTTCATTCAGCTTCCAGTAGCAGAATAGACGGAAGACGGCTTACTCGTCGTTTTGGAGAAGTTTTTGGTTTACTCGGAATAAGCAGAAAATAGCACCCGTAAATTGCACGTGTAAACTGACGCTTATTTTCAAAGCGAAATATAGGAAAAGCTAGAAAAGTAGCAACATAAATGTTTACTAAGTTGAAGCAATTACTGATGAAAGTGTTTCGGGTATCTCCACAGTAAACTCTCTTTTCAAAGACCCAGTACAGCGAGCTATTCCTCGGCAGGTGCACGGGCGAGGTGAGTTTCTACAACAGACTTATTTTCCAGTGACTTTTAAAAGTATGTTAATGATGATTGATCGGCTTAATTTACGTTTTTAGGAATATCACATCTTATGGAGCGCCGCAGTCCAAAGTTATTCTAGCAGTTGAATCGACTGAGGTAAAGTGTGTTTGCATTGAAGTTCATTAAGATAATGGGTTACCTATAGTTATTGTACAGTTTAGTGAAGCACCGTGCTACATAGTACGGTTTGTGAGATCCTTTGTACTGATCTATGAATTAGATGAAATACAGTAAAAATCCGCATAGAGGAATGAAGTGGATTAAGAACCTGAACGCTAAAATTTTGGCATTTAGACCCCCATTACATAACCTCTTAGGCCTAAAAATTGAAACAGGTTTTTTGTTTGGAAAACCAGAAAAAATAGCAACAGTTACGGTAACACTAAAACATTAACAAAGGGTACTTTGCACCAGTTTAATTCAAGTGAAAACTATGTTTGTCATACATAAGAAAGGGACCACACCCATATAGACTAGTTGTTGGACCAGCAGCAAGCACCTTTACCTCGTAAGAAAATAGGAACCTATTTAAGAACCTAAATAATCTAAATTCTCAGTAGACATCAAATATATGAGAGCTTTTTTGGTTCACCTGGGAAAACCTAGGTTCTTATGTGCAGGTTTTTGTTGAAATTAAGACAACTCATTACATGTATCTGTTCGATCGCTAAAAAACACCAGCTTTGAAGAGCACTGAAAAATGCTACCACTGTCTCAATTTTGTTTTTTCATTTATTGTTTACCAGCTGTCTGAGAAAATCTCTCTAAGCATCAAGGAAAGAATAGTTTTCTACGAGAGAAAACTCGACACTTGGGTGAGTAAGGTTTGTTAAAAGTGATCTTATGCTGGTGAACAGCGTATACCATATATTTTTTTGTAATGAACGTCCTTCTTGTTTGATCGCCCACTCAAATTAACAAATCTTTTTAAAGTCCACAAGAAAAACTCAGTTTTTAATCAACGTCATTTAATTTGTGCTAAGTGTCACATCAAAAAGTTTACTGCGAAAATTTGCATGATTTTGCATGACTTTTGCAAAGTTTAAACAGGGGGAGAAGCGTGCAGTAGGTTACTAAAAAGTTGATACTCGTGATGTATGTATTTCTTACAGAGTCCGTCACTGCTTCGAACAAAAAAAGCCCTGGGCAACTCAACTCCAAGCACAGGTAATGTTTTATGTATCTGCCATGTATCGAAACAGTATAGACGAGAACATTGACGTGAAGTGATTTTGAAGCAAACTGGCCTAAAGCGAGTGCGAAAAAATGCTTTTTTTAGACCCTGTAAACTTAAACCAGTTCTCTAAGCTTGCATCATTGAAAAAAGAGATTATATAAGTAAAGGGAATATCTCATGGTTTGGCCAAAACGCCTATCAGGCCCCAGTTGTTCAAAGGCGGGATAACTATCCACTGGATAAATCACTATCCAGCGGATAAGTTTTATTGGTTGGAGGGGATTTTATCCGCTGGATAGTGGTTTACCCGGTGATAAAGCACAGCCTTCGGGCCAGGTCGTTCATACACAAAAGACAGGGGACCTGGGCACTAAAATAGGTAATACCATCTGTGATTGTATGACTAGATCACCATGGTTACATTTCTATTTCAAGGTACTCCTGGCACAAACCACGAACCATCTGATAAGCCTCGTGAAGAAACTATTGCGTCACGCTTGACTCCCGATGGACATGTGGAGATGAATTACGTGGAGGAAAACTCGATTCCTTATCACGGAGGTTTGTTTTTAAATATTCTTGAGATAAAATGTGTGCTTACAGTTAAGGAGGGTCCTGGGCTCCATAGATGAAATGTGCGAATCTTTCAACTCCTTGGCGTTGTTTGTCTTAGTAGTAAATTCTCTCTAGTGCTAAAATTGTGACGTTTTATAGTTGAAACCTAAAAGACACCATAAGAGAAAAAGTGTTGGGTAAGCTCCGTTGTAAAAAAGAAACACACACACACACACACACACACACAAAAAAAAAAGGAAAAAAAAAGCAAGATAATGACCATGCCGTTCCCACACGGCGGTGAGAGCGCCGGATCCTAACCACTAGACCATATGGGAGCTAACGAGATTCTTTTACAAGTTTAAACAAATCATACGTCATAAGCTCATATTCAGTATGGTTTAAAAAATTTTTTTTCTGGCACTCTTCTACAAAAACGTTTTAAAATTTTCGTCCTTAAGCGGTGAAAAAAAAAATGGCAATAACATAATTTGGAAACGATTTTGCCCAGGAATATTATAAGAAAGAAAAAGAAAAAAGAGTCATTCCCACACCGGGAATCGAACCCGGGCCACGGCGGTGAGAGCGCCGGATCCTAACCACTAGACCATATGGGATTCGACTGACTATTGTCACAAAAAATGCTTAGTTACTGAAAATACGTTGTGTAAGGCGACTTTAGCAGTGATTACTACGGCGATTTTTAAGTGCGATTTCAAATCGCGATTTCACGGTGGTTCTCGTTGCAATTTTGAAATGTAGGGTAACGACTAGGTAGCTACAGGTTTATGGCAAATGGGGAGTGAATATAATACCTTTGTTGCGCACCATTTACGCGTTCTACTCCCTTCGCATCGGAATCGTGGTCAAGTCACTATGATGTCGCACCGGTAATCGCCGTTAGTTCACATAGAAAATTGTATTACGAATCCCCTGTGTAAATTGACCTTTTTGAGTTCAGCCTTGGGACATGTTAATTGGAGAGGTTTTAAGTTTTTGAGGCGGTAAGTGAAATGCTAATCTAATCTCGTCCCCAGATTCCTTTTTTGCAATTCGCCTTTTTCATCTTGGGCTGGGCGAGAGAAATCTGGGGACAAGGTTAATGCTAACCCTTTATTATTCAAATGAAAGCAAATAGTTACTGGTACATTCTCGCGGTGCTGTGTTAAGGTTGCAATCTGTTTGTGAAATCTTATATTGCTGATGACCATTTAAATAAAAGCTATCGAGGAGTGCTTTGCTACCCCACTTTTTTAGTTTTGAAATTATGAATATATGAAATTCATATATTTGAACTGCGGAATGAAGAAATGAATGTAAAGAAGATCCTCGCAGTTATTAACGCAACTTACGCAGTTGCGAAAAGAAAGCCTGAAAAAATCAGGCTTGCCAGGATTCGAACCCTGACCTCTGCGATACCGGTGCAGCGCTCTAACCAATTGAGCTATCAAGCCAACTGGGAGCTGGTCATTAAATTGGTTATTAACGCAACTGCATAAGTTGAATAACTGCGAGGATCTTCTTTACATTTATTTTTTAGTTTTGTCGAGCAGTTTTACTTTGTACTTAGGTGCATTTGCGAAGACAAGTTTTACCATTCCTGCAGAATTGAAGCCATCAATGGAGCCAGAATCAAAGGCACCATGTAGGGTATCTTCAGCTGGTCCTCAACATCCAAGACCCTCCAATGATTCCACGCGCGCACAGAAGCCACCAATACCGGTCAGCGGTGAGACAGTTTCCAAGCGCGTTCTGTCTGGGCATCCGCGGTATCAACCAATCAGAGTGGACGATATAATGGCCAAGGCAGGGACGCTCACGTGAGTAGTGACAACTTTTAAAAAGAGCTTGTGTGTTGAGTATCGTCAAACCGAAAAGAAAGTCTTGGTTAGTTCTGTGAGTACCTGAATGACGAAAAAAAAAGACAAAAAAGCAGTGCACATCCAAAAATAAACAAACAAACAAAACACATTAACTTACAGACAAATGAAGGACAATGCGCTCTGGTACTTGCAGAAAGTTCCCAAAGTCCGTTCACATCTGCCTACTCGCGACAGGCGCAAATAACGCAATAACGAACCATTCAGAACTAGAGACAGAAAAAGAAAACCGTCGTGTGTCAAGCGGGGGAAAACGTACAACTGGAGCCGAACGCGGGAAAACATGCAACCGGTGTGAAGCTTCAGTAAACGCGGAAAGATATGCAACAGGTGTAAAGCGCGGGAAAATATGTAACCGAAAAACATGCAACCGGTGTGAAGCTTTAAACGCGGAAAGATGTGTAACCGACGTAAAGCGCGGGAAAATATGTAAACGGCGCTGGTCACGAGAAAACATGCAAGCGGTGTCAAGTGCGGGAAAAATATGCAACCGGTAGCACTCGTGGGAAGACACTGATGGAACCGTTGAATAGCGCGGGGAAATGTGCATGCAGTCACGATTGTTTTGATTTTTACTCCTGATTGGCGAAGTATACGTTTGACCAGTGACCGAACTTAGGCAACACTAACAATAAAGCTTAACAAACGACAACAATATCACAAGTAAATTTTAAAGAAAATACGTCCACCCGCCAGTAGAAAAGTAATCGAGGTGGAAAAAAAGAAATTTCAAATATCATCAAAGGTTTCAAGGCTATAAGGACCCAAAATTGACCTGCTCCCAGCGTCTCAATGCTTCATAGCTCAGTTGGTAGAGCAACGCACCGGTATCGCGGAGATCATGGGTTTCGAATCCCGTTGTAGCCTTGAAACCTTTTTTTTTTTTCAGGCTAAAAAGCAATTGCTTAAATTGCTACGCACTGCGAAGATCATTCCACTCATTTCAAGTTTTAAGATTAACGCATCTACCATAGGGGAGTGCAAAAATCGCTTAATGCTTGGAAACGTGACTCGCGCGTGATGGGCCCCTAACTTAACTAACCGCTCATCACGCGCAAGTAACGTTTTCATCGGCAGGCGATTTTTGCGCTCGCTCGCGTGTTCTTTTTGTTCGACTTTCCCTGAGCGGAGAGACTGCTCGTATTCTAAGGCAACATAAATCCAAAGTAAACTCCTGATGTGATCACATTTTCATACCCTCTTTTTATTTTTATGTTCGTATTTTTAAGATAAGTTTCTTTTCATTTGACTCTGGTAGGAAGCTGCAAGCCAGACAAGCATTCGCGATGTATCTACAGCGAGTTCAACAAAGACTAGTGCGTGAGACCAGGTTGGTAATGACAATAACATTTGGTTCTTCAGGACTAGAAAGTATTTAAATTCGTATTTTATTTAACAATGTCAGAACTAGACATCCTAAGTTCATGTCTTATTTAACAATGTCATAGGGATCCAACCAGTTTCACAAACGTTTGGTTTTTGTATGTTTTCTTTTAGTTATGATTCAGATGATTCAAGGGATGGTGTAGACTCCAAACAAGATGATCAAATGGTTGGTTGTCGATGTTCAGTAAAAAGTGACATTAGCTGATTGTTGTATTCTTGATTCACATTTTAATAAATTTTACCTTTGTTTGTATCTGATAGCTGACCTGTTGCGCAATCGTTCATCCTTTGCGCGCTTGTCTATCTTTTCAGCCACGACCATTTCCATTCAACACTGGTCAACACTGTTGATTAAGCATGTTAAAAGCGTGTGGCCACCCTGTTAAATGATGTTGATTCAACATTTTCATTCAACACCGTCAAACACTGTTGCATTCAACATTTTAAACACAGTTGGGTACCCTATTAAATGATGTTGATTCAACATTTTCATTCAATGCTCGTCAACATTGCTCAATTAAGCATGTTGAAATCGTTTGACCACCCTGTTCCATGATGTTGATTCAACTTTTCTGTTGTTGTCAGGTGTGATCAACACTAAATTTTGAGCTCGTTTGGCCACATAGTTCAGCGTCGTATAACAAACTTGTGTCAAGCAATACTGATAATAATCAATTAATGTAGAATGCGTTAGTCCGAGGCTTCATGCCGCAATGATTCGGTGGAAGTGAAAGGTGCGGTACAAGCGCGGATCGTAGGCATAGACGCCTACTCTCAGTCACAAACAACTCCAAGGAGAAAAAGTTGAAATTTGTTTTGCCTGGTATTCTCGACTACTATTCGATAGTTTTGTTTTCCTTTTTCAGAACTTGGTGATTCGCTTTCTGAAAAAAGCTGCAAGCAACTTACAGCAGCCATTCAAAGTTGTTGTACCGAGCCACAAGTTGCCTCTACATGACAGGTAGGAACTGTGTAACTTGAAAAGTTGTTTCAGAGCGAACACTGAAGAATGCTGAACTGCTTTTCTCTTTGTCTGAGCTGTCACCAAGACAGTCTCTTTATTCATGCAGCGTCTTTGGTAGACAGCGATTATGATGTAATGAAAGAAAACTTTTATATTCTTTTATTATTATTATTATTTTTTTTTTATTTCAGGCGGCGTATCCTGGCAAAACAGCTTGGCGACTTTGTTAGAGTTTATGGAAAGGTAACATCTAGCAAATTTTACAACTAGTAAAACAGTTTGGCGACTATTTTTGACGGTGTTGCTTAACTTAGCCTAAGCCATCACCGCCATCATCTGCTTTTCCCGCCAACTAATGCGCCGATCAATTCGAAACTTCAACATCCCCCCCGGGCATACCCCAGGCATTTGACTGTGCATCGTGCCCAGGGAGGGGGGAATTTGAACGTTGCGTTGGAAGGGTAGGGAACTTGAACGGGATTTATCTCTTGTTTTGATGTAATACGCCCGTGAGTTTTTTGGTTTTTGAATGGTTTGACGGATTTACAAGATAGAATTTCGCCTTAGTTAGTGAATAACTCTTTCAAAAGGGTCTTTAAAAGAAGTTTGAAGGTGTCATTACGGCATATCTCTCTCTGAAAGGCGTCTTAATTTGATTGAACACGAAATTTGTCTTTGAGGAGAGGTAGTTCAGTACTAATTGGTGGGGCATTTCCCAGAATTTACCAGTCAGAAAAGTCAGAAATTTGAGTTCGCGCCCGAGTAATTTCTTTTTAGTTTTTCAGTTTTCGTTTTAAGGATTGGGTTTCTCCATGGTGTTCTTTTCTTGTTCATCAGGAGACCATGCAGATTCAAAGGAGGCAGGAAATTAACCGTACATACGGGCTCTCAAGAAGCAACTCGTTTATAGGCGAAATCCCGGATGAGGAGTTCAAGGTTTTCATGGCTATTGCAAGGTATTCATTACTGTTTTTCGTCTGTTTCATTTTTTAATATTTTTAGTTAACGTGGTTATGCTTTTTTGCCGCACTTTTTTTAGCGAGACAGAGCTTGAAGACCTTCTAACTACTTACACCAAACTTAACAAGAATGCCAGCGTGTTCTTAGGTGGCCGGCCAGAGAAGAGCTCAGAGGAGACCATCGCTAAACCGCCTACGACCGACACGGGCCTTTCCAGGAGAAAAGAAGCGGATAGACATTCCCGGAGGTAAATATTGAGTGCTTACAATTAATTCATACTGTATGAAAATATTTCGACTTTGGAAAGTACTGCTCAGTTGCTCCTATTTGAGTGATCCCTCTTTCATCCACCCTCTCAAAAGTTAGAATCACCTAGTATAGCATGACAAGAAAAACTGTGGTTTATTAAAGACGGACCCTTGCAAGCTGTAGATAATTTGTGAACAACTAGGTTCATGAGCTACAGGAATTCTGAACATTTTTATGTTTTCGAAATTGCAAAAAATACATATAGCAAAGATGAAAACCCACAAGAACTTCAAACCAAACCGTAGCTGCTAGGATTAAACCTCTGAATTCTCCCATAGCCCTCACATTTTCAGTATTTTACAATTTTAAGAAATGCCATGCGTTGAATAAAATTGCGTTAGCTGTATATTTGCATGACTACTTGTCGAAAGGTGATCCTCAACTCCTGGTCAACTAAACGCCCGTGGTTAGAGGTTTCTCTTGAATAAATCTTTGATCAGTATTATTGAATTTGAATTCTCACCTTGTTTTCACCGCTAGAATGTTTTGACTCGACAAAACTAACAGTGTAGTTTCTAGCGTTTTTGTTCTCTCCTTTAATATGCGTGTAATTTACTCCGGGAATTTTCCGTTCCATTCAAGGAAAATGCTATATGCTGTTCTGGAACAATTAATTCGTTGCTTTGAGCCGTTCAGTGCACTCCACATGATGTCTGGTCCATTTGGATCGAGTCTTCTAGAGCTTTTAAATGGCGTATTTCGATTTGTATAATGTCCAAAAGCCTCTTGAAAATTGTTGCGTACACCAACTAATCGGTTGGACCGCTGTCTTTCAAAGGGTCCCCTAAAACCTCCAAATATAAGCATGATGGAGGTATTGCAACAACCTAGCCCTATCCCCTAGAAAACCAAAAGCAAAACATAAGCCCTCTTCCCTCCCCAGCCCGATGGGATATCAATCAATCATCGTCACCTTGAACAACCTACTAGGACCAGAATTTTGTAGGACTACAAGACGGCGCCTTACAGGACGGCCGTCTCAATGAACAGCGCAATAGAAAAGTGCGTGTAGCTTTCACTCATGGACTTTTAAAAAAATATTGAAACCCCTTTTTACAGATAGTGTTAGCGATAACAAAAATAAGCGAAAATTTTAAACGTTTTTGTAGAAAAGTGCGCGAAAAAAATTAAACATACTGAACATTAGCTTATGACGTATGATTTGCCTAAACTTTTGAATCATACCGTCAACTCCCGTATGGTCTAGTGGTTAGGATCCGGCGCTCTCACCGCCGTGGCCCGGGTTCGATTCCCGGTGTGGGAATGACATTTTTTCTTTTTTCTTTCTTATAATCTTCCTGGGCAAAATCGTTTCCAAATTATGTTATTGCAATTTTTTTTTTCACCGCTTAAGGACGAAATTTTAAAACGTTTTTGTAGAAGAGTGCCAGAAAAAAAAACTTAAACCATACTAAATATGAGCTTATGACGTATCATTTGTTTAAACTTGTGGAAGAATCTCGTCAGCTCCCATATGGTCTAGTGGTTAGGATCCAGCGCTCTCACCGCCGTGGCCCGGGTTCGATTCCCGGTGTGGGAAGGACAATTTTTCTTTTATTTACCATTTTTACTATTATCTTCCTGGGCAAAATCGTTTCGAAATTATGTTATTGCAATTTTTTTCTGTGCTGGTTTGAATTTGAGTTCTTCGTTTTAAGACAAAGTTGTTCAGTTCAGAACAGCTGAATGCTTTACAGTTTTCTCGCAACCGTCCTTTACGTCATCAGACAAAAACCAAAAAAGAAAAGCAGACAAACAGACAAGATAACAATTAACGGCTGCGTTGCCAGTTCTGTTTAGCAAATGCAGCGTTAATCACGTCACGCAACGCTCCTCCGCTAGCGTTGCGTGACGACCAGGTTCTATAGGAGACTAACGCCGCGTCTAGAATACGTGGTATTCATCTCCGTGCATTTTTTGTCGTCTTCTACAAAACACAGCATGAGGTGACCAAGCTTTTTGGAGAACTTGATAAACAACGGTGATGGAGTCTGTGTGGTCTTTGAATACCGTAAACTGCCGCTTATAAGCCCTGGGCTTATACAACTTCTTAAGGGGTTTTGGGTGGGCTTAGAGCAATCAAAAAAACGTTTCGAAATGAGCCACAGCAGTGTTGATGGAAATACGTTTTTAATTTGCCAGTTTTTAATTAACATTTGAAACGTCATAATAAATCGAATTCATTTTAATTTTAACAACAAAGTCAAAACTATAACAACATGAACGTAACCGGAACGTAACAAAACAGAAGCTCAGAGATCATCTACGAACTGTTCTGTGAGAGTGCTTAATATTAAGGAAACAAGGAAAAGTAGAGGGAGGCTTATATCCCGGGGAGATTAAAACCGGGTGTATTTTTGTGTTTACAGGGAGATTGGCCTATAACCGGGGGGGCTTATAAGTGGCAGTTCACGGTGCCATACTATTACGTCCAACGTTTGAGATGAGTGCACTCTCTGTAAGAGGTGGACTTTATGAAACAGTATTATCCACCACGAACGTATAACAAACTACGCAACAATATTGAAAATGTTAAAGAAAAATATGTAGTCTGCTGTCAGATAACCTTCCACGCAGTCACTTTTAGGGGAGGGTAATATGACTCCCCTGAAAACGACTGCGTGAGAGGCTAGCTGTCAGACTGACTCCGGGTATTGTTAATTATATCTTGCGACAGCTCCAACGTCGTTGAAGACGAGCACTTATTGAGGCCCAGAGAGGACCTCAGTAGCACGGGCTCCTCGACGACAGACCGACACGCACGAGCGGTGACAGCTGTGTCCGCGTATGGCGCCTCAGTGGCCCTGAATAAAACTCGGCAGCGGCCATTATCTGCCAAAGTAGCAAGTTCACAAGGTGAAAAGCCGTATGCTACACTGTAGACTGGGTACAGTCTGTTTTTCGCCAAGGATTATAGAGCGCGCGCGAAGCACCAGGAGTGGCGCAATCTGAGTGGCTAACGCCGCGAGGAACGAGAGCGCAAGCACTTACTTCCTTGGCGTGCCTCCGATTCTCTCCGCGCGGTTTCGCCGCTCGCTGCTCGATTCCGTGCGCTATTTCGGATCCTTTACCTGCGCTCTCCTATCCTTGAAGAAATGTAGCGACCACTCGCAGGTTTAGATTTATACGTGTGATGAACAGAGCTTGTATAATGTAATGAAAAATATGTCAACGAAAAGCAAATGTTATGTTTCCTAACAGTTCACCGGTCTATTGATCTATTTTCATTTGAATTGACATTGTTTAGCCAAGATTCTCAAGTACTCAACACGGTACGCAACTAAGCTTCACTTAAGCGTTTAATTGCGGGGAACTCAAGGGAAAACATGGAACTGTAAACAGTCTACCTTCTCTAAAATACCGATGCCTCTGTGTACGGATACTCACTCATCTCGCTTCGGCGTTCACGTTGTTCGCTGATTGAATCTATTTGTCGTTTTAGGAGCTGATAGAATGCACCGGGGTGGGCGCCCTGTGTCTGCTAAACCACACTCACGTGACATCAGAACCACTGAAGACAACGAAGACACCAGGAGCGTGGATGGAGGCAAGTAGACATGTGACATGCCAGAAAATGAACTTCGGCTGTTACCAATCTAGCGAAAGCGAAAGCCCTTTCAACCAATGGTTTGAACTGTCTTTCGTTCAGATTATTCTCTCATTGGTCTCCGAGAGTATTAAAACGAGTAAATTTTTGGTTTTTACAGCTGACACCTACGGTGGTCAGCGGTGTCGTGTTTCCTCTGCACCAGTCCGCTGCGAAAGAGGCGCAGACAGTGAACCCAGAGGTGCGGTTTTGAAGTCATTTATTTAATAATTATACTCTGTCAACGCACAGATGACGTCAAACGCGATAAGAGCAAAGAAGTTTGCTACGAGCTGCAGGCGAGAAGGGTGACTGATGTTCTTACTACGTTTTCACGTCTTCTGTGCGTTATCAGAGTACACACTCCGGCCAAATGCACTCTATTTGTTTCATACAATGTTTTCATATCGGCTATCCCGCATAAAATTAGAAATGTTTTTAAAATTTGCATAGTGTAAATCGCGCGCGCATGTCTTTGCAACATCTTAACGTCATTCTCACGTTTGTGCTTAAATCACAGACTCCCCTGGGCCAATCAAAACGCTCATTCTACTCTGTCCACCAATCAAACGCTCATTCTACTCTGTCCATGACATGAAAAACTATATCAACGTTTACTGAATGAACGTAAACGTTTTGTTAACAAAGGTAAATAGATTCTTAAAATGCCAGCCTGATTTTCCACCGATGATATATTCCCCCAACCCCTCTCGTGTTTATCCCAGGCTATGCTAACACAAAAAAGGTTTCTATTGCTTTAATAGTATCAAGGTCGTAATGATCAGGGATCATTGGGATGGAATCGGGAATAAGACGTGAAAAGTGGTAGACACCAGAATTTGCCACGCTTTGGGATTGGGGATCAGAATTTAGGGTAACAAAGTGAGACCAGTAGTAAAAAAAAATGTACCTAGCTATAGCCTGCGTAACAAACGTTTGCGTAGGGCTTTCCGCAAGTTTGAAAGGGCGCTCACCCAAATTTTCGAACGGCTAAAAAGCGAAAACTGCCTCAATCGGAAACGCTTGCTACGCAGACAAACCTAGCTACTACCCTGCAATATACTTGAGCGCTTTCAGTAACAGTTATTGCAATTTAATCGTTACATGAATTTTTACACCCGACAGGTCACACCTTGGCTGACGAGCATGCAGTCGCCGCCGCGCTTCAGCGGTTAGCCCAACGTCAAGCTGCGCGGCAATACTCTGCGCACAACACCAGCGCTCACCAGGGCCATAACTGGGATGACCTGTTTAAAAAGATGGACTTCAACCGGGAAACCGACGCCGCATCTCACAGCCAAGACGAATTTGTCAGCGTCGGGGATGAATTTTTGGACCCATGGTCACGTGTTACCGGCAAAGCCCCGAAATCAGCTCAAAAGTCACATGACCGTCACGCAAGCGCAAATGCCACGTTTGAAACATTTGTGAATGACTTTAGCAATGATCACGTGGGTTGGTTTGATAATTCCGCTGACCAAGATAGTATTAGTACTGCAGGTGCGAGTCGCGAGGAAAAATCGATTCGCGTGGATCTGAAAAGGCAACACAATGGAACGCAAGAAATACAAAGCGAGGAGAAAAAAGCAGATGTAGATGTTAAAAGTCCGTCTGTTTCCAGAGAGGAGTATAATAGACACATGAAACTCATAAGTCAGAAGCTCTCGGAAGAAAAGCTTCGCCTACAGAAGCAGTTACAGCAGTACCCGCGATTGCCACGCCCACCAGCCGCTCGGCCGAGCCCAGGTGCTAGGAAGGTTGTTAGTCACAAGAGAATGATCAGGTAACGTCTCTCAACGTGTTGTCATCAAAACCCTCAACCTAATGTGTTGATCTAAATTAATTATGTTTTTCTGTTTCGTTGTTTCTTGCCAGATTGGCTGCCTCCAATCCCCCGCCAGTTTTTGACGTCATCACGGGAATGACCGGTCTGCCAAGTGACGATTCTCTGTGACAGCAGTGTTCCTGTTTCTACTCCACTGTTTCATATAAAAAAACCCTGTTGTACGAAACTTTACTACCAAAGCAAACTACACGCGGGTTGTTACACCCTTTGCGTCTTAAAACCGTTCAAATTATTTACTGCTCCCTCTGCAGCAAATCTGTAGACGGAAAAGAAGGGGGAGTGTGGCTAAAAAAAAATGTTACGTACATTTTCTTCACTTTTTTCTCATACCATTCGCGATCATTTGTCTTTCTCTGGACATTTTACAAACTGAAACATTTCTGCGCGTCCCCTATGTCACCAAACGCAATGTCCTTACATTAGGGACTCCATACGCCTGTGATATTATCTGCTTGCGAAGGAAAAAAAGCCCTTTTCTTTAAAATCATCAGAAGCCCTTGAAAAAGAGGAACCCTCTGTTGTTTCTCCAAGCTGTATATTTCGTTATTTTGTCGTAGGGGTACGTTATTGTACGCAAACAGTTTTATAGTTTTTATGTCAAAGTAGAGTTTATTAATAAAAAGTTGGCACCTCATAACACTTTTACGTGAAACATACTTTGTTTTTGTAACGATCTTTAAAGGCAACCCTGATGAATTTTTCCGTTTCTCTCGCCACTTGACCAACCCAGTTATTTAATTGGTCATTCATTTCCTAAATTTTACTTTTAATTCCTTTTAGTCTAGGTGTAGCCATACCATAAACGGCTTCACGTAGGCTAATAAAGCTAATTCCACGAATGGGAGATGAGATTATTATTCGATTGGACGGACGTCCATGAGTCCTGCCTATTGAAAATTTTAAAGCCATGAAGTTGAGAAAATAAAACGCTTAACCAACAGAAGACGAGAAAACATCTTTATTATGGCATTAAAAAAAACAGACAAAGTGAATGGCGCGCTCATATAAAAGTTTTCTCTTCACACTCCGAAGGATGTTGTTGGGCCCATTTGTTCTCAGTGTTTATCTATGATCAAAGCAAACTAAATTAATCACACTGAAGCTCAAAATCCAAGATTATGAAATTTTTATAGCTGTTATTTACTTTAGAACTGTTAATTCTAGAAGAAATCGTGTATTTGTCCCATTACAATGAAAATAAATTCACGTCAGTTGTAGCTCGTGAGAATTGAAATGAGCTAACTGCAGCCAAGCGTGATAGAAGAAAACGAAAAAAGTGTTGACACTGGCTGAATAAAATATGGCCGTTATCCTCATTTCATCGCTAGCTGACGAAGGCCGCAGTACGCAACCGAATCGTCCTAAGTTTGCAAAACGTTCATGAAAAATTAGGGAATACAAAATACTAAGAAAAAAGATAAATGGGATTAAAACGACACACATACCAGATCAGGGCAACTCCGCTGTTCAACCGGATTCCTCGCACATCGCCACGGTACACTTAGAGCCATGTTAAACTCATCAACAATAGATGAGCTTGGGGAATGGTGCCCACAAGGAGGGTGGAGCCACGAGTGCAGCTGAGCCGAAAGCGTAGGGTATCCATGACAACCCTGTGAGCGGCAACCACCACACCCTTCCCTCCAAAGTGCTTGGAGAATGAAGGGCCCGCACACAGGGTGGAAAGGGACCGAAAAAACCCCCCCGCCTTCCAAGCACCAATTCCCAAGCCTGCAAGAAACTCAAAAAGGCAATAAGGAGATACATACCATGCCAAGGGCCTAACTGACTCTGCACCAGCTAGATGCTAAGGCTAGCAAACTGCCATGCTGCCAGACCAGACAGCGCAGCATACAAACCCAAAGACCACGAACGTAAGGAACAGCCACCGGCCACCGCGAGACAAACCATGCGTACAGTAGCGTTTAAGATAAGCAGCATGGACCGGTGTTACTCCTCAGATGTCCACTATGCAAGGGCCCAGCCGACAGATTTGATCCCGATGGATCCGGCACGCGCCATTATCTAGCAGCTGACCGCGAAAGCTGCTTAGACAAATGGGATAACGACTCCGCAGGAGTTCGAATGTACAATAAGTAAGCCGAGCTTGTCCACCGCCCCAAGGCCTGAATTTGATGGTCTGGGATCCCATTTCTGGCGGCAACTGTTGCTGCTCCAATGCGGAAGCTGTGGCTGGAAAAATTGCCTTGGATACCCGCAGATGACAAAATGTCACGCAGCCACGACGTTAGTAAAGCACGTGTTAACGGCCGTCCATCTTGAAAAAGAAATAATGGGCCGGGGGTATCTCCCCTCTGATTCAGATATGCCAGCAGAGAGTGAATTGCACAAAGTGGGTACTCGCCCCGACCAATGTGCAAAAAACAGCCCTTGCGAAATGGATCTGTTTTCGAAGCCTTAATCCGAAGCCGTAAGCATGATGGTGACGAACTGGAGTCAAACGCCACATCCGCGACTCCCAGATGGATGGAGGGCGAAAAGCTAGCCAGACTGGGGACCGTAGGCTCCGCTGAGCGCAAGAAACCAAAATAAGCTAAGTTACAAGCTGCCCAGAACATACCATGGTCTGGGAGGCTTAGATCCAATGCATGAAAGATCACCATCAAAATGTCATCGGTAACGGGAAGGCGTAACGAGGACGTATCACCTTGTGTTCTCTTAATTCCTCGCAGAACTCGACGTAACCGTAGACACTCAACCAGAGGATCAGCAAAGCCCTGCTCAATATGCAGCGAGCGAACTGCCGATAGATAAACCTTGATTGTTGAATGTTGAACCGTATTGGCCAGGAACGTTGCAAAGAGACACAATGTCCACTCGTCTGTAGGGCATGGGGAGCCGGACGGATGAACTTTCCCAAGTTGAGAGCAGAAATCGTAAAACTTCTTCTGGCCGGACAAATAGGAGCTGCGAGTAGACGAAGCCAAGCCCTGCACCAAAACGTTTTGACACTGCAACTCTAAGGAGGAGGGATCAAGAGCTCCCAGAGCTGATGGTCGATTGGAACTGGGTGAGGCTGTGCCTGAGGAGCCAAACGCCTGAATTCCTGCCAATGAAAGCGGGAGAGAGCATCAGCAATATTGTTATGAACACCCGGAATATGCTGTGAAGTGAAAGTAAAATTAAAACGAGCAGCGGCAGACAGTAAATGACGGAGAAGACCCATGATGCATGGGACCCTTGACGACCTGGCGAGCAGGATGTGTACGACAGCCTCATTATCACACCGAAAAAGGACATGTCGCCGATACCACTGAGAACCCCACACATGGGAAGCCACCACCACAGGAAACAATTCCTTGTACGCAATGGATTGGTCTGCCTGTGAAGGTACCCAGGCATCGCTAAACCATTCATTGTGGAAATAAGCCCCGAAGCCCAAGGCTCCTGCTGCGTCTGACGTCACCACTATGTCAGCAGGAGCCGACATCCCCGGAAACAACCAAAAGCTCACTCCATGCCATGATGTCAAAAAGTCATGCCACCACTGCACATCCAGCTGAAATTCAGCATTAAGGCGAATAGGGTGGTCACGAGTCCGGAAACAGCAAAGCAGATCAATCATCCGCCGCAAAAAGGTACGACCAGGCCAGACAACTTTCGCAGCATGATGGAGATGGCCGATCAGCGACTCAAGTTGGCGTCTGGTGCACCACCGTCTGTTCCGCCAAGACTGGATCAACTCCTGTAAAGCAGCCAGCTTCTCGGTTGGGAGACGAGCTGTCTGTTCGAGAGAGGCTAGCTCAATTCCCAACACCACTAAACATGTGGACGGGCCAATGCACTTGTTGGGGTGAAGGGGAAGGCCGAGTGAGCGACAGACAGCCAGCGATGTGTGTAAATTTTGAGAGCATTGCTGAGAATTAGCCGGACCAGCGGTGATGAAGTCATCCAGGTAGTGCATCAGATCAAGAACATTGTGTTTATTTCGAATTATCCACTCCACCAGCTCAGCCACTGAATTAAAAATGTAAGGTACCGAGCGAAGGCCAAAAGGGAGGGCCAGGTCCACAAAGAATTGGCCACGCCACTTCATCCCCAAAAGATAATGATCCTCCGGGTGAACTGCAATATTGCGATAAGCCGCCTCGACGTCAAATTTAGCCATAAGCGCCCCAGACCCATGCTTTGCAATCATGCTAATAATCTGGTCAAGCTTAATGTAATGCATGGAAAATTCGTCAGAACTAATACCATCATTTACACTAGACCCCTGAGGGGATGACAAGTCCACAATGAGGCGCCACTTGCCAGGTTGACCCTTCTTAGGAATTACCCCAATGCTGCTTATTTGTAGGTTTGGCAACGGAATTGACGGGAAGGGGCCTGCAACCCTACACCGAGCCACCTCGTTGGCCAGGTAATCATCGATGACCTTGGGATTCTGAAAGGCTGACGGTTTATTTTTCTTGGCGGCCTTGAGCCTGCGAGCAGGTCGGAACCCCAAAGGGAAACCATGCTGCAGGCCTTCGAGAACATAAGCAACTGTCCGTCGATCAGGGTGCCCAGCCAATTCCAGAGTAAATTGCGACACGTTCAACGGAGACACCACCGATACTGGATGGAAAGCGGGACACCCTATGAGAGGCAGGATTGCAACAAAACCAAATGCTTGACATTGTACAACCACAACCAAATATATATCTCCATAGATAGATATATCTATTTTTTAATGCGAAGAATTAAGCTTACGAGTCTACAAGAAATGTGCTGCTGAACTGTGCTTGCACATGACCGAGCGAACCAAGTATTCAAAAACAAAATACACGTCAACGTTTTACCCGCACGAAGAATCTTATCGTAAAAAGATGAACTTAAAAATTAACGAGTTCACATGCACCTCAACTGCAACTAACAACATAATGGTGACGGCCATTAAGGCCGTCAAAGTCACCAGCAACTAAAGCGGGGCTAGAACAAAGTCAGGATGTGACCACAACTCAGCGGCCGTTAGGCGACAAACCAGGATCTGTTCAATTACGGCGAGCCTTTGCCCGTGCGGACGATCCCGAGGCACTTGGCGAGCGACTGCGACGTTTGGCGTCCTCAGAACTTTCTTTGGCAGACTGCTTCAAGCAAGAATTTGCCCGATGTTCGCCTGAGCACACGCTGCACCGGTGAGCGTAACGGCAGGATGCAAACGGGGCCGTGCAACGCCCCTTGTTCCACGATTTACAAAGGATGGCCGACGAGGACGATCCTGGGGGCTCAGGTGATTCAGTCGACGTAGACGATGGAGAACTACGAACTGACGAACCGGCGGCATGGAAGTTAAACAGCTGTACATTCTTGGCTGACCAATCGGTTAGCCGTGTCGCGGCGGCGTGCTCGCGGAAAGCTTGGTCGTAAGCCAGCCAAACTCTGCCGGAAAAGTGGCGGTACGTTCGAAGAATCAGCAGCTTATACTGAGTCAAATCTTTCCAGCGATTCGGAAAGGACGACACCAGAATAAGGGAAAAAATGGCGAACGCCTCCATCCACGAAGCGATGTCTTCGATGCGTCGTCGCTGTTTTTTCGGCTGAGATGTCAACACAAGTCGACCATCCAACAGAAGCTGAGGTTCCGGTTCTTTCTGTACAAGATTGACCGCCAGTAGATCGCTCAAGTCGATGTACTTGCCTGCCACAATCTGTGCCACGAGCTTGGCTGGAAGAGGCGAAAAACCGGGACCAACAACGAACGGTTGATCCATATTGGCAAGGACGTTTGAACGATCGGCGACATCGCGAGTCGCACCGTTCAGCAAGCTAGAAACACCTGTGCTGTAAACGGAGGACGACATAGCAGGCATCGCGAATGTAGACACAAACGAAGGCACTACCATAGAAGCAGATAATATAGGCCTACCTTGCTGCGACGGTCCGGCTCCTGCAGCCAAGAAATTGCTCGCCGAACTGTTCAACAATGGCGGAACGGACGGCGGAACGCCCCCAGAACACGAACTCGTCGTATTTGCCGCAGGAACCGATGGATTTGGGGCCTCGGCCAGAGAAGAACTTGGCTGGTTAGTCGTAACTGGTGGAGTACGTTGACCCGCTCGTTCGGCGGCTAACGCAGCTTGTACTGTTCGGGCGATGAAAGTCGCAAGAGCCGGCGAAACTCCTTCATCTCCAACAGGAGCTTCAGCACAAGACGTAGGAGGCAAGCCATCGAGCGAGCCACTATTTGAAGGCGTATCGGCATCGGAACCATTTTCCTCGCCGTCAACTCGATGAAGAGGAGCTGTTTGCATACTATTATTAGTCGAACGCGTCCCCATCGCAAAGGATCGAGCGAATAAACCTGAATAAAGCACTGTGCGAACTATCCGAAAGCGATAACAAACGCGGAATGACTTGACATCTGACGCTACACTGTAAGCCATGTGGGGCCCCTGCACAAACCCCTCGGCCACCCCGCACCAAAACACTGAGGGATACTGCTGGCCAGCATTGTTTTGCGTTTAACCTAGCCTAAATTGCATTTAGCCACATTTCAATTATCACGTCTTGCCATAACAGTCTTGTTTGCCTTCCTCGAAACATAAGCTTATGACTTATGATTTGTCTAAACTTTTAACTGATACCGTCAGCTCCCATATGGTCTAGTGGTTAGGATCCGGCGCTCTCACCGCCGTGGCCCGGGTTCGATTCCCGGTGTGGGAAGGAAAATTTTTCTTTTATTTACCATTTTTACTGTAACCTTGGCAAAATCGTTTCGAAATTATGTTATTGCAATTTTTTTCTGTGCTGGTTTGAATTTGAGTTCTTCGTTTTAAGACAAAGTTGTTCAGTTTAGAACAGCTGAATGCTTTACAGTTTTCTCGCAACCGTTCTTTAGGTCATCAGACAAAAACCAAAAAAGAAAAGCAGACAGACAAGATAACAATTAACGGCTGCGTTGCCAGTTCTGTTCAGGAAATGCAGCGCTAGTCGCGTCACGCAACGCTCCTCCGCTAGCGTTGCGTGACGACCAGGTTATAGGAGACTTTAGCCTGCGTGCATACGTCTCCTATTTCCTTCCACCAGCGGACGTCTGCACGCAGGTTAAGGAGACTAACGCCACGTCTAGAATACGTGGTATTCATCTCCGTGCATTTTTTGTCGTCTTCTACAAAAACACAGCATGAGATGACCAAGCTTTTTGGAGAACTTGATAAACAACGGTGATGGAGTCTATGTGGACTTTGAATACCGTAAACTGCCGCTTATAAGCCCTGGGCTTATACAACTTCTTAAGGGGTTTTGGGTGGGCTTACAAATGGAGGGGTATACCCAGGAGGGCTTATAAGAGGAATAAAAAAAAACGTTTCGAAATGAGCCACAGCAGTGTTGATGGAAATACGTTTTTAATTTGCCAGTTTTTAATTAACATTTGAAACGTCATAATAAATCGAATTCATTTTAATTTTAACAACGAAGTCAAAACTATAACAACACGAACGTAACTGGAACGTAACAAAACAGAAGCTCAGAGATCATCTTCGAACTGTTCTGTGAGTGCTTAATATTAAGGAAACAAGGAAAAGTAGAGAGGGGCTTATATCCAGGGGGCTTAAAACCGGGTGTATTTTTGTGTTTACAGCGAGATTGGCCTATAATCGGGGGGGGGCTTATAAGTGGCAGTTTACGGTGCCATACTATTACGTCCAACATTTGAGATGAGTGCACTCTATGTAAGAGGTGGACTTTATATTGAAAATGTTAAAGAAAAATATGTAGTCTGCTGTCAGATAACCTTCCGTGCAGTCATTTTTAGGGGAGGGTAATATGACTCCCCTGAAAACGACTGCGTGAGAGGCTAGCTGTCAGACTGACTCCAGGTATTGTTAATTGTATCTTGCGACAGCTCCAACGTCATTGCAGACGAGCACTTATTGATACCCAGAGAGGACCTCAGTAGCGCGGGCTCCTCGACGACAGACCGACATGCACGAGCGATGACAGCTGTGTCCGCGTATGGCGCCTCAGTGGCCCTGAATAAAACTCGGCAGCGGCCAGTATCTGCCAAAGTAGCAAGTTCACAAGGTAAAAAGCGGTATCAGCTACACTGTAGACTGGGTACAGTCTGTTTTTCTCCAAGGATTATAGAGCGCGCGCGAAGCACCGGGAGTAGTGCAATCTACGTGGCTAGCGCCGTGAGGAACAAGAGAGCAAGCAATTATTTCTTTGGCGTACCTCCGATTCTCTTCGCGCGGTTTCGCCGCTCGCTGCTCGATTTCGTGCGCTATTTCGGATCCTTTGCCTGCGCTCTCCTATCCTTGAAGAAATGTAGGGACTATTGGCAGGTTTAGATTTATACGTGTGATGAACAGAGCTTGTATAATGTAATGAAAAATCTGTCAACGAAAAACAAATGTTATGTTTCCTAACAGTTCGCCGGTCTATTGATCTATTTTCATTTGAATTGACATTGTTTAACCAAGATTCTCAAGTACTCAACACAGTACGCAACTAAGCTTCACTTAAGCGTTTAATTGCGGGGAACTCAAGGGAAAACATGGAACTGTAAACAGTCTACCTTCTCTAAAATACCGATGCCTCTGTGTACGGATACTCGCTCCTCTCGCTTCGGCGTTCACATTGTTCGCTGATTGAATCCATTTGTCGTTTTAGGAGCTGATAGAATGCACCGGGGTGGGCGCCCTGTGTCTGCTAAACCACACTCACGTGACATCAGAACCACTGAAGACAACGAAGACACCAGGAGCGTGGATGGAGGCAAGTAGACATGTGACATGCAAGAAATTGAACTTCGGCTGTTACCAATCTAGTTGACGCGCCTGAAAATTTGCAAGTGAAAGCGAAAGCCCTTTCAGCCAATGGTTTGAACTGTCTTTCGTTCAGATTATTCTCTCATTGGTCTCCGAGAGAATTAAAACGAGTAAATTTTTGGTTTTTACAGCTGACGCCTACGGTGGTCAGCGGAGTCGTGTTTCCTCTGCACCAGTCCGCCGCGAAAGAGGCGCAGACAGTGAACCCAGAGGTGCGGTTTTGAAGTCATTTATGTAATAATTATACTCTGTTAACGCACAGATGACGTCAAACGCGATAAGAGCAAAGAAGTTCGCTACGAGCTGCAGGCGAGAAGCGTGACTGATGTTCTTACTACGTTTTGACGTCTTCTGTGCGTTATCAGAGTACACACTCCGGCCAAATGCACTCTATTTGTTTCATACAGTGTTTTCATATCGGCTATCCCGCATAAAATTCGAAATGTTTTTAGAATTTTCATAGTGTAAACCGCACGCGCATGTCTTTGCAACATCTTAACGTCATTCTCACGTTTTTGCTTAAATCACAGAGTCCCCTGGGCCAATCAAAACGCTCATTCTACTCTGTCCACCAATCAAAACGCTCATTCTACTCTGTCCATGATATGAAAAACTATATCAACGTTTACTGAATGAACGTAAACGTTTTGTTAACAAAGGTAAATAGATTGCTAAAATGCCAGCCTGATTTTCCACCGATGATATATTCCCCCAACCCCTCCCGTGTTTATCCCAGGCTATGCTAACACGGAAAAGGTTTCTATTGCTTTAATAGTATCAAGGTCGTAACGATCAGGGATCATTGGGATGGAATCGGGAATAAGACGTGAAAAGTGGTAGACACCAGAATTTGCCACGCTTTGGGATTGGGATCAGAATTTAGGGTAACAAAATGAGACCAGTAGTAAAAAAAATGTACCTAGCTATAGCCTGCGTAGCAAACGTTTGCGTAGGGCTTTCCGCAGGTTTGAAAGGGCGCTCGCCCAAATTTTTGAACGGCTAAAAAGCGAAAACTGCCTCAATCGGAAACGCTTGCTACGCAGACAAACCTAGCTACTACCCTGCAATATACTTGAGCGCTTTCAGTAACAGTTATTGCAATTTAATCGTTACATGAATTTTTACATCCGACAGGTCACACCTTGGCTGACGAGCATGCAGTCGCCGCCGCGCTTCAGCGGTTAGCCAAACGTCAAGCTGCGCGGCAATACTCTGCGCACAACGCCAGCGCTCAACAGGGCCATAACTGGGATGACCTGTTTAAAAAGATGGACTTCAAGCGGGAAACCGACGCCGCATCTCACAGCCAAGACGAATTTGTCAGCGTCGGGGATGAAGTTTTGGACCCATGGTCACGTGTTACCGGCAAAGCCCCGAAATCAGCTCAAAAGTCACATGACCGTCATGCAAGCGCAAATGCCACGTTTGAAACATTTGTGAATGACTTTAGTAATGATCACGTGGGTTGGTTTGATAATTCCGGTGACCAAGATAGTATTAGTACTGCAGGTGCGAGTCGCGAGGAAAAATCGATTCGCGTGGATCTGAAAAGGCAACACAATGGAACGCAAGAAATACAAAGCGAGGAGAGAAAAGCAGATGTAGACGTTGAAGGTCCGTCTGTTTCTAGAGAGGCGTATAATAGACACATGAAACTCATAAGTCAGAAGCTCTCGCAAGAAAAGCTTCGCCTACAGAAGCAGTTACAGCAGTACCCGCGATTGCCACGCCCACAAGCCGCTCGGCCGAGCCCAGGTACTAGGAAGGTTGTTAGTCACAAGAGAATGATCAGGTAACGTCTCTCAACGTGTTGTCATCAAAAACCTCGACCTAATGTGTTGATCTAAATTAATTATGTTTTTCTGTTTCGTTGTTTCTTGCCAGATTGGCTGCCTCGAATGCCCCGCCAGTTTTTGACGTCATCACGGGAATGACCGGCCTGCCAAGTGACGATTCTCTGTGACAGCAGTGTTCCTGTTTCTACTCCACTATTTCATATCAAAAAAACCCTCTTGTATAAAACTTTACTACCAAAGCAAACTACACGCGGGTTGTTACACGCTTTGCGTCTTAAAACCGTTCAAGTTATTTACTGCTCCCTCTGCAGCAAATCTGTAGACGGAAAAGAAGGGGGGGTGTGGCTAAAAAGAAATTTTACGTACATTTTCTTCAACTTGTTTCTTTTTTCTCATACCATTCGCGATCATTTGTCTTTCTTTGGACATATTACAAACTGAAACATTTCTGCGCGTCCATATGTCACCAAACCAATGTCGTTATATTAGGGACTCCATACGCCTGTGATAATATCTGCTTGCGAAGGAAAAAAAGCCCTTTTCTTTAAAATCATCCGAAGCCCTTGAAAAAGAGGAACCCTCTGTTGTTTCTCCAAGCTGTATATTTCGTTATTTTGTCGTAGGGGTACGTTATTGTACGCAAACAGTTTTATAGTTTTTATGTCAAAGTAGAATTTATTAATAAAAAGTTGGCACCTAATAACACTTTTACGTGAAACATACTTTGTTTTTGTAACGATCTTTAAAGGCAACCCTGATGAATTGTTCCGTTTCTCTCGCCACTTGACCAACCCAATTATTGGACTGGTCATTCATTTCCTAAATTTTACGTTTAATTCCTTTTAGTCTAGGTGTAGCCATATCATAAACGGCTTCACGTAGACTAATAAAGCTAATTCCACGAATGGGAGATGAGATTATTATTTGATTAGACGGACGTCCATGAGTCCTGCCTATTGAAAATTTTAAAGCCATGAAGTTGAGAAAATAAAACGCTTAACCAACAGAAGACGAGAAAACATCTTTATTATGGAATTAAAAAAAGGAAACAGACCAAGTGAATGACGCGCTCATACAAAAGTTTTCTCTTCATACTCCGAAGGTTGTTGTTGGGCCCATTTGTTCTCAGTGTTTATCTATGATCAAAGCAAACAAAATTAATCACACTGAAGCTCAAAATCCAAGATTATGAAATTTTTATAGCTGTTATTTACTTTAGAACTGTTAATTCTAGAAGAAATCGTGTATTTGTCCCATTACAATGAAAATAAATTCACATCAGTTCTAGCTCGTGAGAATTGAAATGAGCTAACTGCAGCCAAGCGTGATAGAAGAAAACGAAAAAAGGGTTGACACTGGCTGAATAAAATATGGCCGTTTTAGCCTCATTTCATCGCTAGCTGACGAAGGCCGCAGTACGCAACCGAAACGTCCTAAGTTTACAAAACGTTCATGAAAAATTAGGGAATACAAAATACTAAGAAAAAAGATAAATGGGATTAAAACGACACACATACCAGATCAGGGCAACTCCGCTGTGCAACCGGATTCAGTCCTCGCACATCGCCACGGTACACTTAGAGCCATGTTCAATTATCGTCTTGCCATAACATTCTTGTTTGTCTTCCTCGAAACATAAGCTTATGACTTAGGATGTGTCTAAACTTTTGAATTATACCGTCAGCTCCCATATGGTCTAGTGGTTAGGATCCGGCGCTCTCACCGCCGTGGCCCGGGTTCGATTCCCGGTGTGGGAATGACATTTTTTTCTTTTTTGTTTCTTATAATCTTCCTGGGCAAAATCGTTTCCAAATTATGTTATTGCAATTTTTTTTTTCACCGCTTAAGGACGAAAATTTTAAAACGTTTTTGTAGAAGAGTGCCAGAAAAAAAACTTAAACCATATGAATATGAGCTTATGACGTATCATTTGTTTAAACTTGCAAGAATTTGGTCAGCTCCCATATGGTCTAGTGGTTAGGATCCGGCGCTCTCACCGCCGTGGCCCGGGTTCGATTCCCGGTGTGGGAAGGACATTTTACTTTTTTCTTTCTTATAATCTTCCTGGGCAAAATCGTTTCCAAATTATGTTATTGCAATTTTTTTTTTCACCGCTTAAGGACGAAAATTTTAAGACGTTTTTGTAGAAGAGTGCCAGAAAAAAAAACTTAAACCATATGAATATGAGCTTATGACGTATCATCTGGATTTGTTTAAACTTGCAAAAATTGGGTCAGCTCCCATATGGTCTAGTGGTTAGGATCCGGCGCTCTCACCGCCGTGGCCCGGGTTCGATTCCCGGTGTGGGAAGGACAATTTTTCTTTTATTTTTCATTTTTACTATAATCTTCCTGGGCAAAATCGTTTCGAAATTATGTTATTGCGATTTTTTTCTGTGCTGGTTTGAATTTGAGTTCTTCGTTTTAAGACAAAGTTGTTCAGTTCAGAACAGCTGAATGCGGATGCTTTACAGTTTTCTCGCAACCGTTCTTTAGGTCATCAGACAAAGACCAAAAAAGAAAAGCAGACAGACAAGATAACAATTAACGGCTGCGTTGCCAGTTCTGTTCAGCAAATGCAGCGCTAGTCACGTCACGCAACGCTCCTCCGCTAGCGTTGCGTGACGACCAGGTTATATAAGAGACTAACGCCGCGTCTGGAATACGTGGTATTCATCTCCGTGCATTTTTTGTCGTCTTCTACAAAAACACAGCATGAGGTGACCAGGCTTTTTGGAGAACTTGATAAACAACGGTGATGGAGTCTATGTGGTCTTTGAATACCGTAAACTGCGCTTATATGCCCTGGGCTTATACAACTTCGTAAGGGGTTTTGGGTGGGCTTACAAATGGAGGAGCCCAGGAGGGCTTATAAGAGGAATCAAAAAAACGTTTCGAAATGAGCCACAGGAGTGTTGATGGAAATACGTTTTTAATTTGCCAGTTTTTAATTAACATTTGAAACGTCATAATAAATCGAATTCATTTTAATTTTAACAACAAAGTCAAAACTATAACAACACGAACGTAACTGGAACGTAACAAAACAGAAGCTCAGAGATCATCTTCGAACTGTTCTGTGATGGTGCTTAATATTAAGGAAACAAGGAAAAGTAGAGGGGGGCTTATATCCGAGGGGCTTAAAACCGGGTGTATTTTTGTGCTTACAGGGAGATTGGCCTATTATTGGGGGGGGGGGGGGGGGCTTATAAGTGGCAGTTTACGGTGCCATACTATTACGTCCAACATTTGAGATGAGTGCACTCTCTGTAAGAAGTGGACTTTATGAAACAGTATTATCCACCATGAACGTATAACAAACTACATAACAATATTGAAAATGTTAAAGAAAAATATGTAGTTTGCTGTCAGATAACCTTCCATGCAGTCATTTTTAGGGGAGGGTAATATGACTCCCCTGAAAACGACTGCGTGAGAGGCTAGCTGACAGACTGACTCCAGGTATTGTTAATTGTATCTTGCGACAGCTCCAACGTCATTGCAGACGAGCACTTATTGAGGCCCAGAGAGGACCTCAGTAGCACGGGCTCCTCGACGACAGACCGACATGCACGAGCGGTGACAGCTGTGTCCGCGTATGGCGCCTCAGTGGCCCTGAATAAAACTCGGCAGCGGCCAGTATCTGCCAAAGTAGCAAGTTCACAAGGTAAAAAGCCGTATCAGCTACATTGTAGACTGGGTACAGTCTGTTTTTCTCCAAGGATTATAGAGCGCGCGCGAAGCACCGGGAGTGGTGCAATCTAAGTGGCTAGCGCCGCGAGGAACAAGAGAGCAAGCAATTATTTCTTTGGGGTACCTCCGATTCTCTTCGCGCGGTTTCGCCGCTCGCTGCTCGATTCCGTGCGCTATTTCGGATCCTTTGCTTTCGCTCTCCTATCCTTGAAGAAATGTAGCGACTATTCGCAGGTTTAGATTTATACGTGTGATGAACAGAGCTTGTATAATGTAGTGAAAAATTTGTCAACGAAAAACAAATGTTATGTTTTCTAACAGTTCGCCGGTCTATTGATCTATTTTCATTTGAATTGACATTGTTTAGCCAAGATTCTCAAGTACTCAACACAGTACGCAACTAAGCTTCACTCAAGCGTTTAATTGTGGGGAACTCAAGGGAAAACATGGAACTGTAAACAGTCTACCTTCTCTTAAAATACCGATACGGATATACGGATACTCGTTCCTCTCGCATCGGCGTTCACATTGTTCGCTGATTGAATCCATTTGTCGTTTTAGGAGCTGATAGAATGCATCGTGGTGGGCGCCCCGTGTCTGCTAAACCACACTCACGTGACATCAGAAGCACTGAAGACAACGAAGACACCAGGAGCGTGGATGGAGGCAAGTAGACATGTGACATGCCAGAAAATGAACTTCGGCTGTTACCAATCTAGTTGACGGGCATGAAAATTTGCAAGTGAAAGCGAAAGCCCTTTCAACCAATGGTTTGAACTGTTTTTCGTTCAGATTATTCTCTCATTGGTCTCCGAGAGTATTAAAACGAGTTAATTTTTAGTTTTTACAGCTGACGCCTACGGTGGTCAGCGGAGTCGTGTTTCCTCTGCACCAGTCCGCCGCGAAAGAGGCGCAGACAGTGAACCCAGAGGTTTGGTTTTGAAGTCATTTATGTAATAATTATACTCTGTTAACGCAAAGATGACGTCAAACGCGATAAGAGCAAAGAAGTTCGCTACGAGCTGCAGGCGAGAAGCGTGACTGATGTTCTTACTACGTTTTGATGTCTTCTGTGCTTTATCAGAGTACACACTCCGGCCAAATGCACTCTATTTGTTTCATACATTGTTTTCATATCGGCTATCCCGCATAAAATTAGAAATGTTTTTAAAATTTTCATAGTGTAAGTCGCGCGTGCATAACTTTGCAACATCTTAACGTCATTCTCACGTTTGTGCTTAAATCACAAACTCCCCTGGGCCAATCAAAACGCTCATTCTACTCTGTCCACCAATCAAAACGCTCATTCTACTCTGTCCATGATATGAAAAACTATATCAACGTTTATTGAATGAACGTAAACGTTTTGTTAACAAAGGTAAATAGATCCTTAAAATGCCAGCCTGATTTTCCATCGATGATATATTCTCCCAACCCCTCTCTTGTTTATCCCAGGCTATGCTAACACGGAAAAGGTTTCTATTGCTTTAATATCAAGGTCGTAACGATCAGGGATCATTGGGATGGAATCGGGAATAAGACGTGAAAAGTGGTAGACACCAGAATTTGCCACGCTTTGGGATTGGGATCAGAATTTAGGGTAACAAAATGAGACAAGTAGTAAAAAGAAGTGTACTTAGCTGTAGCCTGCGTAGCAAACGTTTGCGTAGGGCTTTCCGCAGGTTTGAAAGGGCGCTCGCCCAAATTTTTGAACGGCTAAAAAGCGAAAACTGCCTCAATCGAAAACGCTTGCTACGCAAACAAACCTAGCTACTACCCTGCAATATACTTGAACGCTTTCAGTAACAGTTATTGCAATTTAATCGTTACATGAATTTTTACACCTGACGGGTCACACCTTGGCTGACGAGCATGCAGTCGCCGCCGCGCTTCAGCGGTTAGCCAAACGTCAAGCTGCGCGGCATTACTCTGCGCACAACACCAGCGCTCACCAGGGCCATAACTGGGATGACCTGTTAGAAAAGATGGACTTCAACCGGGAACCCGACGCCGCATCTCACAGCCAAGACGAATTTGTCAGCGTCGGGGATGAATTTTTGTACCCATGGTCACGTGTTACCGGCAAAGCCCCGAAATCAGCTGAAAAGTCACATGACCGTCACGCAAGCGCAAATGCCACGTTTGAAACATTTGTGAATGATCACGTGGGTTGGTTTGATAATTCTGCTGACCAAGATAGTATTAGTGCTGCAGGTGCGAGCTGCGAGGAAAAATCGATTGGCGTGGATCTGAAAAGGCAACACAATGGAACGCAAGAAATACAAAGCGAGGATAAAAAAGCAGATGTAGACGTTGAAAGTCCGTCTGTTTCCAGAGAGGCGCATAATAGACACATGAAACTCATAAGTCAGAAGCTCTCGGAAGAAAAGCTTCGCCTACAGAAGCAGTTACAGCAGTACCCGCGATTGCCACGCCCACCAGCCGCTCGGCCGAGCCCAGGTACTAAGAAGGTTGTTAGTCCCAAGAGAATGATCAGGTAACGTCTCTCAACGTGTTGTCATCAAAAACCTCGGTCTAATGGGTTTATCTAAATGAATTGTGTTTTTCTGTTTGTTTCTTGCTAGATTGGCCGCCTCCAATCCCCCGCCAGTTTTTGACGTCATCACGGGAATGACCGGCCTGCCAAGTGACGATTCTCTGTGACAGCGGTGTTCCTGTTTCCACTCCACTATTTCATATAAAAAAACCCTGTTGTACGAAACTTTACTACCAAAGAAAACTACACGCGGGTTGTTACACGCTTTGCGTCTTAAAACCGTTCAAGTTATTTACTGCTCCCTCTGCAGCAAATTTGTAGACGGAAAAGGAGGGGAAGTTTGGCTAAAAAAATTGTTACGTACATTTTCTTCAACTTGTTTCTTTTTTCTCTTACCATTCGCGAACATTTGTCATTCTTTGGACATTTTACAAACTGAAGCATTTTTGCGCGTCCCATATGTCACCAAACGCAATGTCGTTATATTAGGGACTCCATACGCCTGTGATAATATCTGCTTGCGAAGGAAAAAAGCCCTTTTATTAAAAATCATCAGAAGCCCTTGAGAAAGAGGAACCCTCTGTTGTTTCTCCAAGCTGTATATTTCGTTATTTTGTCGTAGGGGTACGTTATTGTACGCAAACAGTTTTATAGTTTTTATGTCAAAGTAGAATTTATTAATAAAAAGTTGGCGCCTCATAACACTTTTACGTGAAACATACTTTGTTTTTGTAACGATCTTTAAAGCCAATCCTGATAAATTGTTCCGTTTGTCTCGCCGCTTGAACAACCCAATTATTTGACTGGTCATTCATTTCCTAAATTTTTCTTTTAATTCCTTTTAGTCTAAGCGTAGCCATATCATAAATGGCTTCACGTATGGGAGATGGGATTATTATTCGATTGGACGGACGTCCATGAGTCCCGCCTATTGAAAATTCTTAAGCCATGAAGTTGAGAAAATAAAACGCTTAACCAACAGAAGCTAGCTGACGAAGGCCGCAGTACGCAACCAAAACGTCCTAAGTTTGCAAAACGTTCATGAAAAATTAGGGAATACAAAATACTAAGAAAAAAGAGAAATGGGATTAAAACGACACACATACCAGATCAGGGCAACTCCGCTGTGCAACCAGATTCAGTCCTCGCACATCGCCACGGTACACTTAGAACCATGTTCAATTATCGTCTCGCCATAACATTCTTGTTTGTCTTCCTCGAAACATAAGCTTATGAGTTAGGATGTGTCTAAACTTTTGAATTATACCGTCAGCTCCCATATGGTCTAGTGGTTAGGATCCGGCGCTCTCACCGCCGTGGCCCGGGTTCGATTCCCGGTGTGGGAATGACATTTCTTTCTTTTTTGTTTCTTATAATCTTCCTGGGCAAAATCGTTTCCAAATTATGTTATTGCAATTTTTTTTTCACCGCTTAAGGACGAAAATTTAAAACGTTTTTGTAGAAGAGTGCCAGAAAAAAAAAAACTTAAACCATATGAATATGAGCTTATGACCTATCATTTGTTTAAACTTACAAAAATTTGGTCAGCTCCCATATGGTCTAGTGGTTAGGATCCGGCGCTCTCACCGCCGTGGCCCGGGTTCGATTCCCGGTGTGGGAAGGACAATTTTTCTTTTATTTTTCATTTTTACTATAATCTTCCTGGGCAAAATCGTTTCGAAATTATGTTATTGCGATTTTTTTCTGTGCTGGTTTGAATTTGAGTTCTTCGTTTTGTCACGATACTACCTTAGCTTCTGTATAATCTGCAACATGCAGTCTTTGTTTAAAGTCCTTTACATTCTCTTTTAAAAATGTTGTTTCGGAAAAAGGCGTTATGATTATCCTTTGCCATTTTTTCTTGCTTTTCTTGCTTGCTTTCGGAAACACCCGATTTTATCTCATGTCATGAGACTGATTGATTTTCAAGTGCAAGTTGATTTACTTCTAAATTAGTATGAGATAAGATGTCACTAAGAGTAATTAAGCTTAGGACAACCGAATGCAAGCGAAAATGATTTAACATGCCTGCCGGAGGCGTGTTAAATTTTTTTCTCCAGATAAGAGAAAAATGTTGCTAATGTGACTAGTGTTCAGAATATAGAGAAATCCTCAAAGAATTTCGGGAAAAAACAACTATTTTGGGGATGCAATCGAGGCTTTTCAATAAATGCCAGCAATTCAACTGAGGTGACGTCCTGTTTTCAAACTTTTGTCAGGTGCAGGGGGTATGTTAATTTCTTCGCGTGCGTTTTCGTTACATTAGAGGTTTCTCGTATGTTGTTTCATTGCCCCGGTTGTTCTTATCTGTCTGACCTCGTCATTTTGCTCCGCGCTTTTTCCTTTGTTTAGTTGACATGGCGGGCATTTTTCGTCCCTAATTATCTATCTGACCTTATAATGAGTTAGATAATATTCCATTCATTTATTCGAAAAATATCTAGCTCACAGTGAATTGTTGTTCAGAATTGCATCAGTTTCCTTCTGGTTAACTATTATTGATACCTCATTCCTTTTTTTTTTCTCTACAACATTGAGTAGCTGGCTATATACCCTTTCTTGCATCCTGCTTTACTTTCTCGAGATAGATCTGGTTTTTGTTATCTTGTTTGCTATGAAACTTACAATAGAATTTTGTGCTGGGCCCCTTCTGATGAACTTGAAGGCTTATATCGTGTTTAAATTTTCCACTTGAGGTATTTCTCTTCCCTGAATTGCATTGCAACCTCCTCCCCGAGAACACTGGACCTGGGGACAGGCTGTGCAACCCGTTCCCTTAACCCTTACCGTTCTTCAGACCTTGAACAGTTTTTCATACAACATGAAGGCGAATCTTGTCATAAAGAAATAATGCTTTGACTAATATCATTTATGTAATAACAAATTGTCTCAGTTATGACACGCAAAATAAGTCTAAATTTCAGTGAGAGCGATCATCATACCTTGAAAAGCGGCTGCACTGGCTCCAATGTCAGGGACCTTTGCAGTGGCCGTATGTAGGCCAGTGACTGACCGAGACCCGATACTTCTTTCAGGAAGGGAACCGTATAACCCGATGCTGGTGGGTTGATAACTATCAGATCCTTGCTTGAGGGGCCGCTTCGAAGAAGTTCGAATCCGCCTGCGTCTTTCAACTTTGGATAAACGGACTCGATCTTCTCAACAAAAAGCCAACGCCCCGTCCTTCCTGTTAAAGACAACTGTTTTCCGCCCTAGTCCGGCGTCTTGAAGGAGAAATTTATCCCCCCGAGAGGGCTTGTGGCTTTGCCTATGATCGGCTAGACAAAAGAAATCATGAGTCCATGTTTCTTTTGCAATAAAAGGACCAAACTTCTTTCGCTTTGCTGGCGGCCCTGCCCTTGCTTGTCCAAGCGATGGAGCAGGGAGAGACGATCGACTGCCACCACCAGTATTGTTGTGCCTTGCAAACAACGTACGGAAGTTTGCAAGTGAACGGTCGCTTCTCTAACTTGAACTTACAGTTTCTGGGTTTGAACCACCTCCAGATATGTTGTTACCAGAAAGTCGCGAAGAAAGAAGCGATTCTGCTCGCCGTAGCAAAGAAACAACAGTCTCAAAGTTTGTTTCGTTGTTGGTATTGTCGCTCCCCGATTGAGAAGGTCTACTGTCCGCCATATCGCGAAGAAAGAGAATACATTTAATTTGCGCGGGAAATAAATTACTTTACCAGGTAACCAGGCTTTCTCCACGCTACGGGGACCTGGGTACCAGGATACAAAGGTGCAGGATACGGTGTTTTACGTGCGCGCGCAGTGACGGACAGAATTTGCACAACAGCGAATTTTGGTGGCTTCATAGTTGATAACTCCTAATGTCGCAGGATACAATTTGGTCCTTATCGAATTGGTCTTGCCCAATTTAATGTCACAGGATAGAATTTTATAGTGTTGCCAAATGTGATGTCACAGGATAGAATTTAGTGTTACCGAATGTGATGTCACAGGATAGAATTTAATGTTGCCGAATGTGATGTCACAGGGTAGAATTTAGTGTTGCCGAATGTGATGTTACAGGATAGAATTTAGTGTTGCCGAATGTGATGTCACAGGATAGAATTTAGTGTTGCGAATGTGATGTCACAGGATAGAATTTAGTGTTGCCGAATGTGATGTCACAGGATAGAATTTAGTGTTACCGAATGTGATGTCACAGGATAGAATTTAGTGTTGCCGAATGTGATGTCACAGGATAGAATTTAGTGTTACCGAATGTGATGTCACAGCATAGAATTTAGTGTTGCCGAATGTGATGTCACAGGATAGAATTTAGTGTTGCCGAATGTGATGTCACAGGATAGAATTTAGTGTTGCCGAATGTGATGTCACAGGATAGAATTTAGTGTTGCCGAATGTGATGTCACAGGATAGAATTTAGTGTTGCCGAATGTGATGTCACAGGATAGAATTTAGTGTTGCCGAATGTGATGTCACAGGATAGAATTTAGTGTTGCCGAATGTGATCTCACAGGATAGAATTTAGTGTTGCCGAATGTGATGTCACAGGATAGAATTTAGTGTTGCCGAATGTGATGTCACAGGATAGAATTTAGTGTTGCCGAATGTGATCTCACAGGATAGAATTTAGTGTTGCCGAATGTGATGTCACAGGATAGAATTTAGTGTTGCCGAATGTGATGTCACAGGATAGAATTTAGTGTTACCGAATGTGACGTCACAGGATAGAATTTAGTGTTGCCGAATGTGATGTCACAGGATAGAATTTAGTGTTACCGAATGTGATGTCACAGGATAGAATTTAGTGTTGCCGAATGTGATGTCACAGGATAGAATTTAGTGTTGCGAATGTGATGTCACAGGATAGAATTTAGTGTTGCGAATGTGATGTCACAGGGTAGAATTTAGTGTTACCGAATGTGATGTCACAGGATAGAATTTAGTGTTGCCGAATGTGATGTCACAGGATAGAATTTAGTGTTGCCGAATGTGATGTCACAGGATAGAATTTAGTGTTGCCGAATGTGATGTCACAGGATAGAATTTAATGTTGCCGAATGTGATGTCACAGGATAGAATTTAGTGTTGCCGAATGTGATGTCACAGGATAGAATTTAATGTTGCCAAATGTGATGTTACAGGATAGAATTTAGTGTTGCCGAATGTGATGTCACAGGATAGAATTTAGTGTTGCCGAATGTGATGTCACAGGATAGAATTTAGTGTTGCCGAATGTGATGTCACAGGATAGAATTTAGTGTTACCGAATGTGATGTCACAGGATAGAATTTAGTGTTGCCGAATGTGATGTCACAGGATAGAATTTAGTGTTGCCGAATGTGATGTCACAGGATAGAATTTAGTTTTGTCGAATGTGACGTCACAGGATAGAATTTAGTGTTGCGAATGTGATGTCACAGGATAGAATTTAGTGTTGCCGAATGTGATGTCACAGGATAGAATTTAGTGTTGCCGAATGTGATGTCACAGGATAGAATTTAGTGTTGCCGAATGTGATGTCACAGGATAGAATTTAGTGTTGCCGAATGTGGTGTCACAGGATAGAATTTAGTGTTACCGAATGTGATGTCACAGGATAGAATTTAGTGTTGCCGAATGTGATGTCACAGGATAGAATTTAGTGTTGTCGAATGTGATGTCACAGGATAGAATTTAGTGCTGCGAATGTGATGTCACAGGTTAGAATTTAGTGTTGCCGAATGTGATGTCACAGGATAGAATTTATTGTTGCCGAATGTGATGTCACAGGATAGAATTTAGTGTTGCCGAATGTGATGTCACAGGATAGAATTTAGTGTTGCGAATGTGATGTCACAGGATAGAATTTAGTGTTGCGAATGTGATGTCACAGGATAGAATTTAGTGTTGCCGAATGTGATGTCACAGGATAGAATTTAGTGTTGCCGAATGTGATGTCACAGGATAGAATTTAGTGTTGCCGAATGTGATGTCACAGGATAGAATTTAGTGTTGCGAATGTGATGTCACAGGATAGAATTTAGTGTTGCCGAATGTGATGTCGCAGGATAGAATTTAGTGTTGCGAATGTGATGTCACAGGTTAGAATTTAGTGTTGCCGAATGTGATGTCACAGGATAGAATTTAGTGTTGCGAATGTGATGTCACAGGATAGAATTTAGTGTTGCCGAATGTGATGTCACAGGATAGAATTTAGTGTTGCCGAATGTGATGTCACAGGATAGAATTTAGTGTTGCCGAATGTGATGTCACAGGATAGAATTTAGTGTTGCCGAATGTGATGTCACAGGATAGAATTTAGTGTTGCCGAATGTGATGTCACAGGATAGAATTTAGTGTTGCGAATGTGATGTCACAGGATAGAATTTAGTGTTGCGAATGTGATGTCACAGGATAGAATTTAGTGTTGCGAATGTGATGTCACAGGATAGAATTTAGTGTTGTCGAATGTGATGTCACAGGATAGAATTTAATGTTGCCGAATGTGATGTCACAGGATAGAATTTAGTGTTGCCGAATGTGATGTCACAGGATAGAATTTAGTGTTGCGAATGTGATGTCACAGGATAGAATTTAGTGTTGCCGAATGTGATGTCACAGGATAGAATTTATTGTAATGAAATTGGATATCTCGGGATACAATTTAATCGTACCGAATTTGTTGTCTTAGAATGTGTTAGTGTTATCGAATTTAGAGTCACAGAATAGAATTTGGTGCATAATTGATAAATTAATGGACCAGAATTTGGTTGGACAATCGAAAAATTAGAAAGTCAATTTTGGCGGGGATCACACGTCATAGGTGATGCTATATGTTTGAGACATTAATTTAAAGTTACAAGCAAATGAGGATAACTTTGAAAACTGTTCAGCCCAACAGCATTTCACAAACATATATCACAATCCGTTTCGGCAATCTTCTTCACTTTTAGCCATCCGTGCCTTCTTTTGTATTTGCTGTGTTATATTTCACCGAATTTGATGGACATTTCCCATGCATGAATTTGGCTAAAATCCGTGACGCAGTTCCTTTAAACACTTTTTTGTTGAATATTTGTTGGAAAACGGTCCATGATAGAACCTAAATGTACACTTTACTTTACCGTCCTTTGTTTTTACATGTTAAGTGAAACTAAAAGTGGTAAATGTCTTGATGGGACAGTTTTCAGTGGCTAATTAGCATAAAAACATGGCAGTCGTCAACACGTGGGTTTTTTTTGTATTTCCCATGAGTTGATTTTTGTTGACTTTTAGTATGTTAACATGCATGCCTCAAAAGCAAACAATGTAAAAATAAAAATTATGTTGCAAGCATTTTCACCTCCTGGCGTAACTATATTGGACTAGAAAATTTTAAGAGGTTTTTGTAGAAGAGTGCCAGAAAAAAAATTTCCACCATACTGAATATGAGCTTATGACGTATGATTTGTGTAAACTTTTGAGTGTACAGTCAGCTCCCATATGGTCTAGTGGTTAGGATCCGGCGCTTTCACCGCCGTGGCCCGGGTTCGATTCCCGGTATGGGAAGGACAATTTTTCTTTTATTTTCCAATTTTACTATAATCTTCCTGGGAAAAATCGTTTCGAAATTATGTCATTGCAATTTTTTTCTGTGCTGGTTTGAATTTGAGTTCTTCGTTTTAAGACAAAGTTGTTCAGTTCAGAACAGCTGAGTGCTCTACAGTTTTCTCGCAACCGTTCTTTAGGTCATAAGACAAAAACCAAAAAAGAAAAGCAGACAAGCAGACAAGATAACAATTAACGGCTACGTTGCCAGTTCTGTTCAGCAAATGCAGCGTTAGTTACGTCACGCAACGCTCCTCCGCTAGCGTTGCGTGACGACCAGGTGGAAATACGTTTTTAATTTGCCAGTTTTTAATTAACATTTGAAACGTCATAATAAATCGAATTCATTTTAATTTTAACAACAAAGTCAAAACTATAACAACACGAACGCAACCGGAACGTAACAAAACAGAAGTTCAGCGATCATCTTCGAACTGTTCTGTGAGAGTGCTTAATATTAAGGAAACAAGGAAAACTAGAGGGGGGCTTATCTCCGGGGGGCTTAAAACCGGGTGTATTTTTGTGTTTACAGGGAGATTGGCCTATAACCGGGGGGGCTTACAAGTGGCAGTTTACGGTGCCATACTATTACGTCCAACATTTGAGATGAGTGCACTCTATGTAAGAGGTGGACTTTATGAAACAGTATTATCCACCACGAACGTATAACAAACTACGCAACAATATTGAAAATGTTAAAGAAAAATATGTAGTCTGCTGTCAGATAACCTTCCACGCAGTCATTTTTAGGGGAGGGTAATATGACTCCCCTGAAAACGACTGCGTGAGAGGCTAGCTGTCAGACTGACTCCAGGTATTGTTAATTATATCTTGCGACAGCTCCAACGTCATTGCAGACGAGCACTTATTGAGGCCCAGAGAGGACCTCAGTAGCACGGGCTCCTCGACGACAGACCGACACGCACGATCGGTGACAGCTGTGTCCGCGTATGGCGTCTCAGTGGCCCTGAATAAAACTCGGCAGCGGCCAGTATCTGCCAAAGTAGCAAGTTCACAAGGTGAAAAGCCGTATGCTACACTGTAGACTGGGTACAGTCTGTTTTCTCCAAGGATTATAGAGCGCGCGCGAAGCACCGGGAGTGGCGCAATCTGAGTGGCTGACGCCGCGAGGAACGAGAGCGCAAGCACTTACTTTCTTGGCGTGCCTCCGATTCTCTCCGCGCGGTTTCGTCGCTCGCTGCTCGATTCCGTGCGCTATTTCGGATCCTTTGCCTGCGCTCTCCTATCCTTGAAGAAATGTAGCGACTACTCGCAGGTTTAGATTTATACGTGTGTTGAACAGAGCTTGTATAATGTAATGAAAAATATGTCAATGAAAAACAAATGGTATGTTTCCTAACAGTTCGCCGGTCTATTGATCTATTTTCATTTGAATTGACATTGTTTAGCCAAGATTCTCAAGTACTCAACACGGTACGCAACTAAGCTTCACTTAAGCGTTTAATTGCGGGGAACTCAAGGGAAAACATGGAACTGTAAACAGTCTACCTTCTCTAAAATACCGATACCTCTGTATACGGATACTCGCTCATCTCGCTTCGGCGTTCACATTGTTCGCTGATTGAATCCATGTGTCGTTTTAGGAGCTGATAGAATGCACCGGGGTGGGCGCCCTGTGTCTGCTAAACCTCACTCACGTCACATCAGAAGCACTGAAGACAACGAAGACACCAGGAGCGTGGATGGAGGCAAGTAGACATGTGACATGCCAGAAAATGAACTTCGGCTGTTACCAATCTAGTTGACGCGCCTGAAAATTTGCAGGTGAAAGCAAAAGCCCTTTCAACCAATGGTTTGAACTGTCTTTCGTTCAGATTATTCTCTCATTGGTCTCCGAGAGTATTAAAACGAGTAAATTTTTGGTTTTTACAGCTGACGCCTACGGTGGTCAGCGGAGTCGTGTTTCCTCTGCACCAGTCCGCCGCGAAAGAGGCGCAGACAGTGAACCCAGAGGTGCGGTTTTGAAGTCATTTATGTAACAATTATACTCTGTTAACGCACAGATGACGTCAAACTCGATAAGAGCAAAGAAGTTCGCTACGAGCTGCTGGCGAGAAGGGTGACTGATGTTCTTACTACGTTTTCACGTCTTCTGTGCGTTATCAGAGTACACAGTCCGGCCAAATGCACTCTATTTGTTTCATACATTGTTTTCATATCGGCTATCCCGCATAAAATTAGAAATGTTTTTAATGTTCCAACCCATGAGAGTAAGTGAGACGACAACAGTTTGTGGGATAAAGGGGTAGGGGAGGAAGTACTCCAGTGAAGCATAGATTGCATACAGGTCAGGCTAGTCTAGATTGGCAATGGGCCTCCCCAGAGGGCTGAGTTCCCAATGAGTGAGGTCCCAAACAGTCCTCCCCTGAGGGCTATCCCCCATGAGCGAGGACGGTAACCTCCCCAGAGGGCTAAAATCCCCCATGAGCGAGGTCCTCATCCGATCCTCCCCAGGGGGCTGACAATCCCCTCAGAGCGAGGTCCTTATCCTCCCCAGAGGGCTAAAATCCCCCATGAGCGAGGTCCTTATCCTATCCGAGCCTATACCCTAAGGTTACCATAGTAACCAGTTGTGAATGGCGCAGAATATAGAAGTAACTGAGACTGTGAGTCCATGGGGAAAAGTGTGACCTGTATTGGGAGCACTTCCTCCCTTACCCATGTTTATTGAAATTAACAATTACTAAAATAAGACTAACAACTACAGCAGTGTACGAAGGCCAGAGGAATAACTATCATGCCCTTACATTGATCACGCTATTCAAAGAACTGATCAAAAATTAGGAAATAAAAATAAATAAATAAATAAAACAATGCCAATAATGAAAAGCAAGTCAGTAGTAAATGAGGCTAAGAAAAAGGCTATAAAGCCAGAGTTCGCAGTCTCATCACAGCTTTGCGCTGTGGCAAAGAATGAACAATAAACTACATTTAGACTAGAAACAATGGTAATATACAATTAGCTGGTACATTAATTTTACATCTATATGTTGACGGAACAAGATGTATACTGTAGATAAGGTACTATTGCATACAACCGGATACAGGTGTTTATAACGTTTGGGGCAACGGTTATGAAACTGTGCAAAGCCATGCCCATAGAAACTGAGACAACACGTGGGAGGGAGGGAGGGGAGCTGGTAACAAAGGTACTCAACCAGAATGATTACTAGACTGGAAGGCTGAAATGAACAAAGGCAGATTGAGGGTGCTTGATTTCACGTGAGCAGCCAAACGTCATTGGTCAAATATAAATATCCTGATCTTTGCACGTGAATGCGGCATGACCTTTAGGCATGATGATTGAAAGGTCTTATCTTGATGACATATCACATTGCCGATATAGTAACGCTAGGACATTAACCTCATGGTTGTCTCATTAACTTTAATTTATAATACTTATAAATTGGCTTTAAAACTTTCATAGTGTAAATCGCGCGCGCATGTCTTTGCAACATCTTAACGTCATTCTCACGTTTGTGCTTAAATCACAGACTCCCCTGGGCCAATCAAAACGCTCATTCTACTCTGTCCACCAATCAAAACGCTCATTCTACTCTGTCCATGACATGAAAAACTATATCAACGTTTACTGAATGAACGTAAACGTTTTGTTAACAAAGGTAAATAGATTCTTAAAATGCCAGCCTGATTTTCCACCGATGATATATTCCCCCAACCCCTCTCGTGTTTATCCCAGGCTATGCTAACACGGAAAAGGTTTCTATTGCTTTAATAGTATCAAGGTCGTAACGATCAGGGATCATTGGGATGGAATCGGGAATAAGACGTGAAAAGTGGTAGACACCAGAATTTGCCACGCTTTGGGATTGGGGATCAGAATTTAGGGTAACAAAATGAGACCAGTAGTAAAAAAAATGTACCTAGCTATAGCCTGCGTAGCAAACGTTTGCGTAGGGGTTTCCGCAGGTTTGAAAGGGCGCTCGCCCAAATTTTCGAACGGCTAAAAAGCGAAAACTGCCTCAATCGGAAACGCTTGCTACGCAGACAAACCTGGCTACTACCCTGCAATATACTTGAACGCTTTCAGTAACAGTTATTGCAATTTAATCGTTACATGAATTTTTACACCCGACAGGTCACACCTTGGCTGACGAGCATGCAGTCGCCGCCGCGCTTCAGCGGTTAGCCCAACGTCAAGCTGCTCGGCAATACTCTGCGCACAACACCAGCGCTCACCAGGGCCATAACTGGGATCACCTGTTTAAAAAGATGGACTTCAACCGGGAAACCGACGCCGCATCTCACAGCCAAGACGAATTTGTCAGCGTCGGGGATGAAGTTTTGGACCCATGGTCACGTGTTACCGGCAAAGCCCCGAAATCAGCTCAAAAGTCACATGTCCGTCACGCAAGCGCAAATGCCACGTTTGAAACATTTGTGAATGACTTTAGTAATGATCACGTGGGTTGGTTTGATAATTCCGCTGACCAAGATAGTATTAGTACTGCAGCTGCGAGTCGCGAGGAAAAATCGATTCGCGTGGATCTGAAAAGGCAACACAATGGAACGCAAGAAATACAAAGGGAGGAGAAAAAAGCAGATGCAGACGTTAAAAGTCCGTCTGTTTCCAGAGATTAGTATAATAGACACATGAAACTCATAAGTCAGAAGCTCTCGGAAGAAAAGCTTCGCCTACAGAAGCAGTTACCGCAGTACCCGCGATTGCCACGCCCATCGGCCGCGCGGCTGAGCTCGGGCACTAGGAAGGTTGTTAGTCACAAGAGAATGATCAGGTAACGTCTCTCAACGCGTTGTCATAAAAAACCTCGACCTTATGTGTTGATCAAAATTAATTGTGTTTTTCTGTTTTGTTGTTTCTTGCCAGATTGGCTGCCTCCAATGCCCCGCAAGTTTTTGACGTCATCACGGGAATGACCGGCCTGCCAAGTGACGATTCTCTGTGACAGCGATGTTCCTGTTTCTACTCCCCAATTTCATATATAAAAAAACACCCTGTTGTACGAAACTTTACTACCAAAGCAAATTACACGCGGGTTGTTACACGCTTTGCGTCTTAAAACCGTTCAAGTTATTTACTGCTCCCTCTGCAGCAAATTTGTAGACGGAAAAGGAGGGGGAGTGTGGCTAAAAAAAAATGTTACGTACATTTTCTTCAACTTGTTTCTTTTTTCTCATACCATTCGCGAACATTTGTCTTTCTTTGGACATTTTGAAAACTGAAACATTTCTGCGCGTTCCATATGTCACCAAACGCAAGGTCGTTATACTGGGGACTCCCTACGCCTGTGATAATATCTGCTTGGGAAAAAAAAAACTGAAGCCTTTTTATTTAAAATCATCAGAAGCCCTTGAGAAAGAGGAACCATCTGTTGTTTTCCAAGCTGTATATTTCGTTATTTCAATTGTCGTAAGGGTACGTTATTGTACGCAAACAGTTTTATAGTTTTTATGTCAAAGTAGAATTTATTAATAAAAGTTGGCACCTCATAACACTTTTACGTGAAACATACTTTGTTTTTGTAACGATCTTTAAAGCCAATCCTGATAAATTGTTCCGTTTCTCTCGCCGCTTGACCGACCCAATTATTTGACTGGTCATTCATTTCCTAAATTTTACTTTTAATTCCTTTTAGTCTAGGTGTAGCCATATCATAAACGGCTTCACGTAGGCTAATAAAGCTAATTCCACGAATGGGAGATGAGATTATCATTCTATTGGACGGACGTCGATGAGTTCCGCCTATTGAAAATTTTAAAGCCATGAAGTTGAGAAGATAAAACGCTTAACCAACAGAAGACGAGAAAATATCTTTATTATGGCATTCAAAAAAAAAAAACGGAAAAACAAAGTGATTACGCGCTCACACAAAAGTTTTCTCTTCACACTCCGAAGGATGTTGTTGGGCCCATTTGTTCTCAGTCTTTATCTATGATCAAAACAAAATAAATTAATCACACTGAAGCTCAAAATCCAACATTATGAAATGTTTATAGCTGTTTACTTTAGAACTGTTAATTCTATAAGAAATTGTGTATTTGTCCATTACAATAAAAATAAATTCACGTCAGTTCTAGCTCGTGAGAATTGAAATGAGCTAACTGCAGCCAAGCGTGATAGCAGAAAACGAAAAAAGGGTTGACACTGGCTGAATAAAATATGACCGTTTTAGGGAGGACCCGGGCCGCTTCCAGACGAGGTCTAGGATTGGTCGAGGAGAACAATAGGTAAAGAACGAAACAATAGCCCTAACCCTGATAGCAAGAGACGGTGCAGGTTATAGGGACCAATGAAATTAGAGGTTTGGAACCGTGCAGGTCTACCGGCCGTTTTAGCGTTATTTCATCGCTAGCTGACGAAGGTCGCAGTACGCAACCGAAACGTCCTAAGTTTGCAAAACGTTCATGAAAAATTAGGGAATACAAAATACTAAGAAGATAGATAAATGGGATTAAAACGACACACATACCAGATTAGGGCAACTCCGCTGTGCAACCGGATTCCTCACACATCGCCACGGTACACTTAGAGCCATGTTCAATTATCGTCTTGCCATAACATTCTTGTTTTTCTTCCTCGAAAGCATCTCTGCTGGCGCAGTAACGAAGGATGAGATGTAAAGAACCGTAATCTCTGTGACGAACCATACACACTGGTTTCTCGTTATTGCAAACGACCATCTTGCTCGAGTCGGCACAAACCTTGAGAGCCTCTTCCTTGGTATCTTGAGCTCCACGGCGTCCCGAGCAAGTCTGGCACTCAAAGGATCGTGCTACGAATGAGCGCAAAATAAATTAATGCATGACGTTCGCGCAAACTGAAATTTTTTAACATTAAAACATTAACTTTTCTTACAGTTAGATAACGAGCTATTGGTGTTAGACATGCGAAAAACGGGGTTTGGGGTTGGGGGGCGGGGATCAGGGAGTTTGTTGCAAAAATAAACGGCCCACAAGAAAACATCAAATACTATGGGTATTTCTTAGCAGTAAGACGTCATACATACCAAATTTGGGTAACTCCGCTGTGCAACCGGATTCTTCGCACATTGCCACGGTACACTTGTCATAACATTCTTGTTTTTCTTCCTCAAAGGCATCTTTGCTAGCACAGTAACGAGAGATTTGATGTAAAAAACCGTGATCTCTATGACGAACCATACACACTGATTTCTCGTCATTGCAAACGGCCATCTTGCTGGCGTCGTCACAAGCCTTGAGAGCCTCTTCTTTGGTATTTCCACGGCCTTCCTAACAAGTCTGACACTCAAAGGATCCAGCTACGATTGAGTGAGAAATAAATGACAGGATCAAATAATAGTTGACAAAGAAAAAGACAAGACTAGAAAGGTGTATCTGATAAATGGCATTTCGCCTTCTCATCAATGTTGCTTTCGTATTTTGTTTTTTCTCTGTGCGCATTATTCGTTTCTGTGACCTCTCGCTCAACATTGCTTCAAAATTTTATGGCGCGTCGTTGGTCGTATCAACGGGAAGCCAGTGTGTTATGCACTCTTGTAAACTTTTATTTAAGTATTAAAACGTCGTACATACCAGATTTGGGTAACTCCGCTTTGCAACCGGATTCCTCGCACATTGCGACAGTACACTCGTAGCCATTAAGTATCGTTGTTTTATCACATTCTTGATTTTGTTCCTCGAAGGCATCTTTGCTGGCACAGTGACGAGAGACGAGATGGAAATCATCGTAATTATCATGATTAACCACACACACCGGTTTCTCTTCATCGCAGACTGCCACCTCGATCGAATCATCACAAGCCTTGAGAGCCTCTTCTTTAGTATCTCCTTGGCCTCCCCAGCAGGTCTGACACTCAAAGGATCCAGCTACGGGTGAGTGAGAAATAAATTAGTGAAGGGCGGCCGCGCGAAAATTGTCTTACATTAATACATTAACTTTTCGTACATTTAGATCCTGAGCTGTTGATGTTAGATTGGCCTAATAAGCGGGTCCGGGAGATTGTTATAAAAATAAACGGCGCACAAGAACTGACACCAAATAGTCCAGTATCTCACCAAGACCGGTGACTGAACAACAACAACAACAACAATCCATTTGTTAACGTCAATGCGTGGGATAGGGTTGCCCCGCATATCCGAGCCAGAGGCTCATGTATAAAACGCATGACAGAAAAAAAAACATGAAATACAAAACTTACAACGACTGAACATAATAAGAATGTATTTTTACAGCGTTAGTTTCAGTTTAAAGTAAATTATGCTCAAATATCAATAGCAAAGTGCTGAATTCTGGAGCATTTTCAATTGAGTGTCCAAAGTTATGTTGTGTTTGCTTTGGTTTGGTTTTACTTCACTCTCTGATTGGTTAAAAAAAATAATTTTCGCCACTTTCTCAACCATTCGTGACTTGCGCACAAGCGGTTTCCCGCGCTTGACGCTAATTAATTGTTAGTTGCTTCGACTCATGATTGGTCCATTTTGTGTTTTGTTCTTGTTGTAGTTATTTCTCCCAAACTTCCCTCACATCCACGTTCAAATACATTAATGCAAACGAGAAAAGTTGAGAAAAGTTAACTGTGAAAAAAGATCTTAGACAATTGGCTTGTTCTGACAATGGTGAATGAAAATGGTGGTTGGTTCGGCGGAACGACTTCGTTTTGCTGACAATTCGCCTACATATGCGCGCAACCTACGAAAATATTCCGTAATCGAACGCTTTGCAAACATGTGAACATCGAACACTCGTTTAACCTCCCGCGCTAAACATGTGCGACATTTACAGCGTGTGTTTTATAATTATCTAAATATATCTTTTGTCCCCCAAAAACGAGCGACTTCAACTAGACATTGGCGTCATCTCCTTATGCGCATCTTTACTGTACATGTAATTCATGTCGCAGCTATACTCTACGTCACACAACCGCGAGCGTTAGGAAAGAAATGTGGACTGCAAATATTCCGCTAGAGGGCATTAATGAAGCTTTGACTCTGTTGAATGCATGGCGGCCCCTGTTTTTCTTTTGATAGATCTCTTTCTTCACTGATTCTTTACTTTTCTTGGAAAAATGGAAGAAAAACCAAAATCAACAAGAAGTTTGAAAGATTTTGTTTTTCGACCCCATACAAATCGAATTAAATACGGCCATTCGCGATAAATAGATCAAGATATGACTTGTCGAAATAAATATGCTGGTACTGCAGGAAAAGATTACATACGATATTACCTACCTTCGTTTACGTAGAGGAGACCCAGCGAAAAGCAGGCAAAAACCATGAAACCCAAATACATCATTGCCTCGTCACTACCTGCCAACGACAAGCATAAAGATGAATATGAAAAGATCTCGCTTTACTATCATGAAGCACGCTAGTGGCGGAAACTACAGTGTTCACGATCACCGGTAGTTCCATCTTATGTTGTCCCTAGAGATTCAAAGGACACTGGCGTGGCCGCCATGTTGGTGTACCAACAAAAGGATGTAATGAGAAACCTTTTGTTGAAGGAACACCAACAAGGCTGCGGTGAAGTCATTTGCATACGCCCTATTCCAGTCTTATAGTACAACGCTAACTTTTGGCGCGCATCCATTGGTCGAAATCGATCACGTAACGCGGTAGTGTCTCTCCTCAGCGGGCGCCTATCAGCGCATAGTGCCCGGTTTTGGCAATTTCCCTCAAAATTTAGCGTTGTACAATAAAAACAATAGGGTACTTCTGTCTCAGGCCCTATGTGTGATAGGTTCCCTCGGAAATTTGATGTTGAAACTTCATATAATTGTTGTGAACATCCTGAATTTCCTCGGGCAACCTATCACACGATGGTCCCTCAAAAGGGGGTCTTTGGAGCGCTGGAGCTTCGAATTTTTTTTCCTATGGCTATAAGGAGCACTAGAGTAGAGCCATGGTCCCTGGATCTCTAATAATCCTGTTTTGGAGCCCATCACCCTGGAGACCTATATTTTTAAATAGTCCGGATTACTGGAGCCCTATACCCCTTGGGACCCTTATGAATTTGCTTTGTTTTCCTAGATAAAAGCAAGATTGGTGAACGGCATAAAATTGAAAACATAAGTGTTGGCTCAAGATAAATTGCATGTAAATGCATGTAGAATTGACAAAATTAATATCCATATGTAACTGCAGGAGTGCAACTCGCAATTCAAACCAAGATTTCACATTGCGACAGATCTAGAAGGAAACTTAGCGCTGGAATAAAAGCAAGGAAAGATTTTCGTAGCAAGTAAAATGAATGGAAGCACATGCAGGCTTTCTTTAAGTTAAATCGGCTGACAGAAAACAGAATTCTATTCGTTTCACTCTTTATTCTGCGAGGACCATGAATAATGCGATTTTGGCTTGAACGTCAAACAAATAATTTTCTCGGCAACAACGCAGCAAAGATCAAAGAATCAGGCCTTCAGAAATTTTGAAGCGAGCACAGTAACTCAAAAGTGTTTTTCGGAGTTCCTTTTTGTCAATTAAGCTTTGTTTTGTATAAAATTCTCGCTAGTAATCCGAGAATCGCTGCTTTTTCGGACTTGTGCTTGTGTTGCGCTCAGCTTTCACGTCCAACACAAGAGCAAGTGCAAGTCGCAAATCAAAACGTTTTGATTCTTGTACTTGTGCTTTCGCTCGCACCAAGCCCGTTTTCACAGTGTATGACTGATTGTGCTTCGGTCGCCAGCGGAAACCAGGCCTAAATTTACAATCAAGCTTTACCCCGTACGAAAAATGAACCGACATGGCATAGAAACTGCGCGTTTCCGGTTACTTCACTTGGCAAGATCTACAATAGAACTGGGAGTGGTATTGAAGTCTTGGTTTAGTGGAGAATTGAGCAAGCAATACTGTACCGTAAATAGAAAAAAAATCCCAAAAAATCGGAAGAGGCTATGATTTTCTCTGGCACGCTGTAAAGACGTTACTACTGTCGTTCAGCAAAAAGTTTTCCTCAAAACTAACACTTTTAAAAGATAACTTACCACAATGCTCCACTGTCGATCGGCGGCTCCGGCAAGAGGTGAATAAAATGGATTATTAAAGATGCCGCGACTTTATACCGACTCCTCCCCTATAGATAATTAAGGAACCTTTTAAAAAGAGCAGCGAAGCAGAACGTTTCCATTAGACTGAGAGAATGCGCATGAAGAGATATGTTAATCCCTTTAACATGAGCGATTTTTTTTTCATGGCCTAAGTTCCTCATGTTATTAATGGTGGAGTTGAAGGTAATAGGCCGTTTCCCAGTTGCCCTTTGCCTCTGTTTCAAAGCAAGGTCAAGTGCAAAAGCTTTCATATGAAAATAAGAGGCCGATTACATGAGCCCGGCTGGCTCGGTTAGCAGGGCTGGCTCGGTGTACCGAGATGACTGCTCAGCCCGGTATTACATGAGGCGGGCCAGCCCGCCTGCAGCTAAATTTAGAAGCTGTCGTGTGAAAAGATCGCTACATCAAAGAGCATGAATCGAGTGTTTTTACTTTCGCTAATCCATTATTTTGGTGTGTTATTTTCAGTTTTACGTAGCTTTATGGTCTGGTAAACCTTTATGTGTTATGTAGAAAGAGAAATATCGATCTTCTGGTGAGTCATTTTGCTCTGAAGCGAAATTAAGTGAGGAGAAAGTGTTGGCCCGGTGTCACAGCGGATTTTGTCCCCCCGCCGATTTTGTCCCCCCGGACCAAATCCGCTAGCGGATATTGTCCCCCCGGACAATATCCGCTAGCCGATATTGTCCCCCCTTCGCCGAATTTGTCCCCCCCTCAACAATTGTTATTTAAGCTTTGTTTCCCTCTTACTCAGTAAACTTTCCATTTGCAAACTTTTTTGCAACGTTCCCTCGAATGACAACACAAAACGTGTTATAATTCTGCCATATTTATTATAGTAAATATAGTCACTTCTTATAATAGCGATGCAATTTTGCGTTCTATGCTGGTCTCTAAGTTATTTCAGAAATTTACTATAATTCATTGCAAAGCTTGTCGTAAACAAAAGACCTGACTAAACACAGCGTCTAACTACGGTTCCTGTTAGCAATGAATCGAAAACGTTAATCTTAAGCTTGTTTGAGTTGCGGCTTTAATAATCGCTCTAAAATGATTTTTTCAAAAATTACTCTCTCAGTCAGTTAAGCAACGTCGTCTTTTCAATGTTCATGAAATATTCGTATTCACATTTAATCGTCTTTTCTTTTATTCGTTTACGACTCCAGGAGTACGATAGCGAAGTATGATCACTTTTGACGGGGGGACAAAATTCGCGAAGGGGGGACCAAATCCGCTAGCGAATATTGTCTCCCGGGGGTCAATATCGGCTAGCGAATATTGTCCGGGGGACAATATCCGCTAGCGGATTTGGTCCGGGGGGACAAAATCCAGGGGGGACAAAATCGGCTAGGACACCGGTAATCACGATTACATGGTAAATTTTCATCCCGGCTAGCCGAGATCCCGGCATCGCGATGCCGGGATCCCAGCTAGCCGGGCTGAGATTTTTCCATGTAATCGCAAAGTTGATTTTTAATATGTTTCACAAACGTGCCGAGATCCCGGCAAACCGAGACAGCCCGCCTCATGTAATCGGCCCCTAAGAGCAAGGATTTTTCCATCCCGCATGCCTATCCTTCAACTCCGGATCAATAAGCTTATAACCATCATTAGAAGCACCACCTGATTTCAGACTATGTAGGCAATAATCATTGACATTCTCTACAAACGGTGATAAGTACTTCCTGAATTCATCGCGAATAGTAGTGTAGCCTAGCGACTTGTGGAAATATGAACCTTTCTTAGGGGCTGATTACATGAGCCGGGCTGGCTCGGTAGAAGGGCTGGCTCTGTCTGCCAAGATGACTGTTCAGCCCGGTATTACATGAGGCGGGCAAGCCCGCCTGCGGCTAAATTTAGAAGGTGTCGTGTGGAAAGATGGGTACATCGAACAGCGTGAATCAAGTGTTTTTATTTTCGCTTATCCATTATTTTGGCGTATCATTTTCGGTTTTACGTAGCTTTATGGTAGAGAAATAGCGATCTTCTGCTGAGCCATTTTGCTCTGAAGCGAAATTTAGTGACGAGAAAGTGTTTCTCGTCACTAAAGTGAATTACATGGTAAATTTTCATCCCGGCTAGCCGAGATCCCGGCATCGTGATGCCGGGATCCCAGCTAGCCGGGCTAAAAATTTTCCATGTAATCGCAAAGTTACCGGGTATGGTAAAGTTAGTCCGCGTATGGCGCCTCAGTGGCCCTGAATAAAACTCGGCAGCGGCCAGTATCTGCCAAAGTAGCAAGTTCACAAGGTAAAAAGCCGTATCAGCTACATTGTAGACTGGGTACAGTCTGTTTTTCTCCAAGGATTATAGAGCGCGCACGAAGCACCGGGAGTGGCGCAATCTAAGCGGCTAGCACCACGAGGAACAAGAGAGCAAGCAATTATTTCTTTGGCGTACCTCCGATTCTCTTCGCGCGGTTTCGCCGCTCGCTGCTCGATTCCGTGCGCTATTTCGGATCCTTTGCTTGCGCTCTCCTATCCTTGAAGAAATGTAGCGACTATTCGCAGGTTTAGATTTATACGTGTGATGAACAGAGCTTGTATAATGTAATGAAAAATCTGTCAACGAAAAACAAATGTTATGTTTCCTAACAGTTCGCCGGTCTATTGATCTATTTTCATTTGAATTGACATTGTTTAGCCAAGATTCTCAAGTACTCAACACAGTACGCAACTAAGCTTCACTTAAGCGTTTAATTGCGGGGAACTCAAGGGAAAACATGGAACTGTAAACAGTCTACCTTCTCTTAAAATACCGATACCTCTGTATACGGATACTCGCTCATCTCGCTTCGGCGTTCACATTGTTCGCTGATTGAATCCATTTGTCGTTTTAGGAGCTGATAGAATGCACCGGGGTGGGTGCCCTGTGTCTGCTAAACCACACTCACGTGACATCAGAACCACTGAAGACAACGAAGACACCAGGAGCGTGGATGGAGGCAGGTAGACATGTGACATGCCAGAAAATGAACTTCGGCTGTTACCAATCTAGTTGACGCGCATGAAAATTTGCAAGTGAAAGCGAAAGCCCTTTCAACCAATGGTTTGAACTGTCTTTCGTTCAGATTATTCTCTCATTGGTCTCCGAGAGTATTAAAACGAGTAACTTCTTAGTTTTTACAGCTCACGCCTACGGTGGTCAGCGGAGTCGTGTTTCCTCTGCACCAGTTCGCCGCGAAAGAGGCGCAGACAGTGAACCCAGAGGTGTGGTTTTGAAGTCATTTATGTAATAATCAACTCTGTTAACGCACAGATGACGATAAACGCGATAAGAGCAAAGAAGTTCGCTACGAGCTGCAGGCGAGAAGCGTGACTGATGTTCTTACTACGTTTTGACGTCTTCTGTGCTTTATCAGAGTACACACTCCGGCCAAATGCACTCTATTTGTTTCATACAATGTTTTCATATCGGCTATCCCGCATAAAATTAGAAATGTTTTAAAAATTTTCATAGTGTAAATCGCGCGCGCATAACTTTGCAACATCTTAACGTCATTCTCACGTTTGTGCTTAAATCACAAACTCCCCTGGGCCAATCAAAACGCTCATTCTACTCTGTCCACCAATCAAAACGCTCATTCTACTCTGTCCATGATATGAAAAACTATATCAACGTTTATTGAATGAACGTAAACGTTTTGTTAACAAAGGTAAATAGATCCTTAAAATGCCAGCCTGATTTTCCATCGATAATATATTCTCCCAACCCCTCTCGTGTTTATCCCAGGCTATGCTAACACGGAAAAGGTTTCTATTGCTTTAATATCAAGGTCGTAACGATCAGGGATCATTGGGATGGAATCGGGAATAAGACGTGAAAAGTGGTAGACACCAGAATTTGCCACGCTTTGGGATTGGGGATCAGAATTTAGGGTAACAAAATGAGACCAGTAGTAAAAAGAAGTGTACCTAGCTGTAGCCTGGGTAGCAAACGTTTGCGTATGGCTTTCCGCAGGTTTGAAAGGGCGCTCGCCCAAATTTTTGAACGGCTAAAAAGCGAAAACTGCCTCAATCGAAAACGCTTGCTACGCAAACAAACCTAGCTACTACCCTGCAATATACTTGAACGCTTTCAGTAACAGTTATTGCAATTTAATCGTTACATGAAGTTTTACACCCGACAGGTCACACCTTGGCTGACGAGCATGCAGTCGCCGCCGCGCTTCAGCGGTTAGCCAAACGTCAAGCTGCGCGGCAATACTCTGCGCACAACACCAGCGCTCACCAGGGCCATAACTGGGATGACCTGTTTGAAAAGATGGACTTCAACCGGGAAACCGACGCGGCATCTCACAGCCAAGACGAATTTGTCAGCGTCGGGGATGAAGTTTTGGACCCATGGTCACGTGTTACCGGCAAAGCCCCGAAATCAGCTGAAAAGTCACATGACCGTCACGCAAGCGCAAATGCCACGTTTGAAACATTTGTGAATGATCACGTGGGTTGGTTTGATAATTCCGCTGACTAAGATAGTATTAGTGCTGCAGGTGCGAGTTGCGAGGAAAAATCGATTGGCGTGGAGCTGAAAAGGCAACACAATGGAACGCAAGAAATACAAAGCGAGGAGAAAAAAGCAGATGTAGACGTTGAAAGTCCGTCTGTTTCCAGAGAGGAGTATAATAGACACATGAAACTCATAAGTCAGAAGCTCTCGGAAGAAAAGCTTCGCCTACAGAAGCAGTTACAGCAGTACCCGCGATTGCCACGCCCACCAGCTGCTCGGCCGAGCCCAGGTACTAAGAAGGTTGTTAGTCACAAGAGAATGATCAGGTAACGTCTCTCAACGTGTTGTCATCAAAAACCTCGGCCTAATGGGTTGATCTAAATGAATTGTGTTTTCTGTTTGTTTGTTTCTTGCTAGATTGGCCGCCTCCAATCCCCCGCCAGTTTTTGACGTCATCACGGGAATGACCGGCCTGCCAAGTGACGATTCTCTGTGACAGCGATGTTCCTGTTTCTACTCCACTATTTCATATAAAAAGAAAAACCCTGTTGTACGAAACTTTACCACCAAAGAAAACTACACGCGGGTTGTTACACGCTTTGCGTCTTAAAACCGTTCAAGTTATTTACTGCTCCCTCTGCAGCAAATCTGTAGACGGAAAAGGAGGGGAAGTTTGGCTAAAAAATATTGTTACGTACATTTTCTCCAACTTGTTTCTTTTTTCTCTTAGCATTCGCGAACATTTGTCATTCTTTGGACATTTTACAAACTGAAACATTTTTGCGCGTCCCATATGTCACCAAACGCAATGTCGTTATATTAGGGACTCCATACGCCTGTGATAATATCTGCTTGCGAAGGAAAAAAGCCCTTTTATTAAAAATCATCAGAAGCCCTTGAGAAAGAGGAACCCTCTGTTGTTTCTCCAAGCTGTATATTTCGTTATTTTGTCGTAGGGGTACGTTATTGTACGCAAACAGTTTTATAGTTTTTTGTGAAAGTAGAATTTATTAATAAAAAGTTGGCACCTCATAACACTTTTACGTGAAACATACTTTGTTTTTGTAACGATCTTTAAAGCCAATCCTGATAAATTGTTCCGTTTCTCTCGCCGCTTGAACAACCCAATTATTTGACTGGTCATTCATTTCCTAAACGTTACTTTTAATTCCTTTTAGTCTAAGCGTAGCCATATCATAAATGGCTTCACGTATGGGAGATGGGATTATTATTCGATTGGACGGACGTCCATGAGTCCCGCCTATTGAAAATTCTTAAGCCATGAAGTTGAGAAAATAAAACGCTTAACCAACAGAAGCTAGCTGACGAAGGCCGCAGTACGCAACCGAAACGTCCTAAGTTTGCAAAACGTTCATGAAAAATTAGGGAATACAAAATACTAAGAAAAAAGAGAAATAGGATTAAAACGACACACATACCAGATCAGGGCAACTCCGCTGTGCAACCGGATTCAGTCCTCGCACATCGCCACGGTACACTTAGAGCCATGTTCAATTATCGTCTCACCATAACATTCTTGTTTGTCTTCCTCGAAACATAAGCTTATGACTTAGGATGTGTCTAAACTTTTGAATTATACCGTCAGCTCCCATATGGTCTAGTGGTTAGGATCCGGCGCTCTCACCGCCGTGGCCCGGGTTCGATTCCCGGTGTGGGAAGGACATTTTTTTCTTTTTTGTTTCTTATAATCTTCCTGGGCAAAATCGTTTCCAAATTATGTTATTACAATTTTTTTTTTCACCGCTTAAGGACGAAAATTTAAAACGTTTTTGTAGAAGAGTGCCAGAAAAAAAAACTTAAACCATATGAATATGAGCTTATGACGTATCATTTGTTTAAACTTGCAAAAATTTGGTCGGCTCCCATATGGTCTAGTGGTAAGGATCCGGCGCTCTCACCGCCGTGGCCCGGGTTCGATTCCCGGTGTGGGAAGGACAATTTTTCTTTTATTTTCCATTTTAACTATAATCTTCCTGGGCAAAATCGTTTCGAAATTATGTTATTGCGATTTTTTTCTGTGCTGGTTTGAATTTGAGTTCTTCGTTTTAAGACAAAGTTGTTCAGTTCAGAACAGCTGAATGCTTTACAGTTTTCTCGCAACCGTTCTTTAGGTCATCAGACAAAAACCAAAAAAGAAAAGCAGACAGACAAGATAACAGTTAACGGCTGCTTTGCCAGTTCTGTTCAGCAAATGCAGCGCTAGTCACGTCACGCAACGCTCCTCCGGTAGCGTTGCGTGACGACCAGGTTATATAAGAGACTAACGCCGCGTCTAGAATACGTGGTATTCATCTCCGTGCATTTTTTGTCGTCTTCTACAGGAACACAGCATGAGGTGACCAAGCTTTTTGGAGAACTTGATAAACAACGGTGATGGAGTCTATGTGGTCTTTGAATACCGTAAACTGCGCTTATAAGCCCTGGGCTTATACAACTTCGTAAGGGGTTTTGGGTGGGCTTACAAATGGAGGGGCTATACCCAGGAGGCTTATAAGAGGAATCAAAAAAACGTTTCGAAATGAGCCACAGCAGTGTTGATGGAAATACGTTTTTAATTTGCCAGTTTTTAATTAACATTTGAAACGTCATAATAAATCGAATTCATTTTAATTTTAACAACAAAGTCAAAACTATAACAACACGAACGTAACCGGAACGTAACAAAACAGAAGCTCAGAGATCATCTACGAACTGTTCTGTGAGAGTGCTTAATATTAAGGAAACAAGGAAAAGTAGAGGGAGGCTTATATCCCGGGGGGCTTAAAACCGGGTGTATTTTTGTGTTTACAGGGAGATTGGCCTATAACCGGGGGGGGGCTTATAAGTGGCAGTTTACGGTGCCATACTATTACGTCCAACATTTGAGATGAGTGCACTCTATGTAAGAGGTGGACTTTATGAAACAGTATTATCCACCACGAACGTATAACAAACTACGCAACAATATTGAAAATGTTAAAGAAAAATATGTAGTCTGCTGTCAGATAACCTTCCACGCAGTCACTTTTAGGGGAGGGTAATATGACTCCCCTGAAAACGACTGCGTGAGAGGCTAGCTGTCAGACTGACTCCGGGTATTGTTAATTATATCTTGCGACAGCTCCAACGTCGTTGCAGACGAGCACTTATTGAGGCCCAGAGAGGACCTCAGTAGCACGGGCTCCTCGACGACAGACCGAGACGCACGAGCGGTGACGGCTGTGCCCGCGTATGGCGCCTCAGTGGCCCTGAATAAAACTCGGCAGCGGCCAGTATCTGCCAAAGTAGCAAGTTCACAAGGTGAAAAGCCGTATGCTACACTGTAGACTGGGTACAGTCTGTTTTTCTCCAAGGATTATAGAGCGCGCGCGAAGAACCGGGAGTGGCGCAATCTGAGTGGCTAACGCCGCGAGGAACGAGAGCGGAAGCACTTACTTCCTTGGCGTGCCTCCGATTCTCTCCGCGCGGTTTCGCCGCTCGCTGCTCGATTCCGTGCGCTATTTCGGATCCTTTACCTGCGCTCTCCTATCCTTGAAGAAATGTAGCGACTACTCGCAGGTTTAGATTTATACGTGTGATGAACAGAGCTTGTATAATGTAATGAAAAATATGTCAACGAAAAGCAAATGTTATGTTTCCTAACAGTTCGCCGGTCTATTGATCTATTTTCATTTGAATTGACATTGTTTAGCCAAGATTCTCAAGTACTCAACACGGTACGCAACTAAGCTTCACTTAAGCGTTTAATTGCGGGGAACTCAAGGGAAAACATGGAACTGTAAACAGTCTACCTTCTCTAAAATACCGATGCCTCTGTCATACGGATACTCGCTCATCTCGCTTCGGTGTTCACATTGTTCGCTGATTGAATCTATTTGTCGTTTTAGGAGCTGATAGAATGCACCGGGGTGGTCGCCCTGTGTCTGCTAAACCACACTCACGTGACATCAGAACCACTGAAGACAACGAAGACACCAGGAGCGTGGATGGAGGCAAGTAGACATGTGACATGCCAGAAAATGAACTTCGGCTGTTACCAATCTAGCGAAAGCGAAAGCCCTTTCAACCAATGGTTTGAACTGTGTTTCGTTCAGATTATTCTCTCATTGGTCTCCGAGAGTATTAAAACGAGTAAATTTTTGGTTTTTACAGCTGACACCTACGGTGGTCAGCGGAGTCGTGTTTCCTCTCCACCAGTCCGCCGCGAAAGAGGCGCAGACAGTGAACCCAGAGGTGCGGTTTTGAAGTCATTTATTTAATAATTATACTCTGTCAACGCACAGATGACGTCAAACGCGATAAGAGCAAAGAAGTTTGCTACGAGCTGCAGGCGAGAAGGGTGACTGATGTTCTTACTACGTTTTCACGTCTTCTGTGCGTTATCAGAGTACACACTCCGGCCAAATGCACTCTATTTGTTTCATACAATGTTTTCATATCGGCTATCCCGCATAAAATTAGAAATGTTTTTAAAATTTTCATAGTGTAAATCGCGCGCGCATGTCTTTGCAACATCTTAACGTCATTCTCACGTTTGTGCTTAAATCACAGACTCCCCTGGGCCAATCAAAACGCTCATTCTACTCTGTCCACCAATCAAACGCTCATTCTACTCCGTCCGTGATATGAAAAACTATATCAACGTTTACTGAATGAACGTAAACGTTTTGTTAACAAAGGTAAATAGATTCTTAAAATGCCAGCCTGATTTTCCACCGACGATATACTCCCCCAACCCCTCTCGTGTTTATCCCAGGCTATGCTAACACGGAAAAGGTTTCTATTGCTTTAATAGTATCGAGGTCGTAACGATCAGGGATCATTGGGATGGAATCGGGAATAAGACGTGAAAAGTGGTAGACACCAGAATTTGCCACGCTTTGGGATTGGGGATCAGAATTTAGGGTAACAAAATGAGACCAGTAGTAAAAAAAATGTACCTAGCTATAGCCTGCGTAGCAAACGTTTGCGTAGGGCTTTCCGCAGGTTTGAAAGGGCGCTCGCCCAAATTTTCGAACGGCTAAAAAGCGAAAACTGCCTCAATCGAAAACGCTTGCTACGCAGACAAACCTAGCTACTACCCTGCAATATACTTGAGCGCTTTCAGTAACAGTTATTGCAATTTAATCGTTACATGAATTTTTACACCCGACAGGTCACACCTTGGCTGACGAGCATGCAGTCGCCGCCGCGCTTCAGCGGTTAGCCAAACGTCAAGCTGCGCGGCAGTACTCTGCGCACAACGCCAGCGCTCACCAGGGCCATAACTGGGATGACCTTTTTAAAAAGATGGACTTCAATCGGGAAACCGACGCCGCATCTCACAGCCAAGACGAATTTGTCAGCGTCGGGGATGAATTTTTGGACCCATGGTCACGTGTTACCGGAAAAGCCCCGAAATCAGCTCAAAAGTCACATGACCGTCACGCAAGCGCAAATGCCACGTTTGAAACATTTGTGAATGACTTTAGTAATGATCACGTGGGTTGGTTTGATAATTCTGCTGACCAAGATAGTATTAGTACTGCAGGTGCGAGTCGCGAGGAAAAATCGATTCGCGTGGATCTGAAAAGGCAACACAATGGAACGCAAGAAATACAAAGCGAGGAGAAAAAAGCAGATGTAGACGTTGAAAGTCCGTCTGTTTCCAGAGAGGAGTATAATAGACACATGAAACTCATAAGTCAGAAGCTCTCGGAAGAAAAGCTTCGCCTACAGAAGCAGTTACAGCAGTACCCGCGATTGCCACGCCCACCAGCCGCTCGGCCGAACCCAGGTACTAGGAAGGTTGTTAGTCACAAGAGAATGATCAGGTAACGTCTCTCAACGTGTTGTCATCAAAAACCTCGACCTAATGTGTTGATCTAAATTAATTATGTTTTTCTGTTTCGTTGTTTCTTGCCAGATTGGCTGCCTCCAATCCCCCGCCAGTTTTTGACGTCATCACGGGAATGACCGGCCTGCCAAGTGACGATTCTCTGTGACAGCAGTGCTCCTGTTTCTACTCCACTATTTCATATCAAAAAAACCCTCTTGTAGAAAACTTTACTACCAAAGCAAACTACACGCGGGTTGTTACACGCTTTGCGTCTTAAAACCGTTCAAGTTATTTACTGCTCCCTCTGCAGCAAATCTGTAGACGGAAAAGAAGGGGGAGTGTGGCTAAAAAAAATTTTACGTACATTTTCTTCAACTTGTTTCTTTTTTCTCATACCATTCGCGATCATTTGTCTTTCTTTGGACATATTACAAACTGAAACATTTCTGCGCGTCCATATGTCACCAAACCAATGTCGTTATATTAGGGACTCCATACACCTGCGATAATATCTGCTTGCGAACACACTAAAAACTAAAGTGTAATTTTAAAACTGGAAAAATGTAAAATTACACTTGATCATTGTGTAGGCTATTACACTAAAATTATGGCGTAGAGTTACTCTTGATAATGGGTATCATTACACTGTGTTTAGGTGTAATACCTTTCGAAGTTTTACGGGGGTAATATTACAAAGTTATCAGTGTACTGTTACCATTTTTGTAATTATAAAATAACACGACAGCTCTTGTGTGCTTTTAAGCCTTCAACAGTATCAATTTACACCGGCAGGAAGGGTAGTTTTAAACTAGTATAGTAGTAAATTTGTAGAATGAAAAATACATTCTGATGTTGGTTGAGGCAAATAACTGAGTAATATCACACAGTTGTAAGAATATATTTACGCTCCTTTTCTTGTAAAATAGAACCCAAAAACCACTGAAGTCTCAGTGGTGCAAATAACGGCAAGGAGAAGTGTACATTTAAACTCTTCACTTGCAAAATGTAGCCAGACTGAGATCTTATAGGTCTTGCAACACCCTGGCCTACCTCACGTAATAAGACCCGGGAATAAGAAAATTTGGCGGATCGTGCGATCGATCGCGAATGAGTTCAGTTCTGATGTGATCCACTAGCATTTTAAAACCCTGACAAAGCAAGTACGTGTAGCTGCATTCTTGTTTGTTTCAGAAGTAGGCATGAGTAGGCTTCAGCTGCAGCCACGACTAACTGAAAGCCTCCCTTCAGTCGGAAATTCGCAACATGATTTTAGTGAAGCTACACGAGAGATTATTTTCATGTGGATTAAAGCAACAGTGACTCCATTTTCTGTTCTAATCACCGCGGTTAACCGCAGCACGTTTACATTTCGATGCGAAGACCCTTTGTTTCTTATCACTTCTCAATTTCTGCTTTGACACCCGGATATTGAAATTTTAATTACGTTCTTTCTGTTTAAAGTAAAGAGACTACGTATAGTAAACGCCGCAGTTTTACAGTAATACAAGCTAATATAAGCTATTTTTCGAGCAGTACACGAACATGCAATGAGTGTCATTATGTTTTAATGCTGACCGGAAAAGAAACTTGATAAACAGCGACTGACAGGTATTTCCTGTACAGATATATCACGTAATCGCGGTTACTCAAACGACATTTGTTTGATCTGTAAGACCCTTTGTATCCTATCACTGCTCCGTTTATGCTTTCGTACTTTCAATTCGGACCTCACGTTCGAATTAAGTCTTTTCTGTTCTTATTAAGCGAAGCTTCATGAACTTTGCATGGCAAAGAGTCTACCTTTATTGCCGCAGATCTACTGTTTGCCGATCAGTACACGAACGGTGTCTCTAATCGGTTACCGGGATCGGAAGCTTAATTGACAGGGTGGAAATTTTTCTCCAATCATGATGCTCATTGCTGATGACGAGAATTGACAACTTTGTTCACTGCTCAAGCAGTATGCCTCTTTCTTTTCCCTCAGTCATCGAAGAAGGTCGTTTATAAGTTAAACCTCGGGGATTTTATATATTTTTTTCTAAACTCAAAAACTCGCCGTGGACTAGACGAATGTGGAGCAATGGACAGCAGATGATGTGGGCGAATGGCTCACCAGTTTGGGGAAAACATATAACGAATATGCCAGTGTTTTCGGGTGAGTATAATTCGTCATGTTCTATATGTGCTCGTCACGAGTGCTTTGGTATGAAAAACTAATCGGGGTTTTCTCTAGGCTTTAGTTTCATAGATCATAGTTACTCATAGTTGAAGTCGTTCTTCTTGCTGAATAGCGTCATTTGGAAAGGAAAACATGGCGGCGACCGCTTTCCTTATGTTTACGAGCTTTGAATTCGTGAATTGCGTGAACTTCTCCAATCAACTTAAATTGCATTTAAAGAAGAACAATTGACCCCGAAAGGACCGACATGCGAGTAGTCGCGAAAAACAACCTTTTTATGTAATTATTTTACATCATTTTGTCCTCGTGTATGATATGAGTGCACGTTGGCGAGGCGGGCACATTTTACCGCCAGCGGCTGGTAATCGAGCCTACGACACCCCTTAACGTAACAGAAATATTTCGCTTTCAGGAATGGATATTGATGGGGACACGTTGCTTGGCTTAATAGAAAAGGGAGGAAGTGAGTTAGCAGCACAATTGATTCCAATGTTGGACACTGGCTGAAAATTATCAGGAAAATAAATCAGTTGCTCAGGGAGAGACTCAAACATGTAAGTAGATATGGATCACGTGCTGACAGGGGGAAAACTGGAACTAGCTAAATTAACCGCATGTTTTAATGGCGTGTTTATGCAGTGGAATTCGGTAAACATGCATGAAATTAAACAATCCCTTCAAGGAAGCAGTGTGACAATAATGAAATGTAAGGGAACGTCTTGACCTCCATATCAAGTTTACAGAAGTCTAAGCTGTGCTTTGTTTCAATCATGCCCCTGCCCCACTGGCCAGGCAGTTATGTGAGGTGGTGATACACACGTTTGACTAACGACCCAGTCAGGTGGTTTTGCCCACCTGTTACTGGGGGTCATGGCTGAAACAAAACATGTTTAGAGTTATTTTATAGTAGAAATTATGTCAAGCATTAGCCTTGGTATAAAGAGTACAAACTCTTAGCTGTGTTTTGTTTCAATAATGGCCCTGGTCCACCGGCCAGGCAGTTATGTAAGGTGGTAATGCCCGCCTTTGACAAACGACCCTGTCAGGTGGTTTTGCCCGCCTGTTACTGGGGGTCATGGCTGAAAGAAAACATGTTTAGAGTTATTTTATAGTTGAAATTATGTCAATTATTAGCCTTGGTGTAAAGTTTACAAATTCTTAGCTGTGTTTAGTTTCAGTTATGGCCCTGGTCCACCGGCCAGGCAGTTATGTAAGGTGGTAATGCCCGCCTTTGACTAACGACCCAGTCAGGTGGTTTTGCCCGCCTGTTACTGGGGGTCATGGTTGGAACAAAACATGTTTAGAGTTATTTTATAGTTGAAATTATGTCAAGTATTAGCCTTGGTATAAAGTGTACAAACTCTTAGCTGTGTTTAGTTTCAGTTATGGCCCTGGTCCACAGGCCAGGCAGTTATGTAAGGTGGTAATGCCCGCCTTTGACTAACGACCCAGTCAGGTGGTTTTGCCCGCCTGTTACTGGGGGTCATGGTTGGAACAAAACATGTTTAGAGTTATTTTATAGTTGAAATTATGTCAAGTATTAGCCTTGGTATAAAGTTTACAAACTCTTAGCTGTGTTTAGTTTCAGTTATGGCCCTGGTCCACTGGCCAGGCAGTTATGTAAGGTGGTAATGCCCGCCTTTGACTAACGACCCAGTCAGGTGGTTTTGCCCGCCTGTTACTGGGGGTCATGGTTGGAATAAAACATGTTTAGAGTTATTTTATAGTTGAAATTATGTCAATTATTAGCCTTGGTATAAAGTTTGCAAATTCTTAGCTGTGTTTAGTTTCAGTTATGGCCCTGGTCCACAGGCCAGGCAGTTATGTAAGGTGGTAATGCCCGCCTTTGACTAACGACCCAGTCAGGTGGTTTTGCCCGCCTGTTACTGGGGGTCATGGTTGGAACAAAACATGTTTAGAGTTATTTTATAGTTGAAATTATGTCAAGTATTAGCCTTGGTATAAAGTTTACAAACTCTTAGCTGTGTTTAGTTTCAGTTATGGCCCTGGTCCACCGGCCAGGCAGTTATGTAAGGTGGTAATGCCCGCCTTTGACTAACGACCCAGTCAGGTGGTTTTGCCCGCCTGTTACTGGGGGTCATGGTTGGAACAAAACATGTTTAGAGTTATTTTATAGTTGAAATTATGTCAATTATTAGCCTTGGTATAAAGTTTACAAATTCTTAGCTGTGTTTAGTTTCAGTTATGGCCCTGGTCCACCGGCCAGGCAGTTATGTAAGGTGGTAATGCCCGCCTTTGACTAACGACCCAGTCAGGTGGTTTTGCCCGCCTGTTACTGGGGGTCATGGTTGGAACAAAACATGTTAAGAGTTATTTTATAGTTGAAATTATGTCAAGTATTAGCCTTGGTATAAAGTTTACAAACTCTTAGCTGTGTTTAGTTTCAGTTATGGCCCTGGTCATGGTCCACTGGCCAGGCAATTATGTAAGGTGGTAATGTCCGCCTTTGACTAATGACCCAGTCAGGTGGTTTTGCCTGCCTGTTACTGGGGGTCATGGTTGGAACTAAACATGTTTAGAGTTATTTTATAGTTGAAATTATGTTAATTATTAGCCTTGGTATAAAGTTTACAAATTCTTAGCTGTGTTTAGTTTCAGTTATGGCCCTGGTCCACCGGCCAGGCAGTTATGTAAGGTGGTAATGCCCGTCTTTGACTAACGACCCAGTCAGGTGGTTTTGCCCGCCTGTTACTGGGGGTCAAGGCTGAAACAAAACATGTTTAGTTATTTTATAGTAGAAATTATGTCAAACATTAGCCTTGGTATAAAGTGTACAAACTCTTAGCTGTGTTTAGTTTCAGTTATGGCCCTGGTTCACCGGCCAGGCAATTATGTAAGGTGGTAATGCCCGCCTTTGACTAACGACCCAGTCAGATGGTTTCGTCCACCTGTTACTGGGGGTCATGGCTGGAACAAAACATGTTTAGAGTTAGTTTTTAGTCGAGGCTCTACCCAGGTATCAAGTTCACATCGTATTAGTTGTGTTTTGGTTTGACAAGAAAAGTCAACATGATTTCTGTGCAATTTCTATTGTGTCACTTCTGTTAGGTCCTTACAAAGCAGGTGATGTCAGTGGATTGCAAGAAACAGAAGGAAAATTAAGTAAACAAATAATGACTTTGCATAGAAGCAATCAAAGAGAAACAAAATCTCTCAATTAAACGGATTAATTGATGTTCTCAAATCAGAAAATGAAATTCTGAAGGAAGCAAAGATAAAATATTTGACAGTGTGGAACTAAGCTGAACAGGAAAAAGCGAAAGTTAAGAATTCAAAAAATAAAAATTATCTAAAGTACATGTGAATACAACACGACTTCTGACAGTTTCAGTTTCAGTGGTCACCGACATTCTAGAACTTCAACACTCATTGTTTTCACCACTAAGCAATAAGGCAATATAACATAGGAGCAAACTAATGAAATCTCCTGGTTCAATTTATAGTTGCGGAACGAAATTTCTTTTATGGTTTCTCATCGTTGTTGAGTAATGCATCAGACAAAGTTAATTAATACATTCTTCATTATAATTTATTTTGGGCAAAGTTAAAAAACAGTAACTGTAAGCGAATTGACCGTTAATGTTATATGAAGTCCTTCTTACTGCTAAGTTGAACATTTTAAAAATTGCTTGCGAAGTTCGTGCAAGTTTTAGAGGTTTTCAGTAATGAGCGTGTTTCTTTGTATGTTTTTGCATGTAAAAAAATAACTAGCTGCTTACTCTTCCATTAAAAAAATTGCAAGTAATTTGCAAAGAAACTATTTAACTGTGTAAGTCATTGCCTCTTCACACAAGTCATGGCTGACGATGCAGGTTACAAGGTGCTTGTGTAATGTTACGCGGGATATTGTTGTAAATACCCTTCATTACACTTTTTTGGGGGGCAAAATTATAACTACTTTAAGTGTAATTTTACCTTTGTAAATTTGTGTAAAATTACTCGCCAAAAAAAGGCTACCGGGGCTGGCAAGGTAACTACACCATCATCTGGTGTAATATTACGCACTGTTTTGATTCAATTACACTGATTTAATGTGTAATTTTATACATGGCAGAATTGTAAAACACTCGTTTTACACTATCATGCGTGTAAAAATACCATCCGTTCTAGTGTTAAACTACACCGCTCCACTGTGTGTAAAAATACACCCCCAAAAAAGGCTGCCGGGGCTGGCAAAAATTTTACACTATTTTTTTGTGTAATCCTACACTTTAATTTTAAGTGTGAAGGAAAAAAAGCCCTTTTCTTTAAAATCATCAGAAGCCCTTGAAAAAGAGGAACCCTCTGTTGTTTCTCCAAGCTGTATATTTCGTTATTTTGTCGTAGGGGTACGTTATTGTACGCAAACAGTTTTATAGTTTTTATGTCAAAGTAGAATTTATTAATAAAAAGTTGGCACCTCATAACACTTTTACGTGAAACATACTTTGTTTTTGTAACGATCTTTAAAGCCAACCCTGATGAATTGTTCCGTTTCTCTCGCCACTTGACCAACCCAATTATTGGACTGGTCATTCATTTCCTAAATTTTACGTTTAATTCCTTTTAGTCTAGGTGTAGCCATATCATAAACGGCTTCACGTAGACTAATAAAGCTAATTCCACGAATGGGAGATGAGATTATTATTCGATTGGACGGACGTCCATGAGTCCTGCCTATTGAAATTTTTAAAGCCATGAAGTTGAGAAAATAAAACGCTTAACCAACAGAAGACGAGAAAACATCTTTATTATGGAATTAAAAAAAAAGAAACAGACCAAGTGAATGACGCGCTCATACAAAAGTTTTCTCTTCATACTCCGAAGGATGTTGTTGGGCCCATTTGTTCTCAGTGTTTATCTATGATCAAAGCAAACAAAATTAATCACACTGAAGCTCAAAATCCAAGATTATGAAATTTTTATAGCTGTTATTTACTTTAGAACTGTTAATTCTAGAAGAAATCGTGTATTTGTCCCATTACAATGAAAATAAATTCACATCAGTTCTAGCTCGTGAGAATTGAAATGAGCTAACTGCAGCCAAGCGTGATAGAAGAAAACGAAAAAAGGGTTGACACTGGCTGAATAAAATATGGCCGTTTTAGCCTCATTTCATCGCTAGCTGACGAAGGCCGCAGTACGCAACCGAAACGTCCTAAGTTTACAAAACGTTCATGAAAAATTAGGGAATACAAAATACTAAGAAAAAAGATAAATGGGATTAAAACGACACACATACCAGATCAGGGCAACTCCGCTGTGCAACCGGATTCAGTCCTCGCACATCGCCACGGTACACTTAGAGCCATGTTCAATTATCGTCTCGCCATAACATTCTTGTTTGTCTTCCTCGAAACATAAGCTTATGACTTAGGATGTGTCTAAACTTTTAATTATACCGTCAGCTCCCATATGGTCTAGTGGTTAGGATCCGGCGCTCTCACCGCCGTGGCCCGGGTTCGATTCCCGGTGTGGGAATGACATTTTTTTCTTTTTTGTTTCTTATAATCTTCCTGGGCAAAATCGTTTCCAAATTATGTTATTGCAATTTTTTTTTTCACCGCATAAGGACGAAAATTTTAAAACGTTTTTGTAGAAGAGTGCCAGAAAAAAAAACTTAAACCATATGAATATGAGCTTATGACGTATGATTTGTTTAAACTTGCAAAAATTTGGTCAGCTCCCATATGGTCTAGTGGTTAGGATCCGGCGCTCTCACCGCCGTGGCCCGGGTTCGATTCCCGGTGTGGGAAGGACAATTTTTCTTTAATTTTCCATTTTAACTATAATCTTCCTGGGCAAAATCGTTTCGAAATTATGTTATTGCGATTTTTTTCTGTGCTGGTTTGAATTTGAGTTCTTCGTTTTAAGACAAAGTTGTTCAGTTCAGAACAGCTGAATGCTTTACAGTTTTCTCGCAACCGTTCTTTAGGTCATAAGACAAAAACCAAAAAAGAAAAGCAGACAGACAAGATAACAATTAACGGCTGCGTTGCCAGTTCTGTTCAGCAAATGCAGCGCTAGTCACGTCACGCAACGTTCCTCCGCTAGCGTTGCGTGACGACCAGGTTATATAAGAGACTAACGCCGCGTCTAGAATACGTGGTATTCATCTCCGTGCATTTTTTGTCGTCTTCTACAAAAACACAGCATGAGGTGACCAGGCTTTTTGGAGAACTTGATAAACAACGGTGATGGAGTCTATGTGGTCTTTGAATACCGTAAACTGCGCTTATATGCCCTGGGCTTATACAACTTCGTAAGGGGTTTTGGGTGGGCTTACAAATGGAGGGGCTATACCCAGGAGGGCTTATAAGAGGAATCAAAAAAACGTTTCGAAATGAGCCACAGCAGTGTTGATGGAAATACGTTTTTAATTTGCCAGTTTTTAATTAACATTTGAAACGTCATAATAAATCGAATTCATTTTAATTTTAACAACAAAGTCAAAACTATAACAACACGAACGTAACTGGAACGTAACAAAACAGAAGCTCAGAGATCATCTTCGAACTGTTCTGTGAGAGTGCTTAATATTAAGGAAACAAGGAAAAGTAGAGGGGGGCTTATATCCGAGGGGCTTAAAACCGGGTGTATTTTTGTGTTTACAGGGAGATTGGCCTATAATTGGAGGGGGGGGGGGGGCTTATAAGTGGCAGTTTACGGTGCCATACTATTACGTCCAACATTTGAGATGAGTGCACTCTCTGTAAGAAGTGGACTTTATGAAACAGTATTATCCACCATGAACGTATAACAAACTACATAACAATATTGAAAATGTTAAAGAAAAATATGTAGTCTGCTGTCAGATAACCTTCCATGCAGTCATTTTTAGGGGAGGGTAATATGACTCCCCTGAAAACGACTGCGTGAGAGGCTAGCTGTCAGACTGACTCCAGGTATTGTTAATTGTATCTTGCGACAGCTCCAACGTCATTGCAGACGAGCACTTATTGAGGCCCAGAGACGGAGGACCTCAGTAGCACGGGCTCCTCGACGACAGACCGACATGCACGAGCGGTGACAGCTGTGTCCGCGTATGGCGTTTCAGTGGCCCTGAATAAAACTCGGCAGCGGCCAGTATCTGCCAAAGTAGCAAGTTCACAAGGTAAAAAGCCGTATCAGCTACATTGTAGACTGGGTACAGTCTGTTTTTCTCCAAGGATTATAGAGCGCGCGCGAAGCACCGGGAGTGGTGCAATCTAAGTGGCTAGCGCCGCGAGGAACAAGAGAGCAAGCAATTATTTCTTTGGGGTACCTCCGATTCTCTTCGCGCGGTTTCGCCGCTCGCTGCTCGATTCCGTGCGCTATTTCGGATCCTTTGCTTGCGCTCTCCTATCCTTGAAGAAATGTTGCGACTATTCGCAGGTTTAGATTTATACGTGTGATGAACAGAGCTTGTATAATGTAGTGAAAAATTTGTCAACGAAAAACAAATGTTATGTTTCCTAACAGTTCGCCGGTCTATTGATCTATTTTCATTTGAATTGACATTGTTTAGCCAAGATTCTCAAGTACTCAACACAGTACGCAACTAAGCTTCACTCAAGCGTTTAATTGTGGGGAACTCAAGGGAAAACATGGAACTGTAAACAGTCTACCTTCTCTTAAAATACCGATACGGATATACGGATACTCGTTCCTCTCGCTTCGGCGTTCACATTGTTCGCTGATTGAATCCATTTGTCGTTTTAGGAGCTGATAGAATGCACCGGGGTGGGCGCCCTGTGTCTGCTAAACCACACTCACGTGACATCAGAACCACTGAAGACAACGAAGACACCAGGAGCGTGGATGGAGGCAAGTAGACATGTGACATGCCAGAAAATGAACTTCGGCTGTTACCAATCTAGTTGACGCGCATGAAAATTTGCAAGTGAAAGCGAAAGCCCTTTCAACCAATGGTTTGAACTGTTTTTCGTTCAGATTATTCTCTCATTGGTCTCCGAGAGTATTAAAACGAGTTAATTTTTAGTTTTTACAGCTGACGCCTACGGTGGTCAGCGGAGTCGTGTTTCCTCTGCACCAGTCCGCCGCGAAAGAGGCGCAGACAGTGAACCCAGAGGTTTGGTTTTGAAGTCATTTATGTAATAATTATACTCTGTTAACGCAAAGATGACGTCAAACGCGATAAGAGCAAAGAAGTTCGCTACGAGCTGCAGGCGAGAAGCGTGACTGATGTTCTTACTACGTTTTGAGGTCTTCTGTGCTTTATCAGAGTACACACTCCGGCCAAATGCACTCTATTTGTTTCATACATTGTTTTCATATCGGCTATCCCGCATAAAATTAGAAATGTTTTTAAAATTTTCATAGTGTAAGTCGCGCGTGCATAACTTTGCAACATCTTAACGTCATTCTCACGTTTGTGCTTAAATCACAAACTCCCCTGGGCCAATCAAAACGCTCATTCTACTCTGTCCACCAATCAAAACGCTCATTCTACTCTGTCCATGATATGAAAAACTATATCAACGTTTATTGAATGAACGTAAACGTTTTGTTAACAAAGGTAAATAGATCCTTAAAATGCCAGCCTGGTTTTCCATCGATGATATATTTTCCCAACCCCTCTCGTGTTTATCCCAGGCTATGCTAACACGGAAAAGGTTTCTATTGCTTTAATATCAAGGTCGTAACGATCAGGGATCATTGGGATGGAATCGGGAATAAGACGTGAAAAGTGGTAGACACCAGAATTTGCCACGCTTTGGGATTGGGATCAGAATTTAGGGTAACAAAATGAGACCAGTAGTAAAAAGAAGTGTACTTAGCTATAGCCTGCGTAGCAAACGTTTGCGTAGGGCTTTCCGCAGGTTTGAAAGGGCGCTCGCCCAAATTTTTGAACGGCTAAAAAGCGAAAACTGCCTCAATCGAAAACGCTTGCTACGCAAACAAACCTAGCTACTACCCTGCAATATACTTGAACGCTTTCAGTAACAGTTATTGCAATTTAATCGTTACATGAATTTTTACACCCGACAGGTCACACCTTGGCTGACGAGCATGCAGTCGCCGCCGCGCTTCAGCGGTTAGCCAAACGTCAAGCTGCGCGGTATTACTCTGCGCACAACACCGGCGCTCACCAGGGCCATAACTGGGATGACCTGTTAGAAAAGATGGACTTCAACCGGGAAACCGACGCCGCATCTCACAGCCAAGACGAATTTGTCAGCGTCGGGGATGAATTTTTGTACCCATGGTCACGTGTTACCGGCAAAGCCCCGAAATCAGCTGAAAAGTCACATGACCGTCACGCAAGCGAAAATGCCACGTTTGAAACATTTGTGAATGATCACGTGGGTTGGTTTGATAATTCTGCTGACCAAGATAGTATTAGTGCTGCAGGTGCGAGTTGCGAGGAAAAATCGATTGGCGTGGATCTGAAAAGGCAACACAATGGAACGCAAGAAATACAAAGCGAGGATAAAAAAGCAGATGTAGACGTTGAAAGTCCGTCTGTTTCCAGAGAGGCGTATAATAGACACATGAAACTCATAAGTCAGAAGCTCTCGGAAGAAAAGCTTCGCCTACAGAAGCAGTTACAGCAGTACCCGCGATTGCCACGCCCACCAGCCGCTCGGCCGAGCCCAGGTACTAAGACGGTTGTTAGTCCCAAGAGAATGTGGCTTTCAAGTTAATTGGTCTAAGCTCTCTGGTCCATCTCAACGGGTCAAATTTCTCGGGATTATTTTAGACTCAATTGCAATGCAGGCATCTATACCCGAGGACAAAATTTCATCATTAGAAGATCAACTTAATTTCCTTCTTTCAAAACACAAAGCTTCCAAGCGGGAATTACAAAGAGTTGCTGGCCTCATGAACTTTCTGGCTAAAGTGGTTAAAGGGGGACGAACCTTCTTGCGTCGCGTTCTTGACCGTATGAATCTTCTAAAGCGCCCTTTCTACAAAGCCCGTATCACTTTCGACCTTCGCAAGGACTTCTGTTGGTGGCTAGACTTTTGTCGCGTGTTTAATGGCCAGGCTATTAGTATTTCCTACTCGCCTATTATCGAACATGCTTACACAGATGCTTCCCTTTCGGGTTTTGGGGCACACTGGCGCAATCATTGGCTTGCCGGAGTTTGGTTTTCAGACAAACAAGTGCCGCCGAGTCTTCGCTTGTCGGGAAATTGGATTCACACAACTGGTCACGAAATCCCGTCGCAACTCCAGGCGAACATTAACTATCTAGAATTGTATGCGGCGTTACATGCAATCCGTAGGTGGTCTCCGCACTGGGCGAACTGTCACGTTTGTTTACACACGGATAATACACAGGCCATGTCTTTCTTGAATAAGGGCTCGTGTAAAAACACTACCGCTATGGATTGGCTACGGGAAATCTTCTGGTTATCAGCCATCTACAACTTTCGCCTGACCTCTTGCCATATTAAGGGCCTAGAGAACGTTTTCGCCGACCACTTATCTCGTCTTACAGAAACATATACAGAGTGACTACAGTCTTCTTGTATTGGACTAATTACGCGATTTTCTCCTTCTTTCCTAGACCCTCGTGGTTCCCTTGATGACGCCGTTGCTTTCGCGATTTCCAACGCTTATGCCTCCTCCACTCTCGCCACTCGCAAGTCTCAAGTCCTGAAATACATCCAATTTTGCCGCCTGCTTCAGACGTCCCCTCTTCCCGTCTCGGTCACGAATCTTTGTCGCTACTGTGTCTTCTTGGGGCGCACAATGAAGTACTCGTCCATCGTAAACTATTTGGATGGTATCCGCTGGCTTCATGTCATGTTCGACTACCCACCGCCTCCGCTTTCCCACTGTCGCGTGCAGTTGACCCTGCGAGGCTTGAAACGTCTTCTCTCCGCGTCGGTTCAACGCAAGCTCCCGATTACACCGTCCATTCCTCTGGCTTTACGAAATGTCATGGACTTCTCCTTGCCACTTCATCGCGCGCTCTGGGCAGCCTTCCTTCTTGGTTTCTTCAGCTTCTTTCGCAAGTCCAATATCATCCCTCCAAGTCACTCGCAATTCTCTCCGAACAAACACCTGTCACGCTCCGACTTCCATTTCACCACGTGGGGCCTAATCGTCTCTGTCAAATGGTCCAAAGTTCTTCAATTCCGCGAAAGGACACTTCTCATTCCATTGGTTTCCATACCGTCTCATGCTTTATGTCCAGTGCAAGCTCTTCGCGAGTTCTTCGAAATGTGCCCAGCTCCAGCTTCAAGTCCAGCCTTTGTTATCCCTACGGCTACTGGCCTTCGCTCACTCTCTTACAGCTCATTTACTAAACACTTAAAAGATCTCCTACGCCTTGCAGGTTTCTCTCCCAACAACTACTCCGGGCACTCATTCCGCCGTGGAGGAGCCACATATGCCAGCTCACTCGGTATTTCCCACGAGTTAATTCAACTTCAAGGTGACTGGGCTTCTACCGCTTACCTGGAGTACTTAGCAAGACCACTCCGACAGCGCTACACTTTGGCGGAACAGGTTGCGACTCAAATTGCAACTTCTACATCCACCTCTGACTCTCTACTTTTACAGTAAATTAATGTTGCTTGAACTGTGTTGGCGTGCTTCTCTTTTGGACGGCTTTCGAAATTAATTATTACCTGTCAATAAATAAACTGCCAGTCTGTCACGGCAACACTGCTTGATGCTTAACTGTCTCGAACGTGTCCATTATGTGTAAGATTAGCCTGCGAGCAGGCTCTCTATTCGGGGGGGCAGCGTGAATTATTTTCTTTGAGAGCGCCAAAGGCGCGAGTTTCGGCGAACGAAGTGAAGGCGAGCGAAGCGAGCCCGCGGTGAAAAACGAGAGCCTGCACGTGAGTCATTGAATTTCAATTCCGGCCCCTCGAAATGTGACAACTTGTTGACAACTCGCCACGCTTCCGGTGTCAAATAACTAGCCAATAGGGAACGAGAAAAAAATAAACAAACATGACAGAAAGATGCACGTGGAAGTTTTCCCGGGATTTCGTCTAGATCTTTGTGGCTCTTCATGGAAGGATCGGAAGAACGCGTTTTAACTCCGAAAAAAGTTGTCAACAAAGCAAGTGGACATTGCCGTATCTGCAGTTGTAGTTTTTTTGGTGAAATATGGAACTGGAAAATCGGGTCGAATGTCCACGGAAAATCTATTTGAAGTTTCAAATCGCGATGGAAGTCGCGGACAAGTATTGGCGACGATGTGCGAAAACATTGGTATTTATTTCGTAAAATTGTCTTCTTTGTCGAGCCGTGTGTGTAATTCTTGCGCCCGAAAATTTAGGAACTTATGCATATTAATTGAGCCATATGCATATTAATTACTCATATTAATTGAGCCTGTCATTTTTGACCAATCAGAGTGCTGCGTTCGTGGACGAACGCGCCGGATTCAAAATTCAATGGGATACGTGCAGGCTCTCAATTTTCACCGCGGGCTCGCTTCGCTCGCCCAGCGGCTCGCTTCGCTCGCCGAAACTCGCGCCTTCGGCGCTCTCGAAGAAAATAATTCACGTAAGAAAATAATTCACGTTGCGTTGCCCCCCGAATAGAGAGCCTGCTCGCAGGCTAGTGTAAGATAAAACGACTAGGTTTATCTGGGTATAATTGACAGTGCGGTGACGTACTTCCGCTAATTGTCTAGTATGAGTTTTATCCCGCCGCGTTGCGAAACAGTCAGTTCTCCTCGCACGCCTTTCACTAGCTCGCTCGATTTCTGTTCCCTCCCTACCCACCCTTTTTCCTTTTTTATTTTTGTTTTTGTTGCGTCATATTGTGTATTTTTTAGTTAGTTACCTACGGCAGGGGTTTGTGATTGTATTGTTTGATTATGGACGGCTTTCGAAATTAATTATTACCTGTCAATAAATAAACTGCCAGTCTGTCACGCCAACACTGCTTGATGCTTAACTGTCTCGAACGTGTCCATTATGATCAGGTAACGTCTCAACGTGTTGTCATCAAAAACCTCGGCCTAATGGGTTTATCTAAACGAATTGTGTTTTTCTGTTTGTTTGTTTCTTGCTAGATTGGCCGCCTCCAATCCCCCGCCAGTTTTTGACGTCATCACGGGAATGACCGGCCTGCCAAGTGACGATTCTCTGTGACAGCGGTGTTCCTGTTTCCACTCCACTATTTCATATAAAAAAAACCCTGTTGTACGAAACTTTACTACCAAAGCAAACTACACGCGGGTTGTTACACGCTTTGCGTCTTAAAACCGTTCAAGTTATTTACTGCTCCCTCTGCAGCAAATCTGTAGACGGAAAAGCAGGGGAAGTTTGGCTAAAAAAAATTGTTACGTACATTTTCTTCAACTTGTTTCTTTTTTCTCTTACCATTCGCGAACATTTGTCATTCTTTGGACATTTTACAAACTGAAGCATTTTTGCGCGTCCCATATGTCACCAAACGCAATGTCGTTATATTAGGGACTCCATACGCCTGTGATAATATCTGCTTGCGAAGGAAAAAAGCCCTTTTATTAAAAATCATCAGAAGCCCTTGAGAAAGAGGAACTCTCTGTTGTTTCTCCAAGCTGTATATTTCGTTATTTTGTCGTAGGGGTACGTTATTGTACGCAAACAGTTTTATAGTTTTTGTCAAAGTAGAATTTATTAATAAAAAGTTGGCGCCTCATAACACTTTTACGTGAAACATACTTTGTTTTTGTAACGATCTTTAAAGCCAATCCTGATAAATTGTTCCGTTTCTCTCGCCGCTTGAACAACCCAATTATTTGACTGGTCATTCATTTCCTAAATTTTACTTTTAATTCCTTTTAGTCTAAGCGTAGCCATATCATAAATGGCTTCACGTATGGGAGATGGGATTATTATTCGATTGGACGGACGTCCATGAGTCCCGCCTATTGAAAATTCTTAAGCCATGAAGTTGAGAAAATAAAACGCTTAACCAACAGAAGCTAGCTGACGAAGGCCGCAGTACGCAACCGAAACGTCCTAAGTTTGCAAAACGTTCATGAAAAATTAGGGAATACAAAATACTAAGAAAAAAGAGAAATGGGATTAAAACGACACACATACCAGATCAGGGCAACTCCGCTGTGCAGCCGGATTCAGTCCTCGCACATCGCCACGGTACACTTAGAACCATGTTCAATTATCGTCTCGCCAGAACATTCTTGTTTGTCTTCCTCGAAACATAAGCTTATGACTTAGGATGTGTCTAAACTTTTGAATTATACCGTCAGCTCCCATATGGTCTAGTGGTTAGGATCCGGCGCTCTCACCGCCGTGGCCCGGGTTCGATTCCCGGTGTGGGAATGACATTTTTTTCTTTTTTGTTTCTTATAATCTTCCTGGGCAAAATCGTTTCCAAATTATGTTATTGCAATTTTTTTTTTCACCGCTTAAGGACGAAAATTTTAAAACGTTTTTGTAGAAGAGTGCCAGAAAAAAAACTTAAACCATATGAATATGAGCTTATGACGTATGATTTGTTTAAACTTGCAAAAATTTGGTCAGCTCCCATATGGTCTAGTGGTTAGGATCCGGCGCTCTCACCGCCGTGGCCCGGGTTCGATTCCCGGTGTGGGAAGGACAATTTTTCTTTTATTTTCCATTTTAACTATAATCTTCCTGGGCAAAATCGTTTCGAAATTATCGGGGGTTGAAGCGGAATATTTTCACTTTAAATATTCATTATTCCCCGCCCATTTTTCACAAGTATTCATTATTCCTTGCCTATTTTGAGATCAATATTCATTATTCCTTTAAATAGGTTGATGTTCCCAGGTATACAATTTTCAGACCCACAAAACGAGAGCGGTCAAATATTCTATTCCAATTCACAAGTTGTGCACAGGACACTGGACATTGTTCTGCTGCTATCCTTCTGGAAGGTGTTAGTTCATCACTTATTACATGCTTTTTTAATGGTGCCCTCTAGTTACACCTTCAATGGCCTTGATTAAAGTGTAAGACGCATGTGGCTTCTTTATTTGCTGACTAGCAAAATAGTACCCCCCAAAAAATAAGCCAAGCAACATGTTTCAGTGAAAAGCTTTATTAAACAAACAATGACGACAATGCGGTCCAACCAATGAGTCTATATAATCTGGAAAACAATGAAGTGTTGCACGATGTTTATAACAAGTTCTTTTGTAGGCCATTGTACAAACTTGTTCGAAAACGCGTTTATCTCCTTAACATCATCACTCGTGCAATCAAGTCGAAATTAGTGCACCTAACAGAAATACATAATATCACACCCGCTTTAAGCGAAACATAGTCTTTTGAAGCATGTACAAAGACAACAACTGTACGTAACCATAACGACTAGTCTATCAAGAGTTACTTCTAAACCAATAAGTGAACAACGGATAAAAGATAAATGTAGTGTTTGCCTTCAGGAATAACAGGAACGGTACAAGTGCCCACAAGTACGTCAACCGCTACATAATTTAAAAGTAGCATTCTGTTACCAATCTGAGTATCATTCCTATATCATGACACATTTTACATTGAGCACCGCTTTATGCGTTATCTATTTTCAGCTGTAGCTGTTAGATCAGCTTTGTGATTTTTCAAAAAAGTTCGACATCACCGTAATCTAATACGGGTTGCTGTTCTCCCTGTTCGTGTACGACAAGAAACCCTGGATGGTCCTCCCGGCTGTTCGTCGTCTGAGGCATCTGAAGCCTCATCCTCGGAGTCAATGTCACTGTCTACGCCTCCTTTGAGTATCCGCTCAATTCTTAAAACTTCTTGCTGCGAAATTGTGTACAGTTTTTCATTTGGCAGACCCTCATTGACTACAACTTCGACGCGGTCAATAACTGAATACGGCGAATTTCGACAATCTGAATATGACTCTTTAAAGGTGTATTTGTCTCCCGTTTCACAGTTGTCGAGCCATGTTATGCTCATACAGTCGTCAACGAAATCTATCCCGTCATTGCTCCCTTTCTTGATCAGCAAATCTTTCATAAGAACGGCAAGGAAAAATCCCCATTCCTCTTTTTTTCTACCGTGTTTCACTGCAATGGTCTCTGTCATTTTGTTTGAACAAGATGTCGCACTGAATAACTCGATTATCCTGGGAATAGCTTGACGAATTAGCATGACCTGCGGCCAAGTCTTCTGTGAGGACATCACAACTCGAATCTTGGCGCTGCTGTAAAGAGAATGAAATAGGATAAGGTAGCTGGCCGGTTTCTTCTTTACTCTTGTCTCTTACGGTATGCTGGCGAACGCTTCGTCCAAATGAAATGGCAAATTCACGTAAAGTTTTCTTCTCTTCAAGAGATAAATTTTGCAGATCACTTTGTACTGCATCGACAATTGCCTGTGGAATGGGCGGAGGAGTGTTAAGCACTTTGTTAGGATAATAACTCTTGGGACCAGTGAAATATTGAAAATGACCACTGTGCATTCTCTTTTCCAGCTCTCTTATACAGGCGGCACGCCGGATTCCGTATTCGAGTTGCGTTGGCATCGAGTCCTGTTGCCGCATTAAGGAGAAAAAATTCTCAACGATTAAAGTGGTAAGTGCGGAAAACAGAATCTGGTTGACGAGGTCTTCTTCCCCTAATTCTGTAAGAAGATTTTTTAATTTCACAAGGCTGCTATGAATCAGTTGAAATGACCTTCTTGTACAGTGAGGTATTATTTGGTCGGGACCTTGAGTAGCTGTACGGCCCGTTCGCTCACGTGTTTCCTCTCCCCAGGTCAAAAGAAAAGCAACAACATTGTCAATGATCGATATTCCTTGATCAAAGGAAAATCTTGGTGGGCCACGGTAGTGATCAAGGTTAAATAGTTCAGCATACTTATAAAAGACATCTGACAGCTTCTTGAAAGGTTTCCCGTTCGTTATCATCCGAATGGCCTTATTTCCACTGTCGCAAACGAAAAGTGTCCTGCCAAACGTTTCCAAGCCATGAGGTGAGTGTAACGTTGCTGAGCTCACTACTCCATCCATGTCTCCACTTTCATTCGAACTACCGGCCACTAGTTGGTATCTCGGGACATGCTCAATGTCAGATACTTTTACAATCGTATGATTGCTAGAGTTTGATACGTAAAGGCAACCATATAGGAAGCAAAGTCCAGAAGGAGAGATGATTAATTCAGAAGCAACAGAAGACAGTAACGTTCCATTCCTCGAGTCAATAACGAGAATATTCGGATTACTTGTCAAGTTACTTGCAACATACAACTTATTTTCCTGGAAGGCTAATGCTACAGGCAGAATGTTGGTAGGCGTGTCCTTAGGTGGGTACACAAGATGCAGTCTCCCTCCAGAGGAGCCGCTGTCAAGCTTAACTTCGTCGATCTTGAAAACCTTTTGCTGTTTTGTGTCGCCGACGTACAAATCGGGATACTCTTGAAGCAGCTTTCTGCCTGTGCAGATAGAAAATGGTCTTTGAAGAAAGTGTCGTGAAGATGATCTAAGAGCCAGGGTGGTAGTAACGGTAATCTTTCTTTCGATTGGAATATTGTCCTCATTCTCCTGTTCTTCATCACAAGGAACATCCAGTGTTACTCGGTTGCGACTTCGGGTAACCAGTCTCGCAAAGTCCACGGCTCTAATACTTCCGTTTCCAGAATCACAGACGAACAAAATGGTCTTAAAAGAGCACAAGCCAGAGGGCTCTCTAAAAGAGCAAGTTTGCCCATCCTTGTTGCCCGGTTCCTTTCCTCCTGCGATCGAAATTACATTGGAGGGGCTATGCAAATCACACTTCATTATCTGGTTTGCTGTGTGGTCGCTAAAGAAGATACTGCCACTCTCTTTGTGAATGGTGATGTCTAAGGGACAAAGGATGCTTCCTGGCCTATTCTGGCGCCAAAATGTGTAAATTTCAGGAACCAGTGTAATTATAACATCTTGTGCTGGTATGGCACGTTGTACATTCGGGTGAAAAATCTCCAGTGCCGTCTCCACCGACATTCGGTCTTTATTTTTCAAGGCTTTCAGTGACACAGCCTTCTTCATAGTCGAACTGACATTTGGATTGCGGTCTCTTCTTACAACGAGAAGAATACGGACATTTATTAAGTACTCCTCCAAATAGAGCCAGTACCAGAAAACAGCAGAACGTACAGATTTTAGATTATGTGGAGGATCTGGAATAGGCAGCTGATATGTCTCGGGAAAACTTCCAGAAAGACGTTCCATGAATGCCTTCTGTCGTGACTCGCAGTCTGAAGACCAGCCAAAGGGAAGAAGGCGGTAACAAACCTCATTGTTTTGGTGACATTTTTCGCAAGGTCTCGCAATAGGATTCCATTCCTTGTGCCCTTTGGTTTTACATTCTTCACATAAACATTTGTTTCGGAAACATTGTTCGCACTTGTAAACACAGCTGCCCTCTGTTCCTTTTTTAAGACATTCCTCGCATTTCTCGATTACTCTTTGAACCTGTCTGTTAATCTCACTCACAAATTCCCATCCGCCTGCTGAATCACAATAAAAAACCGCAACCGGCTTAGATACTGTATCATCCATTGAAGTCAAATGTACTTCAAGTGCTTGAGTTCTAAATTTACTGTCTTTGAGAAACTGAGATACCAAGCCTTCACTCATAGATTTTAACTCCATAACCTTGTCGATGGTAAGAACTGGACAGCTATTTAACCCTATGATACCACTAGCCTGAGGAGCAAACTGTAGCCCAGGTTTTATTGCCATAGCATCACTTGCAGACACCATGAGATAGCCAACCATATGATGCTTTTTCATGTGTACAGATTTGGTACCACGCAACAACATAAACAGGTTTAATACATCTTGACTTTTGACCCCACTTGTGACATGAGGAGGCCCGTTCATAGTTGTTAGGGAACGCGGAGAAACGCCGGCAAAATTGTGACATTTTATCCATTCCTCTGTTGACATAGCCATTTCTGCTAGGTGTCCCTGACCGTCACCCCCAATGCCATTAAAAAAATGTGTTGCGCCTTTACCATGTAAGAATTGGTTGGACTGGAGCCAAGATGTAAGTGAACGATATGTGCTTTGAAAATCTGCTGTAGGTGGAACAAGCCAACCAAGAGCCTTAGAAGTGAAGGCCTTAACTTCTTCATAAAAAACGTGCGTTTTAGGCAACGAACCAGACTGGACCAGAAACCAAAACATCAGTACAGTGGTGTCGACATTTGACAAATCTAATTCATATGTTTCTAGTCAGCTCTCACCATCGCTATCGTCACCATCATTTTCCTGTGTGGACCTCGCATTCTGGGCAATCATCGTGAAAAGTGTCCGGATGTCGTTGCCAGCCATTCTGTTGGAATGACATGAAATTACATGCTTGTCAAAATTTTGAGCATTGTACTCTTTGCATGAAATTTGCTTTTTGCAATTCTCGTAGAGACAGGTTACCGTATCTTTTGCAAGCACCTCAGCATCTGCTCCGTGTTTGAACATCACGCGCGCCTTGAATCTTCTTAAGCGTTCTTCCTCTCCTACCATCTTCTTTTTACCACGAGCATCTCCTTGAATGTGGTCAGCCGCTGGACGCTCACCGACTTCCTTCACCTTCTTTACCAACGTTTTCGTCACTGTCACCGTTGCAGTTATCCTTTCTTCTTGTAGTTGTGGTACCTCTTCGAGATAGAGACAGCAGATGCTTGATACGGACGAATTTGCCACAAAGTAGCGCAGACAGGATTGTAAGTCTTTGTCGTTAACAATTGGCATGAGATAGGTTCCATCGAAGTACTTTACGCTATAGGTATTGGATGACGAAAACAAGCTCTTGAACTCGTTTAGGGCGTGACTGAGTTTCATTTCTTTGATACATTCTTTATTTACCCACCATCGTCTCAATTGATCTGGAGGATAGGTACGTGGTGGATGGGGTGGTGGCAAAGGTGGTTGTCGACAGAGCCGTATTCCTATTTCATCCCCTGTATCAACAGACATCACCATCTGTTCATTTGACCTGTTTGTTATGAGCATGTTTTCTGCAAAAATAAAACAAAATAGAGATTGGTACGATAAACAAAAATTATTTTTTTATCTCCTCAATATTTTTATACTGGAGCGTAATGGGCAATTAGTGAACTTGGCCCTTAATACATACTTTTATTAACACTATGTTAGACTAACTAAATTTTATGGTTCAATTAGGTTCACTTTGTAGAACTGCAAAGTTATTAACCTTGAACATTACTCACAGCTCGCTTTGGTTCCTTTGTAAAGAAACGATCCAACGTGGCGACTCTGAAATGCACATGTTGAAATATGCAATTACCTCTGAATTTACGTGTTGGGTGAAAATTTATCACTTTTACTGCATGTACTGCTCTATCGATCTAAAACCCCAGTTAAAACACACCAATAAGACTTAAAATTACCCATTGGCTTTCGTAAAACAGGATCTTTCCAAACTATTTGTAAAACATCCATAAGTACCTTTTCTTTCCCACTTCACTTGATGAGTGTTCCGCTCTTTTGCTCCTTTTCCACATTGGTTCATCTTTTGATTCATCTTCGCTTGATGAGCTAGCCAATGATCGCTTTCGTCGTTCTTCATTCCCATCCCTTAAAAGTATATGAAGTGTTTAGTACTGCTCTATCGATACTATATCCACTCACGACTTCTTAAGATCTACATAACAGTAAAAACGGGCAAGAGGTTGGGTACTGTAATTTTTTTAAAAATAAAATTTTCAAGTGGACAGTGTCATAAGTCAATAGAGCAAATATTATGCAGAAACGCACATACTTATAAGTATCATAAAGGCATACAATTTTTAGTGAAAATTGATCATTTTTACTGCAAGTATGCCTAAACCCTTAGTTAAACACACCAATAAGACTTGAAATCTCTCATTAACCACGTTTTTATAACATAGGTCTTTCGAAACTATTTGTAAAACATCCATAAGTACCTTTTCTTTCCCACTTCACTTGATGAGTGTTCCGCTCTTTTGTTCTTTTTCCTCATTGGTTCATATTTCAATTCACCTTCGCTTGATGAGCTAGCCAATGATCGCTTTCGTCGTTCTTCATTCCCATCCCTTAAAAGTATATGAAGTATTTAGTACTGCTCAATCGATACTATATTCATTCACGACTTCTTAAGATCTACCAGTCTCATAACAGTAAAAACGCGTAAGACGTTGGGTCCTGTAATAGTTTTTAAAAAAATAAAATTTTCAAGTGCACAATGTCACAATTCAGTAGGTGAACGTTCTGCTAAAACACATACTTTGTAAGTATTATAAAGGCATACCTTTTAACGTGTTGACTATGACGACGATGATGTTCGCGATCTTTGGTTTTTTGCTTTTTATGACTTTTTCCCTTTTTCCTGGCATCTCTGGAGAACGATACACAGATTAACATTGCATGCCCAAGCAGCCAAGGTTCTAATGCGCCGCAAATTATTATCTCATTACAAGAAGAGTATCTACAATGATACATTCCTCGAGTTCCTTCACGTGACTCATTGCTCAAAAAAGGCTAATTTTTTTCCGACCCATCTTGACGGGTAGGCAACGCAGTTAGAAATTATAGTGTTTGTATGGGAATCCGATGGCAAATATTTTTCTCAAAAATTGAATTCTGGACAACTTATGAATCGTAAAGTAAACATACTAGGCAAAAGTTTTTATTGACCAAGTTTGGAAGATGTAGCTGGTCTAGAAAGCGTTCAGTTACGTTTTTAATTTTCCATACATTTGCCTATAATTTTTTTCCCGCGAACCGCGTCAATTTACGGGAAAATATAGACAACTGGATGGAAAATTAAAAACGTAACTAAACGCTTTCTAGCCAAGCTACATCTTTCAAACTTGGTGAATAAAAACTTTTGCCTAGCATTTTAACTTTACAATTCATAAGTTGTCCAGAATTCAATTTTTGAAAAAAATATTGCCGTCGGATTTCCATACACACACTATAATTTCTAACTGCGTTGCCTACCTGTCAAGATGGCGTAGAAAACCGTGATAAGGCCAATTAAAACATTTTTTTCGTGGTGTTCTGTTTTCCAACGTGGAATCTGTGAGCTTCAATGTGAGCTAACAAACGGATAAAAATGTTTAGATTCGTTAGTTGGCAGAGTTGAAGGGCCAAAAGTTTTCAAGTTCGATTCAAGTCTACTTTGAGATCGACTTTGAGGCTTGTGAACTATCATTGTTCATTCAATTGCAGAAAAATAGTATGTTATCCTTTTCACCTTTCACTGTGACTTCTTGTCTGTAGCGTTATTTGGTTTCGCTGGCAGACTGAAGTCAACATGAGTTTCGGATGAGTTTATTAGCGGTCAAATGGCGAAGATGCATGGATCTACTTAGATTTCAAACACTACACTTAGAAATCGATTAGAAAAGAACTCTCGATTTTTATTGTTGTTGTCGTCGTTGTTGTAAGCTTATGGTTTGGAAATCTGTTCAAGTTAAAAATAGTTTAAAAGCTTTACTTACCTGTCTTTCCTGTGCTTTCCCATCTTTACAAGTCCGAACAGTTCTTAGACCGTAACCAAAGCGTCGAAATTTAAAGCGGTCAACTGAAGCATGTGCTTTGAAAGTGACGTCACAAGAAAATATCTCCCTTGGGGAGTAGTCCGCGTTGCAAATTTTGTAAGCTTAACATGAGGCAGAGCGCCTGCCAAATATCGAAAATATAGAACACCTGCGATTCTCATTTGGAGACAGAGAGGGTGAGGAGAACTTATTTTCTCTTTGCAAGTATTCAATATTCTTGATTAAAAAACTGAATATTCAATATTCCTTACAATTCTGAGCCAATATTCAATATTCCTTTACAATTTTAAGCCAGTATTTCTTCGTTTTATTATTTCGTCTTCTTCGTTTTAAGACAAAGTTGTTCAGTTCAGAACAGCTGAATGCTTTACAGTTTTCTCGCAACCGTTCTTTAGGTCATCAGACAAAAACCAAAAAAGAAAAGCAGACAGACAAGATAACAATTAACGGCTGCGTTGCCAGTTCTGTTCAGCAAATGCAGCGCTAGTCACGTCACGCAACGCTCCTCCGCTAGCGTTGCGTGACGACCAGGTTATATAAGAGACTAACGCCGCGTCTAGAATACGTGGTATTCATCTCCGTGCATTTTTTGTCGTCTTCTACAAAAACACAGCATGAGGTGACCAAGCTTTTTGGAGAACTTGATAAACAACGGTGATGGAGTCTATGTGGTCTTTGAATACCGTAAACTGCGCTTATAAGCCCTGGGCTTATCCGACTTCGTAAGGGGCTTTGGGTGGGCTTACAAATGGAGGGCCTATACCCAGGAGGGCTTATAAGAGGAATCAAAAAAACGTTTCGAAATGAGCCACAGCAGTGTTGATGGAAATACGTTTTTAATTTGCCAGTTTTTAATTAACATTTGAAACGTCATAATAAATCGAATTCATTTTAATTTTAACAACAAAGTCAAAACTATAACAACACGAACGTAACTGGAACGTAACAAAACAGAAGCTCAGAGATCATCTTCGAACTGTTCTGTGAGAGTGCTTAATATTAAGGAAACAAGGAAAAGTAGAGGGGGGCTTATATCCGAGGGGCTTAAAACCGGGTGTATTTTTGTGTTTACAGGGAGATTGGCCTATAATTGGGGGGGGGGGGGGGGGAGGGCTTATAAGTGGCAGTTTACGGTGCCATACTATTACGTCCAACATTTGAGATGAGTGCACTCTATGTAAGAGGTGGACTTTATGAAACAGTATTATCCACCATGAACATATAACAAACTACACAACAATATTGAAAATGTTAAAGAAAAATATGTAGTCTGCTGTCAGATAACCTTCCATGCAGTCATTTTTAGGGGAGGGTAATATGACTCCCCTGAAAACGACTGCGTGAGAGGCTAGCTGTCAGACTGACTCCAGGTATTGTTAATTGTATCTTGCGACAGCTCCAACGTCATTGCAGACGAGCACTTATTGAGGCCCAGAGAGGACCTCAGTAGCACGGGCTCCTCGACGACAGACCGACATGCACGAGCGGTGACAGCTGTGTCCGCGTATGGCGCCTCAGTGGCCCTGAATAAAACTCGGCAGCGGCCAGTATCTGCCAAAGTAGCAAGTTCACAAGGTAAAAAGCCGTATCAGCTACATTGTAGACTGGGTACAGTCTGTTTTTCTCCAAGGATTATAGAGCGCGCGCGAAGCACCGGGAGTGGCGCAATCTAAGTGGCTAGCGCCGCGAGGAACAAGAGAGCAAGCAATTATTTCTTTGGGGTACCTCCGATTCTCTTCGCGCGGTTTCGCCGCTCGCTGCTCGATTCCGTGCGCTATTTCGGATCCTTTGCTTGCGCTCTCCTATCCTTGAAGAAATGTAGCGACTATTCGCAGGTTTAGATTTATACGTGTGATGAACAGAGCTTGTATAATGTAATGAAAAATATGTCAACGAAAAACAAATGTTGTGTTTCCTAACAGTTCGCCGGTTTATTGATCTATTTTCATTTGAATTGATATTGTTTAGCCAAGATTCTCAAGTACTCAACACAGTATGCAACTAAGCTTCACTTAAGCGTTTAATTGCGGGGAACTCAAGGGAAAACATGGAACTGTAAACAGTCTACCTTCTCGTAAAATACCGATACCTCTGTATACGGATACTCGCTCCTCTCGCTTCGGCGTTCACATTGTTCGCTGATTGAATCCATTTGTCGTTTTAGGAGCTGATACAATGCACCGGGGTGGGCGTCCTGTGTCTGCTAAACCACACTCACGTGACATCAGAAGCACTGAAGACAACGAAGACACCAGGAGCGTGGATGGAGGCAAGTAGACATGTGACATGCCAGAAAATGAACTTCGGCTGTTACCAATCTAGTTGACGCGCATGAAAATTTGCAAGTGAAAGCGAAAGCCCTTTCAACCAATGGTTTGATCTGTCTTTCGTTCAGATTATTCTCTCATTGGTCTCCGAGAGTATTAAAACGAGTAAATTTTTAGTTTTTACAGCTGACGCCTACGGTGGTCAGCGGAGTCGTGTTTCCTCTGCACCAGTCCGCCGCGAAAGAGGCGCAGACAGTGAACCCAGAGGTTTGGTTTTGAAGTCATTTATGTAATAATTATACTCTGTTAACGCACAGATGACGTCAAACGCGATAAGAGCAAAGAAGTTCGCTACGAGCTGCAGGCGAGAAGCGTGACTGATGTTCTTACTACGTTTTGACGTCTTCTGTGCTTTATCAGAGTACACACTCTGGCCAAATGCACTCTATTTGTTTCATACATTGTTTTCATATCGGCTATCCCGCATAAAATTAGAAATGTTTTTAAAGTTTTCATAGTGTAAATCGCGCGCGCATAACTTTGCAACATCTTAACGTCATTCTCACGTTTGTGCTTAAATCACAAACTCCCCTGGGCCAATCAAAACGCTCATTCTACTCTGTCCACCAATCAAAACGCTCATTCTACTCTGTCCATGATATGAAAAACTATATCAACGTTTATTGAATGAACGTAAACGTTTTGTTAACAAAGGTAAATAGATTCTTAAAATGCCAGCCTGATTTTCCATCGATGATATATTCTCCCAACCCCCCTCGTGTTTATCCCAGGCTATGCTAACACGGAAAAGGTTTCTATTGCTTTAATATCAAGGTCGTAACGATCAGGGATCATTGGGATGGAATCGGGAATAAGACGTGAAAAGTGGTAGACACCAGAATTTGCCACGCTTTGGGATTGGGGATCAGAATTTAGGGTAACAAAATGAGACCAGTAGTAAAAAGAAGTGTACTTAGCTGTAGCCTGCGTAGCAAACGTTTGCGTAGGGCTTTCCGCAGGTTTGAAAGGGCGCTCGCCCAAATTTTCGAACGGCTAAAAAGCGAAAACTGCCTCAATCGAAAACGCTTGCTACGCAAACAAACCTAGCTACTACCCTGCAATATACTTGAACGCTTTCAGTAACAGTTATTGCAATTTAATCGTTACATGAATTTTTACACCCGACAGGTCACACCTTGGCTGACGAGCATGCAGTCGCCGCCGCGCTTCAGCGGTTAGCCAAACGTCAAGCTGCGGGGCAATACTCTGCGCACAACACCAGCGCTCACCAGGGCCATAACTGGGATGGCCTGTTTGAAAAGATGGACTTCAACCGGGAAACCGACGCCGCATCTCACAGCCAAGACGAATTTGTCAGCGTCGGGGATGAAGTTTTGGACCCATGGTCACGTGTTATCGGCAAAGCCCCGAAATCAGCTGAAAAGTCACATGACCGTCACGCAAGCGAAAATGCCACGTTTGAAACTTTTGTGAGTGATCACGTGGGTTGGTAGTGCTGCAGGTGCGAGTTGCGAGGAAAAATCGATTGGCGTGGATCTGAAAAGGCAACACAATGGAACGCAAGAAATACAAAGCGAGGATAAAAAAGCAGATGTAGACGTTGAAAGTCCGTCTGTTTCCAGAGAGGCGTATAATAGACACATGAAACTCATAAGTCAGAAGCTCTCGGAAGAAAAGCTTCGCCTACAGAACGGCAGTTACAGCAGTACCCGCGATTGCCACGCCCACCAGCCGCTCGGCCGAGCCCAGGTACTAAGAAGGTTGTTAGTCACAAGAGAATGATCAGGTAACGTCTCTCAACGTGTTGTCATCAAAAACCTCGGCCTAATGGGTTGATCTAAATGAATTGTGTTTTTCTGTTTGTTTGTTTCTTGCTAGATTGGCCGCCTCCAATCCCCCGCCAGTTTTTGACGTCATCACGGGAATGACCGGCCTGCCAAGTGACGATTCTCTGTGACAGCCGTGTTCCTGTTTCTACTCCACTATTTCATATTAAAAAAACCCTGTTGTACGAAACTTTACTACCAAAGCAAACTACACGCCGGGTTGTTACACGCTTTGCGTCTTAAAACCGTTCAAGTTATTTACTGCTCCCTCTGCAGCAAATCTGTAGACGGAAAAGGAGGGGAAGTTTGGCTAAAAAAAATTGTTACGTACATTTTCTTCAACTTTCGCGAACATTTGTCATTCTTTGGACATTTTACAAACTGAAACATTTTTGCGCGTCCCATATGTCACCAAACGCAATGTCGTTATATTAGGGACTCCATACGCCTGTGATAATATCTGCTTGCGAAGGAAAAAAGCCCTTTTATTAAAAATCATCAGAAGCCCTTGAGAAAGAGGAACCCTCTGTTGTTTCTCCAAGCTGTATATTTCGTTATTTTGTCGTAGGGGTACGTTATTGTACGCAAACAGTTTTATAGTTTTTGTCAAAGTAGAATTTATTAATAAAAAGTTGGCGCCTCATAACACTTTTACGTGAAACATACTTTGTTTTTGTAACGATCTTTAAAGCCAATCCTGATAAATTGTTCCGTTTCTCTCGCCGCTTGAACAACCCAATTATTTGACTGGTCATTCATTTCCTAAATTTTACTTTTAATTCCTTTTAGTCTAAGCGTAGCCATATCATAAATGGCTTCACGTATGGGAGATGGGATTATTATTCGATTGGACGGACGTCCATGAGTCCCGCCTATTGAAAATTCTTAAGCCATGAAGTTGAGAAAATAAAACGCTTAACCAACAGAAGACGAGAAAACATCTTTATTATGGCATACAAAAAAAACCCAGACAAACGAAGTGAATGACGCGCTCACACAAAAGTTTTCTTTTCACACTCCGAAGGATGTTGTTGGGCCCATTTGTTCTCAGTCTTTATCTATAATCAAAACAAAATAAATTAATCATACTGACGCTCAAAATCCAAGATTGAAATTTTTATAGCTGTTATTTACTTTAGAACTGTTAATTCTATAAGAAATTGTGTATTTGTGCCATTACAATAAAAATAAATTCACGTCAGTTCTAGCTCGTGAGAATTGAAATGAGCTAACTGCAGCCAAGCGTGATAGCAGAAAACGAAAAAAGGGTTGACACTGACTGAATAAAATATGGACGTTTTAGCCTCATTTCATCGCTAGCTGACGAAGGCCGCAGTATGCAACCGAAACGTCCTAAGTTTGCAAAACGTTCATGAAAAATTAGGGAATACAAAATACTAAGAAGATAGATAAATGGGATTAAAGCGACACACATACCAGATTAGGGCAACTCCGCTGTGCAACCGGATTCCTCGCACATCGCCACGATACACTGAGAGCCATGTTCAATTATCGTCTTGCCATAACATTCTTGTTTTTCTTCCTCGAAAGCATCTCTGCTGGCGCAGTAACGAAGGATGAGATGTAAAGAACCGTAATCTCTGTGACGAACCATACACACTGGTTTCTCGTCATTGCAAACGACCATCTTGCTCGAGTCGTCACAAACCTTGAGAGCCTCTTCCTTGGTATCTTGAGCTCCACGGCGTCCCGAGCAAGTCTGGCACTCAAAGGATCGTGCTACGAATGAGCGCAAAATAAATTAATGCATGACGTTGGCGCAAACTGAAATTTTTTAACATTAAAACATTAACTTTTCTTACCGTTAGTTAACGAGCTATTGGTGTTAGAGGGTCCACAATAGGTTTGGCGGGATGCGGGATTTGGCTAATTTTTGTGGCGATATTCGGGATGAGAGCTGAAAACGGGAGCGGGAAGCGGGAATTTCAATTGAGAGCGGGAGTGGGATTCTGTGTTATTAAGGGGTCGGGATGCAAGAATCGCAAGGGGAAAGTAGCGGGATACGGTATTTTAATTTTTACGAGACTGCATGATTTGACCAGCTCAGGCTGATAGAAATGGATCTTTTGTGAATGAAGTGTGTCGGCTTTCAAGTAATGAATTGATCAAGGATGAGTAGCCTGGTGTATGTCAAGCTAATATGAGTCCTTTTGTGATGTTTTGTGTTGATTTCGGAAAGAGGTATCAAGTCACATGTCGTGTTGCATTTCTTGGCCACGTCTGCGTTCTTAACTTTTCCGACCTTTCCAATTGAGCGTTTGTTGGAGCAGCTATGATCAGCTATGGTTAGTCTAGCCAGGCAACAGTTTTTGGCGGTCGCCAAAAACGAGGAATTCGGCATCATAAATTTTGTTGCTATATATTATGAAAAGAGTGCGAGCAAGAATGCCTCTCTTTGAAAAAAAATAATTCCGAGAAGAAATTTACTGAAAGCGAGCAATATAAAGACGCTGAAAGCTTCAAAATAAACTGTGAGTTAGATGAGTCCACTTTTATAAATCTTTTGTTACATTTCATTTTCGCATACCTCATAACTGGACCGATCTTGCATGACCCTTGTGCCCCTAGCCTTGTCTAAGGACACAACCCATTCAGATACAGCTGGATTTACATAGAGAAACCTTGTGGAAAAAAGGTTTGTCTCTAAGGAAACGCCGACCTTCAGATCAAACCCAAGGCGCGCTTACCACCCAACAACTTGAACAACCACCATTTCACTTACATACTCAGTAGGTTGTCTTGCAAAAAAAGGAAGGACCGAGAATAGGCAGAATATCGTAGCAAACAATCTTTGTCAATTTTTACCTTTCACTCACACCTGGACAAGAAAACGGTAAAACAGGGCTAGAACAGAAGAACACCAAAAGAAAAACTTTTTACGGTCATTTATAGTGGCGATATCTAATTTTAGATCGACCACAAAAACGTGTTTACTTGTCGTCTATCCATTGAAGAAAAGGTATGTGAGGTTTTTATCATGAAAGTAGAAAACTGTTTAAAAATTTAGGCGGGATCAGGATTTCGACGTAAAGAAGGGCGGGACGGCGGGATTAACAGGAAAAAATAGGTGAGATGGCGGGATCTGAGAACCCTATTGTGGACCCTCGTGTTAGACATGCGAAAAATGGGGTTTGGGGTTGAGGGTGGGATCAGGGAGTTTGTTGCAAAAATAAACGGCGCACAAGAAAACATCAAATACGGGGTATTTCTTAGCAGCAACACGTCATACATACCAGATTTGGGTAACTCCGCTGTGCAACCGGATTCTTCGCACATTGCCACGGTACACTCGTCATAACATTCTTGTTTTTCTTCCTCAAAGGCATCTTTGCTAGCACAGTAACGAGAGATTTGATGTAAAAAACCGTGATCTCTATGACGAACCATACACACTGATTTCTCGTCATTGCAAACGGCCATCTTGCTGGCGTCGTCACAAGCCTTGAGAGCCTCTTCTTTGGTATTTCCACGGCCTTCCTAACAAGTCTGACACTCAAAGGATCCAGCTACGATTGAGTGAGAAATAAATGACAGGATCAAATAATAGTTGACAAAGAAAAAGACAAGACTAGAAAGGTGTATCTGATAAATGGCATTTCGCCTTCTCATCAATGTTGCTTTCGTATTTTGTTTTTTCTCTGTGCGCATTATTCGTTTCTGTGACCTCTCGCTCAACATTGCTTCAAAATTTTATGGCGCGTCGTTGGTCGTATCAACGGGAAGCCAGTGTGTTATGCACTCTTGTAAACTTTTATTTAAGTATTAAAACGTCGTACATACCAGATTTGGGTAACTCCGCTTTGCAACCGGATTCCTCGCACATTGCGACAGTACACTCGTAGCCATTAAGTATCGTTGTTTTATCACATTCTTGATTTTGTTCCTCGAAGGCATCTTTGCTGGCACAGTGACGAGAGACGAGATGGAAATCATCGTAATTATCATGATTAACCACACACACCGGTTTCTCTTCATCGCAGACTGCCACCTCGATCGAATCATCACAAGCCTTGAGAGCCTCTTCTTTAGTATCTCCTTGGCCTCCCCAGCAGGTCTGACACTCAAAGGATCCAGCTACGGGTGAGTGAGAAATAAATTAGTGAAGGGCGGCCGCGCGAAAATTGTCTTACATTAATACATTAACTTTTCGTACATTTAGATCCTGAGCTGTTGATGTTAGATTGGCCTAATAACCGGGTCCGGGGGATTGTTATTAAAATAAACGGCGCACAAGAACTGACACCAAATAGTCCAGTATCTCTGTCACCAAGACCGCTGACTAAACAACAACAACCACAAAAATCCATTTGTTAACGTCAATGCGTGGGATAGGGTTGCCCCACCTATCCGAGCCAGAGGCTCATATATAAAAGGCATGACAGAAAAAAGAAACATGAAATACATAACTTACAATGACTAAACATAATAAAGACGTATTTTTACAGCGTTAGTTTCAGTTTAAAGTAAAATATGCACAAATATCAGCAGCAAAGTGCTGAATTCTAGAGCATAATGACGCTAATTACTTGTCAGTTGCTTCGACTTATGATTGTTGCATTTTGTGTTTGTTCCTGTTGTAGTTATTTCCTCCAAAATTGCCTCACATCCACGTTCAAATACATTGTAATGCAAATGAGAAAAGTTAAGAAAAGTTAACTGTGAAAAAGGCTCTTAAGGAGGCTCACAACAGTTTTTTTGGCCTTGGAGTGTATCTTAATTTTGAAGTCAAAATTTCGCATAGAAGATAAACTTCGATTTCCTTGATACTATACCACCTTTTCAACAAATGATCAAAGATTATTTTCTCACTGGTTTGCTAGCAACAGCTGTCACCATAGCAACGGTAATGGACAACCCCTCATTTTAAGTAATGTCGAATATCTCGAAAACTAGTCAGACACTTTATGACGAAACTTGAAACATACGCAAATATTCCGTAATCGAACGCTTTGCGAACATCTGAACATCGAACACTCGTTTAATCTCCCGCGTTAAACATGTACGACATTTATAGCGTGCGTTTTATAATTATCTAAATATATCTTTTGTCCCCCAAAAAACGAGCGACTTCAACTAGACATTGGCGTCATTTCCTTATGCGCATCTTTACTGTACATGTAATTCATGTCGCAGTTATACTCTACGTCACACAACCGTGAGCGTTAGGAAAGAAATGTGGACTGCAAATATTCCACTAGAGGGTATTAATGAAGCTTTGACTCTGTTGAATGCACGGAATAAAATATGGCCGTTTTAGCCTCATTTCATCGCTAGCTGACGAAGGCCGCAGTACGCAACCGAAACGTCCTAAGTTTGCAAAACGTTTATGAAAAATTAGGGAATACAAAATACTAAGAAAAAAGATAAATGGGATTAAAACGACACACATACCAGATCAGGGCAACTCCGATGTGCAACCGGATTCCTCACACATCGCCACGGTACACTTAAAGCCATGTTCAATTATCGTCTTGCCATAACATTCTTGTTTTTCTTCCTCGAAACATAAGCTTATGACTTATGATTTGTCTAAACTTTTGAATAATACCGTCAGCTCCCATATGGTCTAGTGGTTAGGATCCGGCGCTCTCACCGGTGTGGGAATGACATTTTTTCTTTTTTCTTTCTTATAATCTTCCTGTCGATATGAGTAATATTTCCGCCGAAAATACATTAAAATCGAAATAAAGTTTAAAAAACCTTACCTGTCGTGTGTTTGCTGCGTTTTTATCGCTTTTCCGAGTTTCCGAGGCCGTTTTGGGCGATTTTCTGTTTAACGGTCGATGCGACGGCATGTCACGTACTAAAGAGAGCTAAAGGTAGGAAAACGGGAATTCAAATTTGCCAACCGACATTCGAGGTCCCGATCAAAATGTCCGCTAAAAATCGATTCAATCAATAGTCAGCGCTTTCAAACCACAACACATTACAAAAAGGATAAATGCCCTACCTTTCTACGTGATTCAATCGTCAATTAGTTTATCTCTCGAAGTAAAGCCCTGCATTAAAAACGAATTAACTTTTCGAAATCGCCGCCATCACATGCTTGTAAGGAAAAGAGGGTCAAAACTAACGGTCAAGCCTGGGACAAAGCGCCAAATTTCGCTCCACCGGGGGACGACATGAGTGACTTCTGTGTCGCCAAATACCAAACTCGCCCTCTCTCCGGTAAGTTCAGTTTTATACCTGAATGCGATCCGCGCGCGATTTCCCGCCGAAATTGGAGCGGTACAACACCTGACTTGCCGGAGAGGGGGGTGAATTTGGTCACTCATGTCGTCCCCAGTGGAGCGAAATTTGGCGCTTTGTCCCAGGCTTGACCGTTAGTTTTGACCCTCTTTTCCTTACAAGCCTGTGATGGCTGCGATTTCGAAAAGTTGGTTCGTTTTTAATGCAGGGCTGTACTTCGAGAGATAAACTAATTGACGATTGAATCACGTAGAAAGGTAGGACATTTATCCTTTTTGTAATGTGTTGTGGTTTGAAAGCGCTGACTATGGATTGAATTGATTTTTAGCGGGCATTTTGATCGGGACCTCGAATGTCGGTTGGCAAATTTAAATTGCCGTTTTCCTACCTTTAGCTCTCTTTAGTACGTGACATGCCGTCGCATCGACCGTTTAAGCAGAAAATCACCTAAACGGCCTCCGGAAGCTCGGAAAAGCGATAAAAACACAGCAAACACACAACAGGTAAGGTTTTTTAAACTTTATTTCGATTTTAATGTATTTTCGGCGGAAAACCGCCGATTATTTTCGATCGACTTTCAGCTCCAGACAATCTCTCATATTACGCTTTGGTTACCTGTGGTAAGAATTGGACAGCTGGGCATAATTTGTATCCCAACACAATCTACGTTTACCTTCAGCAAATTGTTATACTACAAACTGACCATCGAGATATCTATTCCTTTTTTTTAAAATAATCTGCATGTTGTTCGCCACACTGATAGATTAAGGGACAGTCTTTCAACTTATTTGGTAATCGAACAGACGCTAATGCGCAACATCAACTCAACTGGTGGCCTTTCAAGAGACATAGGAAAGAATGTGGTGCAAAGATTAGTGTGGGTCAAGTCTATGTCTTTCTGTTGCAACGTATACGGCTCTATGCAAGATTTCACCGGCGTCGCTTATAACACTAGCGAGCAACACGTAGAAGCTTCAGATACTTGACAAAAGAGAGACTGGAAGGATACAGAGTAACTAGGAACTCCTTTTCCAAGGATGATACCTCACTAAGAAGCATAGTATCAAGAGTTGTAGCACACGAATCTGTAAATGTTGATCATTTTTAGAAACGTGTAAATATTGAATAAACTTAAAGGTTTTTATTTTCCCACACGACCCCACAAGCTGTAAGCTAATATATTTATCGTGTTTAAATAAATGTTATATGTCTATCTATGGGCCCTCAGTTAAAGGCGAAGCTCGCTTAAAAAGACGATCAACCAACGCTGTAGCTGTACACTGTGATCTTGTTAATACACTCACTGTAAAGAAAGACGTTTTCCTACGAAACAAACAGAACAAAAAACGTTTCATCAATATGCTGAGTGAGAAGTAAAAGGAGGCGGGGTGTGACACCATTCATGCTGCAGGCGATGCTGATTTCTTGATAGGTCAGTCTGCGGTCTCTGTATCTGCTATCAGAGACACTGTCGTCATGGCAGATGACACAGACATTTTAATTTTACTCTGCCACCAAGGAAACAACTCCATAAAGAAAATTTTCTTCAAACCACAGCCGAAACGAGGGTCCGCGCAAGGCAAGGTTTGGGACATCTAGGCTACTTGTTCTGTGCTCGGGTCAAACCTCTGCAGGCATCTTCCATTTCTACACGCGTTGCTGGGATGTGGTTCCACGTCACGGTTGTTTAGTATTGGAAAGGCCGTCGGTCTTAAGAAGAGATCACAGTTGTAACAGCATGCCGAAGTATTTTATCATGCCAATTCGTTGAAAAAAGAAGATTTTATCAAAGCAGGAGAACGCGCATTGGTAGAGGTGTATGGCGGCAAGGTGAGCGACAGTTTGGAGGCCTTTCGATATTGACGATTTTGCGAAACGACAGCTAAAAGCACAACCGCAACCAAGTGAAGTCCTTGCCTCCGACTTCTCCGAAATTTCATTCCCTTCGCGTTTATTACCAGGTTCAACTTTGGACTTGAAATCAAGAGCTTCAACCGTGTGACTGGGGATGGAAAGAAACAGATAGTACTCTAATTCCGGTAATGACCGACAGACCACCTGCACCGGAAACTCTCCTCCGAGTTATCAGATGTTACTGCAAGGTGGACTGTAACACGCCCGACGTGTCCAATCGATGAAATTCGATAATCGATAAAATCGATTGTAATCGATAATAATCGATAGCAATTAATCGATTGATATCGGAAATCGATGAAAATCGATGACCCAAAGAGTTGTGAGTATCGATTTTCATCGATTTTCATCGACTTTCATCAATTGTCGATTTTCATCGATTTTTATCGATTATATCGATTGTCAGTTGCAATCGTTTAATAATGATTTCAGATACGTTTGCGCTACGCATTGGCAATTGAGAAAACAATGATTAACAACACAACAATAGATAAGCTAAAACTTTCAATTTATTTTTGACAGAGGTTAACTGTTGTAAACGAGTTTTGGAACTAATTAAATAAATATATTGCACTAGAATTGTCTTGTTTATATCTCAAACGCTACCGGTATGACTCACAAACGATCACAAGCGAAAATTATACATTTCGACAACATCAAAAGACCAACAGGAGAAAGTTCAAGTTCAGGTTCAGTGGTTTCCCTGGACATCTTGTACTTGATACAATATTTCATTAGACGAAAGTTTCTCTTGAATTTTCGCCGACTCTATTGAGCGCAACTTTAGCCGTATTTCAACTGGAACGTTAAGTCCACCTCCGCGCCTGTAACGCCCAGCTGGATCAGGAAATGCAGCACCGCTAACAACGCTGGAAAAGTTAAAGAGATGAAGGATGAAAGGTTTAAGTTGCTTATTATTGTGAGTATATTTAAAACGTTGTACTTAATTGTCACAAGACACAAGGAAGTAAAACCGGCAATGATCACTTACTATTCAATCGTTGACTCAAGCGGCCATAGAATTGCCACAAGCTCCTTTTGAATGTGCCCCAGTTGTCCCCGCGAGTTAACAACTCGAAATGCCTCTCCTCTGTCGTCGATTTTTTTCTCAAGGGAAAAAGACTCGCCTGTCTTTACTGTAAATGGGCACTCGTGGTAGCCCTTCACAATAGCCTCTATTATTAGTACGTTCATTTCGAGCTTTGTTTGACTCGCAGAACTTCGGCAAGACTAACTAAGTGAAAGGATGCGGTATCGGCTTACACCCTGGGCTTACAAATGTTGCAAGAATTCATAAATGGTTCATTTATTATAACCGATAATAATCGATAAAATCGATGAAAATCGATACAATTAAGAGGATGTGAATTGTGAGTATCGATTTTCATCGATTAATGGAACCAATCGATATTAATCGATTGATTTTTATCGATTATATTGATTATATCGATTGGTTTCCGATGATCGATTTTCATCGATTGGACAAGTCGGGTAACACAGCTCGATGCAGTTGCAGAAAGCACGGACTTGACTGTTCACCTGCCTGTGGAGAGTGCCGTGAATTGTGGAGAGGATGCGAATTGTGAGTATCGATTTTCATCGATTAATGGAACCAATCGATATTAATCGATTGATTTTTATCGATTATATTGATTCTATCGATTGGTTTCCGATGATCGATTTTCATCGATTGGACACGTCGGGTAACACAGCTCGATGCAGTTGCAGAAAGCACGGACTTGACTGTTCACCTGCCTGTGGAGAGTGCCGTGGAGGTGTTTGTTTCAATCCACGTTCTGACAGATCCAGATAGCGATACAGAGGACGTCGGGTCAAATGCCTTATTGCTTAACTTCAGTACTGTTAACTTAAAAAGGTACCGATAAACAAATTAATGTTTGAGACATTAATTTAAAGTTACAAGCAAATGAGGACAACTTTGAAAACTGTTCAGCCCAACAGCATTTCACAAACATATATCACAATCCGTTTCAATCTTCTTCACTTTCAGCCATCCGTGCCTTCTTTTGTATTTGCTGTGTTATATTTCACCGAATTTGATGGACATTTCCCATGCATGAATTTGGCTAAAATCCGTGACGCAGTTCCTTTAAACACTTTTTTGTTGAATATTTGTTGGAAAACGGTCCATGATAGAACCTAAATGTGCACTTTACTTTACCGTCCTTTGTTTTTACATGTTAAGTGAAACTAAAAGTGGTAAATGTCTTGACGGGACAGTTTTCAGTGGCTAATTAGCATAAAAACATGGCAGTCGTCAACACGTGGATTTTTTTTGTATTTCCCATGAGTTGATTTTTGTTGACTTTTAGTATGTTAACATACATGCCTCAAAAGCAAACAATGTAAAAATAAAAATTATGTTGCAAGCATTTTCACCTCCTGGCGTAACTTTATTGGACTAGAAAATTTTAAGACGTTTTTGTAGAAGAGTGCCAGAAAAAAAAATTCAAACCATACTGAATATGAGCTTATGACGTATGATTTGTCTAAACTTTTGAAAGAGACAGTCAGTTCCCATATGGTCTAGTGGTTAGGATCCGGCGCTCTCACCGCCGTGGCCCGGGTTCGATTCCCGGTATGGGAAGGACAATTTTTCTTTTATTTTAAATTTTTACTATAATCTTCCTGGGCAAAATCGTTTCGAAATTATGTCATTGCAATTTTTTTCTCTGCTGGTTTGAATTTGAGTTCTTCGTTTTAAGACAAAGTTGTTCAGTTCAGAACAGCTGAGTGCTTTACAGTTTTCTCGCAACCGTTCTTTAGGCCATCAGACAAAAACCAAAAAAGAAAAGCAGACAGACAAGATAACAATTAACGGCTACGTTGCCAGTTCTTTTCAGCAAATGCAGCGTTAATCACGTCACGCAACGCTCCTCCGCTAGCGTTGCGTGACGACCAGGTTGTATAGGAGACTAACGCCGCGTCTAGAATACGTGGTATTCATTTCCGTGCATTTTTTGTCGTCTTCTACAAAAACACAGCATGAGGTGACCAAGCTTTTTGGAGAACTTGATAAACAACGGTGATGGAGTCTATGTGGTCTTTGAATACCGTAAACTGCCGCTTATAAGCCCTGGGCTTATACAACTTCGTAAGGGGTTTTGGGTGGGCTTATAAACGGAGGGGCTATACCCAGGAGGGCTTATAAGAGGAATCAAAAAACGTTTCGAAATGAGCCACAGCAGTGTTGATGGAAACACGTTTTTAATTTGCCAGTTTTTAATTAACATTTGGAACGTCATAATAAATCGAATTCATTTTAATTTTAACAATAAAAGTCAAAACTACAACAACACGAACTTAACCGAAACGTAACAAAACAGAAGTTCAGAGGTCATCTTCGAACTGTTCTGTGAGAGTGCTTAATATTAAGGAAACAAGGAAAACTAGAAGGGGGCTTATATCCGGGGGGGCATAAAACCGGGTGTAATTTTGTGTTTACAGGGAGATTGGCTATAACCGGGGGGGCTTATAAGCGGCAGTTTACGGTGCCATACTATTGCGTCCAACATTTGAGGTGAGTGCACTCTATGTAAGAGGTGGACTTTATGAAACAGTATTATCCACCATGAACATATAACAAACTACACAACAATATTGAAAATGTTAAAGAAAAATATGTAGTCTGCTGTCAGATAACCTTCCACGCAGTCATTTTTAGGGGAGGGTAATATGACTCCCCTGAAAACGACTGCGTGAGAGGCTAGCTGTCAGACTGACTCCAGGTATTGTTAATTATATCTTGCGACAGCTCCAACGTCATTGCAGACGAGCACTTATTGAGGCCCGGAGAGGACCTCAGTAGCACGGGCTCCTCGGCGACAGACCGACACGCACGAGCGGTGACAGCTGTGTCCGCGTATGGCGCCTCAGTGGCCCTGAATAAAACTCGGCAGCGGCCAGTATCTGCCAAAGTAGCAAGTTCACAAGGTGAAAAGCCGTATGCTACACTGTAGACTGGGTACAGTCTGTTTTTCTCCAAGGATTATAGAGCGCGCGCGAAGCACCGGGAGTGGCGCAAGCTGAGTGGCTAGCGCCGCGAGGAACGAGAGCGCAAGCACTTACTTCCTTGGCGTACCTCTGATTCTCTCCGCGCAGTTTCGCCGCTCGCTGCTCGATTCCGTGCGCTATTTCGGATCCTTTGCCTGCGCTCTCCTATCCTTGAAGAAATGTAGCGACTATCCTCAGGTTTAGATTTATGCCTGTGATGAACAGAGCTTGTATAATGTAATGAAAAATCTGTCAACGAAAAACAAATGTTATGTTTCCTAACAGTTCGCCGGTCTATTGATCTATTTTCATTTGAATTGACATTGTTTAGCCAAGATTCTCAAGTACTCAACACAGTACGCAACTAAGCTTCACTTAAGCGTTTAATTGCGGGGAACTCAAGCGAAAACATGGAACTGTAAACAGTCTACCTTCTCTAAAATACCGATACCTCTGTATACGGATACTCGCTCCTCTCGCTTCGGCGTTCACATTGTTCGCTGATTGAATCTATTTGTCGTTTTAGGAGCTGATAGAATGCACCGGGGTGGGCGCCCTGTGTCTGCTAAACCACACTCACGTGACATCAGAACCACTGAAGACAACGAAGACACCAGGACACCAGGAGCGTGGATGGAGGCAAGTAGACATGTGACATGCCAGAAAATGAACTTCAGCTGTTACCAATCTAGTTGACACGCATGAAAATTTGCAAGTGAAAGCGAAAGCCCTTTCAACCAATGGTTTGAACTGTCTTTCGTTCAGATTATTCTCTCATTGGACTCCGAGAGTATTAAAACGAGTAAATTTTTGGTTTTACAGCTCACGCCTAAGGTGGTCAGCGGAGTCGTGTTTCCTCTGCACCAGTCCGCCGCGAAAGAGGCGCAAACAGTGAACCCAGAGGTGCGGTTTTGAAGTCATTTATGTAATAATTATACGCTGTTAACGCACAGATGACGTCAAACGCGATAAGAGCAAAGAAGTTCGCTACGAGCTGCAGGCGAGAAGGGTGACTGATGTTCTTACTACGTTTTGACTTCTTCTGTGCTTTATCAGAGTACACACTCCGGCCAAATGCACTCTATTTGTTTCATACATTGTTTTCATATCGGCTATCCCGCATAAAATTAGAAATGTTTTTAAAATTTTCATAGTGTAAATCGCGCGCGCATAACTTTGCAACATCTTAACGTCATTCTCACGTTTGTGCTTAATCACAAACTCCCCTGGGCCAATCAAAACGCTCATTCTACTCTGTCCACCAATCAAAACGCTCATTCTACTCTGTCCATGATATGAAAAACTATATCAACGTTTATTGAATGAACGTAAACGTTTTGTTAACAAAGGCAAATAGATTCTTAAAATGCCAGCCTGATTTTCCATCGATGATATATTCTCCCAACCCCTCTCCTGTTTATCCCAGGCTATGCTAACACGGAAAAGGTTTCTATTGCTTTGATAGTATCAAGGTCGTAACGATCAGGGATCATTGGGATGGAATCGGGAATAAGACGTGAAAAGTGGTAGACACCAGAATTTGCCAAGCTTTGGGATTGGGGATCAGAATTTAGGGTAACAAAATGAGACCAGTAGTAAAAAAAGTGTACCTAGCTATAGCCTGCGTAGCAAACGTTTGCGTAGGGCTTTCCGCAGGTTTGAAAGGGCGCTCGCCCAAATTTTTGAACGGCTAAAAAGCGAAAACTGCCTCAATCGGAAACGCTTGCTACGCAGACAAACCTAGCTACTACCCTGCAATATACTTGAACGCTTTCAGTAACAGTTATTGCAATTTAATCGTTACATGAATTTTTACACCCGACAGGTCACACCTTGGTTGACGAGCATGCAGGCGCCGCCGCGCTTCAGCGGTTAGCCAAACGTCAAGCTGCGCGGCAATACTCTGCGCACAACACCAGCGCTCACCAGGGCCATAACTGGGATGACCTGTTTAAAAAGATGGACTTCAACCGGGAAACCGACGCCGCATCTCACAGCCAAGACGAATTTGTCAGCGTCGGGGATGAAGTTTTGGACCCATGGTCACGTGTTACCAGGAAAGCCCCGAAATCAGCTGAAAAGTCACATGACCGTCACGCAAGCGCAAATGCCACGTTTGAAACATTTGTGAACGACTTTAGTAATGATCACGTGGGTTGGTTTGATAATTCCGCTGACCAAGATAGTATTAGTACTGCAGGTGCGAGTCGCGAGGAAAAATCGATTCGCGTGGATCTGAAAAGGCAACACAGTGGAACGCAAGAAATACAAAGCGAGGAGAAAAAAGCAGATGTAGACGTTAAAAGTCCGTCTGTTTCCAGAGAGGCGTATAATAGACACATGAAACTCATAAGTCAGAAGCTCTTGGAAGAAAAGCTTCGCCTACAGAAGCAGTTACAGCAGTACCCGCGATTGCCACGCCCACCAGCCGCTCGGCCGAGCCCAGGTACTAGGAAGGTTGTTAGTTACAAGAGAATGATCAGGTAACGTCTCTCAACGTGTTGTCATCAAAAACCTCGGCCTAATGGGTTGATCTAAATGAATTGTGTATTTCTGTTTGTTTGTTTCTTGCTAGATTGGCTGCCTCCAATCCCCCGCCAATTTTTGACGTCATCACGGGAATGACAGGCCTGCCAAGTGACGATTCTCTGTGACAGCGGTGTTCCTGTTTCTACTCCACTATTTCATATAAAAAAAACCCTGTTGTACGAAACTTTACTACCAAAGCAAACTACACGCGGGTTGTTACACGCTTTGCGTCTTAAAACCGTTCAAGTTATTTCAGTACTGCTCCCTCTGCAGCAAATCTGTAAACGGAAAAGGAGGGGAAGTTTGGCTAAAAAAAAATTGTTACGTACATTTTCTTCAACTTTTTTCTTTTTTCTCTTACCATTCGCGAACATTTGTCATTCTTTGGACATTTTACAAACTGAAACATTTTTGCGCGTCCCATATGTCACCAAACGCAATGTCGTTATATTAGGGACTCCATACGCCTGTGATAATATCTGCTTGCGAAGGAAAAAAGCCCTTTTATTAAAAATCATCAGAAGCCCTTGAGAAAGAGGAACCCTCTGTTGTTTCTCCAAGCTGTATATTTCGTTACTTTGTCGTAGGGGTACGTTATTCTACGCAAACAGTTTTCTAGTTTTTGTCAAAGTAGAATTTATTAATAAAAAGTTGGCACCTCATAACACTTTTACGTGAAACATACTTTGTTTTTGTAACGATCTTTAAAGCCAATCCTGATAAATTGTTCCGTTTCTCTCGCCGCTTGAACAACCCAATTATTTGACTGGTCATTCATTTCCTAAATTTTACTTTTAATTCCTTTTAGTCTAAGCGTAGCCATATCATAAATGGCTTCACGTATGGGAGATGGGATTATTATTCGATTGGACGGACGTCCATGAGTCCCGCCTATTGAAAATTCTTAAGCCATGAAGTTGAGAAAATAAAACGCTTAACCAACAGAAGCTAGCTGACGAAGTCCGCAGTACGCAACCGAAACGTCCTAAGTTTGCAAAACGTTCATGAAAAATTAGGGAATACAAAATACTAAGAAAAAAGAGAAATGGGATTAAAACGACACAGATACCAGATCAGGGCAACTCCGCTGTGCAACCGGATTCAGTCCTCGCACATCGCCACGGTACACTTAGAGCCATGTTCAATTATCGTCTCGCCATAACATTCTTGTTTGTCTTCCTCGAAACATAAGCTTATGACTTAGGATGTGTCTAAACTTTTGAATTATACCGTCAGCTCCCATATGGTCTAGTGGTTAGGATCCGGCGCTCTCACCGCCGTGGCCCGGGTTCGATTCCCGGTGTGGGAATGACATTTTTTTCTTTTTTGTTTCTTATAATCTTCCTGGGCAAAATCGTTTCCAAATTATGTTATTGCAAATTTGTTTTTTCACCGCTTAAGGACGAAAATTTTAAAACGTTTTTGTAGAAGAGTGCCAGAAAAAAAAACTTAAACCATATGAATATGAGCTTATGACGTATCATTTGTTTAAACTTGCAAAAATTTGGTCAGCTCCCATATGGTCTAGTGGTTAGGATCCGGCGCTCTCACCGCCGTGGCCCGGGTTCGATTCCCGGTGTGGGAAGGACAATTTTTCTTTTATTTTCCATTTTAACTATAGTCTTCCTGGGCAAAATCGTTTCGAAATTATGTTATTGCGATTTTTTTCTGTGCTGGTTTGAATTTGAGTTCTTCGTTTTAAGACAAAGTTGTTCAGTTCAGAACAGCTGAATGCTTTACAGTTTTCTCGCAACCGTTCTTTAGGTCATCAGACAAAAACCAAAAAAGAAAAGCAGACAGACAAGATAACAATTAACGGCTGCGTTGCCAGTTCTGTTCAGCAAATGCAGCGCCAGTCACGTCACGCAACGCTCCTCCGCTAGCGTTGCGTGACGACCAGGTTATATAAGAGACTAACGCCGCGTCTAGAATACGTGGTATTCATCTCCGTGCATTTTTTGTCGTCTTCTACAAAAACACAGCATGAGGTGACCAAGCTTTTTGGAGAACTTGATAAACAACAGTGATGGAGTCTATGTGGTCTTTGAATACCGTAAACTGCGCTTATAAGCCCTGGGCTTATACAGCTTCGTAAGGGGTTTTGGGTGGGCTTACAAATGGAGGGGCTATACCCAGGAGGGCTTATAAGAGGAATCAAAAAAACGTTTCGAAATGAGCCACAGCAGTGTTGATGGAAATACGTTTTTAATTTGCCAGTTTTTAATTAACATTTGAAACGTCATAATAAATCGAATTCATTTTAATTTTAACAACAAAGTCAAAACTATAACAACACGAACATAACTGGAACGTAAGAAAACAGAAGCTCAGAGATCATCTTCGAACTGTTCTGTGAGAGTGCTTAATATTAAGGAAACAAGGAAAAGTAGAGGGGGGCTTATATCCGGGGGGCTTAAAACCGGGTGTATTTTTGTGTTTACAGGGAGATTGGCCTATAATCGGGGGGGGCTTATAAGTGGCAGTTCACGGTGCCATACTATTACGTCCAACATTTGAGATGAGTGCACTCTCTGTAAGAGGTGGACTTTATGAAACAGTATTATCCACCATGAACGTATAACAAACTACATAACAATATTGAAAATGTTAAAGAAAAATATGTAGTCTGCTGTCAGATAACCTTCCATGCAGTCATTTTTAGGGGAGGGTAATATGACTCCCCTGAAAACGACTGCGTGAGAGGCTAGCTGTCAGACTGACTCCAGGTATTGTTAATTGTATCTTGCGACAGCTCCAACGTCATTGCAGACGAGTACTTATTGAGGCCCAGAGAGGACCTCAGTAGCACGGGCTCCTCGACGACAGACCGACATGCACGAGCGGTGACAGCTGTGTCCGCGTATGGCGCCTCAGTGGCCCTGAATAAAACTCGGCAGCGGCCAGTATCTGCCAAAGTAGCAAGTTCACAAGGTAAAAAGCCGTATCAGCTACATTGTAGACTGGGTACAGTCTGTTTTTCTCCAAGGATTATAGAGCGCGCGCGAAGCACCGGGAGTGGTGCAATCTAAGTGGCTAGCGCCGCGAGGAACAAGAGAGCAAGCAATTATTTCTTTGGCGTACCTCCCATTCTCTTCGCGCGGTTTCGCCGCTCGCTGCTCGATTCCGTACGCTATTTCGGATCCTTTGCTTGCGCTCTCCTATCCTTGAAGAAATGTAGCGACTATTCGCAGGTTTAGATTTATACGTGTGATGAACAGAGCTTGTATAATGTAAGGAAAAATATGTCAACGAAAAACAAATGTTATGTTTCCTAACAGTTCGCCGGTCTATTGATCTATTTTCATTTGAATTGACATTGTTTAGCCAAGATTCTCAAGTACTCAACACAGTACGCAACTAAGCTTCACTTAAGCGTTTAATTGCGGGGAACTCAAGGGAAAACATGGAACTGTAAACAGTCTACCTTCTCTAAGATACCGATACCTCTGTATACGGATACTCGCTCATTTCGCTTCGGCGTTCACATTGTTCGCTGATTGAATCTATTTGTCGTTTTAGGAACTGATAGAATGCACCGGGGTGGGCGCCCTGTGTCTGCTAAACCACACTCACGTGACATCAGAAGCACTGAAGACAACGAAGACACCAGGAGCGTGGATGGAGGCAAGTAGACATGTGACATGCCAGAAAATGAACTTCGGCTGTTACCAATCTAGTTGACGCGCATGAAAATTTGCAAGTGAAAGCGAAAGCCCTTTCAACCAATGGTTTGAACTGTCTTTCGTTCAGATTATTCTCTCATTGGTCTCCGAGAGTATTAAAACGAGTAAATTTTTAGTTTTTACAGCTCACGCCTACGGTGGTCAGCGGAGTCGTGTTTCCTCTGCACCAGTTTGCCGCGAAAGAGGCGCAGACAGTGAACCCAGAGGTGCGGTTTTGAAGTCATTTATGTAATAATTATACTCTGTTAACGCACAGATGACGTCAAACGCGATAAGAGCAAAGAAGTTCGCTACGAGCTGCAGGCGAGAAGCGTGACTGATGTTCTTACTACGTTTTGACGTCTTCTGTGCTTTATCAGAGTACACACTCCGGCCAAATGCACTCTATTTGTTTCATACACTGTTTTCATATCGGCTATCCCGCATAAAATTAGAAATGTTTTTAAAATTTTCATAGTGTAAATCGCGCGCGCATAACTTTGCAACATCTTAATGTCATTCTCACGTTTGTGCTTGAATCCCAAACTCCCCTGGGCCAATCAAGACGCTCATTCTACTCTGTCCACCAATCAAAACGCTCATTCTACTCTGTCCATGATATGAAAAACTACATCAACGTTTATTGAATGAACGTAAACGTTTTGTTAACAAAGGTAAATAGATCCTTAAAATGCCAGCCTGATCTTCCATCGATGATATATTCTCCCGACCCCTCTCCTGTTTATCCCAGGCTATGCTAACACGGAAAAGGTTTCTATTACTTTAGTATCAAGGTCGTAACGATCAGGGATCATTGGGATGGAATCGGGAATAAGACGTGAAAAGTGGTAGACACCAGAATTTGCCACGCTTTGGGATTGGGGATCAGAATTTAGGGTAACAAAATGAGACCAGTAGTAAAAAGAAGTGTACCTAGCTGCAGCCTGCGTAGCAAACGTTTGCGCAGGGCTTTCCGCAGGTTTGAAAGGGCGCTCGCCCAAATTTTTGAACGGATAAAAAGGGAAAACTGCCTCAATCGAAAACGCTTGCTACGCAAACAACCCCAGCTACTACCCTGCAATATACTTGAACGCTTTCAGTAACAGTTATTGCAATTTAATCGTTACATGAATTTTTACACCCGACAGGTCACACCTTGGCTGACGAGCATGCAGTCGCCGCCGCGCTTCAGCGGTTAGCCAAACGTCAAGCTGCGCGGCAATACTCTGCGCACAACACCAGCGCTCACCAGGGCCATAACTGGGATGACCTGTTTGGAAAGATAGACTTCAACCGGGAAACCGACGCCGCATCTCACAGCCAAGACGAATTTGTCAGCGTCGGGGATGAAGTTTTGGACCCATGGTCACGTGTTACCGGGAAAGCCCCGAAATCAGCTGAAAAGTCACATGACCGTCACGCAAGCGCAAATGCCACGTTTGAAACATTTGTGAATGATCACGTGGGTTGGTTTGATAATTCCGCTGACCAAGATAGTATTAGTGCTGCAGGTGCGAGTTGCGAGGAAAAATCGATTGGCGTGGATCTGAAAAGGCAACACAATGGAACGCAAGAAATACAAAGCGAGGAGAAAAAAGCAGATGTAGTCGCTGAAAGTCCGTCTGTTTCCAGAGAGGAGTATAATAGACACATGAAACTCATAAGTCAGAAGCTGTCGGAAGAAAAGCTTCGCCTACAGAAGCAGTTACAGCAGTACCCGCGATTGCCACGCCCACCAGCCGCTCGGCCGAGCCCAGGTGCTAAGAAGGTTTTTAGTCACAAGAGAATGATCAGGTAACGTCTCTCAACGTGTTGTCATCAAAAACCTCGGCCTAATGGGTTGATCTAAATGAATTGTGTTTTTCTGTTTGTTTGTTTCTTGCTAGATTGGCCGCCTCCAATCCCCCGCCAGTTTTTGACGTCATCACGGGAATGACCGGCCTGCCAAGTGACGATTCTCTGTGACAGTGGTGTTCCTGTTTCTACTCCGCTATTTCATATAAAAAAAAAACCCTGTTGTACGAAACTTTACTACCAAAGCAAACTACACGCGGGTTGTTACACGCTTTGCGTCTTAAAACCGTTCAAGTTATTTACTGCTCCCTCTGCAGCAAATCTGTAGACGGAAAAGGAGGGGAAGTTTGGCTAAAAAAATTGTTACGTACATTTTCTTCAACTTGTTTCTTTTTTCTCTTACCATTCGCGAACATTTGTCATTCTTTGGACATTTTACAAACTGAAACATTTTTGCGCGTCCCATATGTCACCAAACGCAATGTCGTTATATTAGGGACTCCATACGCCTGTGATAATATCTGCTTGCGAAGGAAAAAAGCCCTTTTATTAAAAATCATCAGAAGCCCTTGAGAAAGAGGAACCCTCTGTTGTTTCTCCAAGCTGTATATTTCGTTATTTTGTCGTAGGGGTACGTTATTGTACGCAAACAGTTTTATAGTTTTTGTCAAAGTAGAATTTATTAATAAAAAGTTGGCACCTCATAACACTTTTACGTGAAACATACTTTGTTTTTGTAACGATCTTTAAAGCCAATCCTGATAAATTGTGCCGTTTCTCTCGCCGCTTGAACAACCCAATTATTTGTCTGGTCGTTCATTTCCTAAATTTTACTTTTAATTCCTTTTAGTCTAAGCGTAGCCATATGATAAATGGCTTCACGTATGGGAGATGGGATTATTAACCGGCCGTCGCCATGATGGCGACCGCCGGTTTATAAAATGGACACGGTTTTTCGTGAAAGCAAGTTGGCTAAACATACGAAGAAAGTGCTGTAAAGCTTGTGGTACAGGTACTCAAGTGCGATACTGTCTTATATAAGACGCATGCGCATATTAGTCTTCTGAATGTTACCTTCCTATGTTTTTGTCTTTTAATTTACAGTATTTAAGATATGAACGGCGAAGGGTTGTTTAAGTTTGGGGTTTTTTGTACAGTACAGCCCAAAAATAATGCACGCGCAAGAACTTCTTTTTGCGTCCGCAAGCCGAGAACTTCTTGCGGCTACTTGCAGGATGCCTGCGCTTGAATACTGCAAGCCGCAAGAACGTCTTTGCGTTTAGAAGTTAAAACCGCAAGAACTTCTTTGTGGTAAGATATCTGGACCGCAAGTAAGCGCAAGAACGTCTTTGCGCTAACATCTTAAAAACCCGGAACCCGGAGAAGGTAAAAAAGAGACCACTTTGTAGCGCAAGGCACGTTCGAAATTGGCTGCCTTTGCAACTTGCAATCAGTTGTTTATTTGGTCCCTTGTAAGATTTTTCTTCGGTTTAGAATTTTTTATCCGATAAAGAGTTCACTAGGTTCTGAATTTGACACTGGTCGCCTTCTATGTTATTTTTTAACGGCTAGGGAGAAACGAGACTCAAACGAAGCACGCGTATGTTATTGTTAATGTGTCCCGGAGTCCCAGACATGCGGTACGCTTAGCGGCGCGAAAGATTTCGCTCGATTTATTTCACTTAAATGAGGAACAATGACAAAGCACAGTCCATCAGTCACATTATTAAAGAACCGACATTCACCTGTTCAGTGTTGTTGTACTTCCACCAACATATTAAACTCGGACAAATACTTTTAATTAGTTGCGCTCACACGTGTGAGAAATGAACATCGTCACTCAGATGAGAAGAAATAATACCCGAAGTCTTAATTGGAAAAACACATTATGTTTGTAAAAATAGTTCCACTCATTATGCTGAAGTCGATATCACATTTTAAATCTTCGAAGTAAACCAAAAAAGTCTGAAGGAAACTAAAACTCCGCGATCTGAAAGAAATTCGGCACGTCAATTCTAACCTGAGTAAACACAAATCTGCCGTATGCAAATTTGGTATGATTTGCTTGAATGGCATTTTGTAACGCAATGCATGAGCAGTTCTCTAAGCCGTCAAGACAGCAAGCCCCGGGCAGCAAGCTGTGTCGAAAGGCGAATGTGTAGTTGAAATCATATGTCTATGCTATTTCTTCGAGTATCCCTTTTTTGCTGGGAAATTAAACTGGTAAAGATGCAGGGATTCTTGATGACTTCACCCACGAGATGGCATGACCTCCTGCATGTGTAAGTCTTTCTTCTCTTGCCTGTCAAAGAAGAGTTCGCGCAGTTTGCCACAATTATAGCTTTTGGACCTTTTTGTTTCTATTTCTTGGATGGAATAAAAAACTGAATTGAGTCAGTTCTGAGTTGAACCCGTATCACTGTATCTGAGACACGCTTAAAAAAATTGTTCATGTTTTGTCATGTGCCGGAGATCATGTTTACCGGGTGTTTATCTTGCAGTCGGAAAGCTGGCGGATATTCCATTTCGTGATGTGAATTTTCTTCGATACTTCGGTTGTTCGAACATTTGCTTCCTTGATTTTTTGATTAGCCTTGTGAACTTTCGCTTGACTTGGCGAATTGTGGCGCCAACACGCCAACACGGCGAAAAATCGCTCGAAAGGTCGGTGATATTTCAAAGAGAATAGAGCGCGAGATTCGCTCTCATTACTTTTGCAATACCTCACACTAACACGAGCACTACAAGTTTCTTCGGCTGGACCCTCAGTACTTCTTGCGCCTTCTTGCTGCTTGCGGTAACATTAGTAACTTCTTGCGGCTAGATTTTCAACTTCTTGCGTTTCGAATGTTCTTGCGGGTAAACTGCAAAAACCTAGCACTTTCACTTCTTGCGCGGGCTTGCGTGTTCTTGCGGCGCAAGAACTTCTTGCTCCACTTCTTGCGCGTGCATTATTTTTGATAGGATTGAATGCGAAAATAGGATTGAATGCGAAATTGGCTGTGTTGTCTGATCTAGTTAGTGGTTATGGTGAAAATTTTTTTAGCGCAGGAGTTTTTTTTTATTGGGATTGACATTTTGAGGGGTGTAAAAATGTGGGAGTCAGAAGGATTTGTGAATGTCAGGAGCATATCACGCTTCTGTGAATGTGATTTGCTTTGAAAGTTGCGTTTTGCGTGAGAGGCAGTTTCCCTTGGCGTTTTATGGGGGGGGGGGTTGCCAAGTGGATTGTAAGGCTTCTGATTGGCTAACTTGTATTTCGCAGCGGACAAAAAGGACAGTTGCGTTTTGCCGGCGTGGGCTAGGAAGAGAAGGAATTGGTACTAGTATGATGATGCAATATTAGTTGATTGCACCATCAGTACGTGATAGTTCTTGTGAACGGAGAGAAATGAGTGTTTATTTGAGGCGAGAAGTTGATACGAAGGAATCGTCATTTATAAGGAGATTAATTAATAAGGCAGGTGTTACGAGTCTTTTTGCATTGAAAGAACGAAAATATCTGAATATTATCGACGGATTTGTGTGGTTTTCGTGTGGTGTTCGCTAAAGGCTACGTTCAGTCTCACTTTCCGTTCAGAGATAGATAGTGAAGGAAAAGAAAAACAGGCGAGTGAGCGCGAAATCGATTGCGGCTCGACAGGCGCGTTAGCTTTCAAAGACGTGGGCGACTTTCGTCCCCGCTCGCTTGTTTACTTTTGCAAGGGGATTACCGGGTTAGCAAACTGGATTTAAACATCACGTCATGAGATATGCCTTGACGTGCCCCATACTCTGACGATCTGCTCGAGCTCGTGTTTATCAAGCGTTATATTTTGATTCTACTGCTATGTTCACTGTTTGTATTTAAGGTCTAGGCACAACAGTAAATACTTCGTCGTCCCTGTGTGAGCATTCTCAGTTGTGGACGAATTCATATCGACATTCAACGTTTGAGTGATTTTGCGTTTTTGAGCACAAATAAAGCGATAAGAAAGATAAGCTGAGTCATCAGAGTTTAAACATTACGTCATCCAGTACCGCTATAGTCAAAATATTGTGTCACACAATCACACTTTTCGTCACGCCGGTTCGTAAAAAGAAAAAGGATCGCGCGAACATTTGTGAAACCTAGGGGTGGGGAGGGTCAGAATGGCCGGTTAAAATGCCCAATGGGCTTTCTTGTTTATTATTACCCCGCCGTCAGGACGGGGTCTAGTTATTCGATTGGACGGACGTCCATGAGTCCCGCCTATTGAAAATTCTTAAGCCATGAAGTTGAGAAAATAAAACGCTTAACCAACAGAAGACGAGAAAGCATCTTTATTATGGCATACAAGAAAAAAAACCAGACAAACGAAGTGAATGACGCGCTCACACAAAAGTTTTCTCTTCACACTCCGAAGGATGTTGTTGGGCCCATTTGTTCTCAGTCTTTATCTATAATCAAAACAAAATAAATTAATCATACTGAAGCTCAAAATCCAAGATTGAAATTTTTATAGCTGTTATTTACTTTAGAACTGTTAATTCTTTAAGAAATTGTGTATTTGTCCCATTACAATAAAAATAAATTCACGTCAGTTCTAGCTCGTGAGAATTGAAATGAGCTAACTGCAGCCAAGCGTGATAGCAGAAAACGAAAAAAGGGTTGACACTGACTGAATAAAATATGGACGTTTTAGCCTTATTTCATCGCTAGCTGACGAAGGCCGCAGTACGCAACCGAAACGTCCTAAGTTTGCAAAACGTTCATGAAAAATTAGGGAATACAAAATACTAAGAAGATAGATAAATGGGATTAAAACGACACACATACCAGATTAGGGCAACTCCGCTGTGCAACCGGATTCCTCGCACATCGCCACAGTACACTTAGAGCCATGTTCAATTATCGTCTTGACATCACATTCTTGTTTTTCTTCCTCGAAAGCATCTCTGCTGGCGCAGTAACGAAGGATGAGATGTAAAGAACCGTAATCTCTGTGACGAACCATACACACTGGTTTCTCGTCATTGCAAACGACCTTCTTGCTCGAGTCGTCACAAACCTTGAGAGCCTCTTCCTTGGTATCTTGAGCTCCACGGCGTCCCGAGCAAGTCTGGCACTCAAAGGATCGTGCTACGAATGAACGCAAAATAAATTAATGCATGACGTTCGCGCAAACTGAAATTTTTAACTTTTCTTAGCGTTAGTTAACGAGCTATTGGTGTTAGAGGGTCCACAATAGGTTTGGCGGGATGCGGGATTTGGCTAATTTTTGTGGCGATATTCGGGATGAGAGCTGAAAACGGGAGCGGGAAGCGGGAATTTCAATTGAGAGCGGGAGTGGGATTCTGTGTTATTAAGGGGTCGGGATGCAAGAATCGCAAGGGGAAAGTAGCGGGATACGGTATTTTAATTTTTACGAGACTGCATGATTTGACCAGCTCAGGCTGATAGAAATGGATCTTTTGTGAATGAAGTGTGTCGGCTTTCAAGTAATGAATTGATCAAGGAAGAGTAGCCTGCATGTCAAGCTAATATGAGTCCTTTTGTGATGTTTTGTGTTGATTTCGGAAAGAGGTATCAAGTCACATGTCGTGTTGCATTTCTTGGCCACGTCAGTAGTTATAGAGTTGGCGGTTCGAGACCAGTTTTTTCAAAACTGGTCTTGAACAGCGCCAACTCTATAACTACTATAATCATATGGTCACCAACATATGGTGAGGAGCCGAGCAGGCTCGGGAAGTCGTTGACGAAGTCAACGAGTGAGGCTCCTTCCGGCCTATTGTGGGTAGATATGCAATCTCGCAGAGATTGCATGTCGTAGGGCACAATAGGCATAATGTCGCCATAACATTTTCAATTATATTGGTTCCATCACATGGCTCCACATCATTTTTTTATATGCCAGATCCATATTTTTTGCATTGGGGAACAAAAGCGGAGCTTTTGTGAGGCAGTGAATTGATCGCGAAGCGATCAAGAGGGGAAGTTTCTTTTTGCGATGCTGGTTTCATATGCTAGATCCATATTTTTGCATTGGGGAACAAAAGCGGAGCTTTTGTGAGGCAGTGAATTGATCGCGAAGCGATCAAGAGGGGAAGTTTCTTTTTGCGATGCTAGTTCCATTTTATGGATAACTATATCATTTTTATATATGCTAGATCCATATTTTTAGCATTGGGGAACAAAAGCGGAGCTTTTGTGAGGCAGTGAATTGATCGCGAAGCGATCAAGAGGGGAAGTTTCTTTTTGAGATGCTAGTTCCATTTTATGGATAACTATATCATTTTTATATATGCTAGATCCATATTTTTAGCATTGGGGAACAAAAGCGGAGCTTTTGTGAGGCAGTGAATTGATCGCGAAGCGATCAAGAGGGGAAGTTTCTTTTTGCGATGCTGGTTCCATTTTATGGATAACTATATGTATTTTATTACAGGGATACTATATGTTTTTATTTCATGCAGTATCGAACGCTTTCTCCATCACGTGACGTCGCACTGCAGGAAGTCTTAAAACCACAGGGACTTTCCCGAGGAAATGAGTCATTAAGTTTTTTCAATTGTTTTTCTAACGCGTTAGACAGTTCTTTTTGTCTTGGAAACCACAGGGACTTTCCCGATGAGTCATCAGATTGTCATGTAATATCAGATGAACTTGTATTTGAAGTAAAGTTTGTCAGTAAAGTTTGTCAGTAAAGTTTGTAGTGAACAGAAAAGCAGACTGTGTTTGCGGAACTTGTATGGAGACCGCCACAGCTGTGGCGTGACGTCATCACTGATAGCTATTGTGTCAATGGGTTTAAATAATATTAAGCCACAAAACGCCACAGCTGTGGCGTGACGTCATTACTAATAGCTATTGTGTCAATGACATGAGACTATCGTATGATCTCGGTCAACCATAAAACGCCACAGCTGTGGCGTGACGTCACATCTTCAGATTGCATAATGTCCGTAAGAGAAACTGTTGATTCCATCGTTTGCTATATATCGTTTATCGTCGAAACAGCTGAGTGACACTTTGTTTATTTCATAACTTCCAAGTTGATGTTTGCTGCTTCGAATAGTTTTCATGGTATGATGTATTTGTTTGTTATTAATTAATACATTTTTATAATCTTCATGTTTGATATTGTTCTTTATTATGTTCTTCTTGATTCCCTTGGCTGTTTTCCCTACTTTCTGGTTGTCTTTTATGTAGCTATACATTTTTGATCGCAAACCGACGAATTCTGTTATTGGAATTCCAGCTGCTTCATCTTTAAATTTTCCAATTACTTTTTTGTTTGCTTTGCTGAAATACTGGGAACTTTCTGGATAGTCGCTGTTGTCAAATCGATCTTTGTCATTCCAAAAGTCTTGGTAAATATCTTCAGTCTGAATTTCATAAGTTAATGAGTCTGTATCAGTGAATAGCAGCTTGGCTTTGTCTCCATACTTCTGTTTTATGTAATTATAATGAAAATCATACATCAATGTTTTGCTTAGATCAAGAATACACATACCCACATAAGCCGGCCGATTAAGAGTTAGTACTTCTTTGATCTTGTGAACTGCTACCAGATTTTCATTGAATATTTTACTGCATACAAAAGTAGGTTTAGAAGACATTTTTAATAGTTTTTTACCATCTGTGATAAGACGTACATCAACACGTTTTCTAATGTTTTCCATTGTTTTACCAAATACTGAGTTATTCATAAGTTTGAAGAAATCTTTTTCGAATGCGTTTTTTGCTTGCGATCGTTTTTGTGTGTTGAAATCAATATATTGCTTCAACCATGGTGACTGATCAAATTCTAATACTCTATGGATCTTTTTCAATTTTAATCCAAGATCAATATACATCTGCAAGTTTCTGTAATGCAGAACATATTTTTCTTTATTTGATAATGTTGGGATTAGTTTATGTACTAGTCCTGTTGATATATTATACTTTGTAGCTATCTTTTTACAATAATCAGACAGCATATTTTTTTTTACACAAACCCTCTCAGCAGCCAATGGGTAGTCATTATGAAGGTTATGCAACTCTTTGGGATATTCTAGATCAACTTCTAGTATTAACCCCTTTTCACTATTTTCATTATATCTGGCTACATTTAGTTTGCTGATTTGCTTTTCTGTCATCCATCTGAAATTACCGACAGGGAGATGCTGTGACATCGCCCAGCCGTATAAATTATTAGCATCCAAGTACATTATATACTTTGAGGGCGCCTTCTCATCGTATTCTTTCATGTACTTATTGTTTGCTTTACCATATCTGTTGGCTATATAACTAATTCCTCCACGCATACCTTTTTCAATGAATTGAAACATGTTGATGTCAGTCATTAGTTCTAATTTAATATTAGTCATCTTTAACATAGCATCCCAAGACAAACCAGGTGATGTAAAATAGTGACATGGGTCTAATTTATAATACTGAATACATGTTCTACGGAAATTTTCAAACACATCAGCTAATAAAAGGATATCAGACTTGAGATATAAATTATGGTATTCACCCATTGTCTGCAATTTAAATGTATTCCAAACATTTTGAGCATGGGTATAATCTTCATTTGAAATATGCTCATCAATCAATATGCTGTAAAATTCTTCTTTAGTTGGTAATTCTGTTTTGTTGAATTTATCAAAACTATCCATGTAATCATAAGGATAAACTCCCTTACGGGTCATAAGACTTAATTTTTCTTTTTTGAACCGTTCGCTAGTATACTTTAGAGCTTCTGCTGGTAAGTTGCTAACTAATTTATCCAAACTTGAGCTCATGAATTGGAAACTGTCAATAAAGGTAAGATGATTGCCAAGCATAAAAGCCATATACTTTTCCATGTTATTTGGAATAGCATTGATATTCATTTGTTTATCCTCTCCTTTATTATTTTTGTATGTGTGCTTTTTGACTATTTGACCTAATTTTTGCATTATGAAATGGCTGTCATAACCCCTCAAATTATGGAATATAACAGGAATTTTTATTTCTTCAGGCTTCATTTTTAGTTTCAAATTACAGTCTTGGTGTGCTGATCCTCTGAATACACCTGTAATATGACAATGATCTCTTACACGGATGTCTTCTTCATTATATTTCTTATCACAGATGTGGCATCTCGTTGATTTTTTGAATTCCTGCTCATCCTCATTACTCATTTTCAATGGTTTATTAAAATGTTTTTTCATTACTTTTTTACACCATTTTACTTCTTCTAAAATATTTTCCATGAATTTGTAAACAGCATTTTCACCTCTATATAGTTGTATTGGTTTGGTATATTTGTCGTCATAACAGCAGACAACCTTATATCCATATCCACAGTCGGTATGTTTTTGGTAAGCCTCAGTATATGATTTCTTACCTTCTTGTTGACATCCATGAATTTTCTCTGTGATAGCCTCGAAATCAGCATAAATAACAAATGGTACAGGTTGCTGTTTATGAAAGTTGTTGAATTTTAATGTATTGTTATCTTTAGTTGGCATTTTAATTGCTTGAGTGCCATTAACTTGTATGCAAATATCTTTATGATTGATCAATACCCTGTCAGAACTAAAACATTGCAGACAGTGCATACAAAAGTGTTTTCTATGTTCATGTTTTGTTTGGTTATACATGAATTTGTTGAAATCTTTTATAAGAACATAATGATTGTTCTCATTTTCAGTTATTAAAAGTAGTTCCATATGATCTTCATTCTTTTCTTTTGAAATATAGATGGGGTAAGGTTGTTTGTTTTCATAGCCGAATACATTTATATTGATGCTGTTTTGCTTCTCAATTTTGTTGTAATGTTTGACACAAACTGGGAATTCAATACCGGAGTAATTTAATTTTTCAATGTATTGTTTGTCAACCTTTTTTATTCTTTGAGGATATTTTTCTTGTGGATTTATATGTCTAATATGACACCATCGGAAGCATTCATTATCCTTATTTTTCATGTTTATTAAACCTTTAGCACTGTTTCGCAGTTCTTCAGGAAGTTGGATATATGAGGATCCCTTCATTGGCTTATATTTAGCAATGTTTAGGTAATGGTCATTAATTTCTTTTACAGTCCATCCTGATCCTTCTGATATCCATTGAGCTATTTTGTTTATGATGTTTTCTGAAGAAATTTTTAATGATTCACTGATTCCCACTTGGTTGATTATTGTTTGACTTGCGCTATTGAAATATGCTGACTTTTCAATTATTACATCAGATGATATTTTTTCGAAAGTGACTTTCAATGTTTCAACGTATTTCAAGCCTTTCATTTCATTCAATAAAGTTGTTACTTGACGTTCTACACCATTTCGTGTATTTTGCATTTGAACAAGCGGATCTCTTTCGTTTCTTATGTTGATTTCGTAAGATTTTACAAAACCTTTTAAAGCTTTGTCAATTTGTTTTATTACAGTTCTTGGTGTTGGAACCGGTTTTTTTACAGTTCTTACTGATGGGACTGGTTTGTAATTATCCCTGAACTGCATTGGTGGAAGAATTATGTTTTCTTCATACCGTTTAACCATTTCTTTGACGCTCTTTCGAGGTGTTGGAATTGGTTTTCTTTTTTGTATTACGGGCGTGTTATTATCTTGCTTCATAAGCAATTTGATGAGTTGCGATTTGCTGAGTTTCTTCAAACTAGCTTTATTCATATTACTATTATAATTAGATAAAAATTTAAGTGACTTCATTATAGGTACTTATCTATAGTGAAATAATATTTAAGTAGTTTTAATCTGCGTTTAAATGTTTATAACTTATAGGAGTCAACAAACCCCATCATATCAAGTTGATAGCATTTTAATTTGTCTATACGATCAGAACATTTATGGCATATCAGACTTTTTTCATAGTTGGAATACTCACCGGTTATTAGTATATGTGTCGCCATTGAATGACAGTATTTACAACTAATTGATTTATATCTATTATCTATTTCATAATTTCTTGATGCTGTTTTTTGTTCTAATCTTATGATCTTTAACATGGTCTTGTTTGATTTCATATATTATTACTATATATTTTTTATTTTTAAGTAGTTATACATGCGTTTGAATCAATTTAAATGATCCGAGTATGAATCCTTTGAACTATATTATTTTTCAGCATTCTTTTGGTGTTTTATTGTTTTTAAATGACACCATTTACCTGCTAGAGTATAATTTATTCCATTTTTACAGACATCACAATACCATTCTTTATTTAGCATGTATGTTGTTTTGCGGTTTATTCTTTCACTATCGGTGAATATTCTTGGTCTTCCACGACCTCTTTTGACATTATTTGCTTCCATTTATTTATACTATATGTTTTATTTTTAAATATCTTCATTCATGTAATTTTCATTAAATTGTCTTTTAAGATGTGTATAAACTTCCACAATCTTTTCCAAGTATTTCGAAAGAGGCATAAAATCACATTCATCCATCAATCGTCGATAATTATATGTTATATGATTTTCAAAATCCGCCGCACGTCTAATACGTTCTTCATTTTTTTTATGAACTTCGGTCTGAAGATGGTTGTCCTTTCTGTTCGTACTATATTTCCTATTGCAAATATCGCAGAACCATTTTTCATTTACTGAATCCATCTATATATTTATGTTTACATAAAATTTTTTTATTTTTATATATCCTTCAAGTTCTTAAACGGTATCCAACTGTTGAATTCATCACTATACCCCTTCCACTTCACCAAAGCTTGTTTCTTCTTATAATCCCTCCGAATAACTTTATCAATTCTGAATACCTGTTGTTCAGCTTTCAGTAATTCAGGTTCATAAAAACTCCCTTCAATGTCTTCATCTCTCAGATCCTTTATTTTGTATGTGATTGGATTCGTATGTTGTATTTTATCAACTGTGAAAATTTCCTCAGACCAATTTGGGGTATATCCTTTATCAAACACATTCCGTTTATACTTACTTATTCTAACCTTATCAGCAACTTTGAACTTTGGTTTTTGTTTTAATGTTTCCATATCACCGTACAGATTAAAGTAAACAACTCCTTCATTCTTCTTTTTACTGGCTTCAGTTGGTGTCATCTTTGTGCTTGAATGTCTGGTATTGTTATACTGTCTCACTAATTTAGGTAACATGTCTAAATACTGTGTATTACCTTGAACAGTAAACTGTTTCCACATTTTGGTTTTGATTGTACGGTTCCATCTTTCACAAACTGACGACTTTTCTTCATTCTCAGTTGAGTACAAGGTTATTTTATTCTTGTCAAGTAGTTCCTTAACATGTTTGTTATAATACTCTTTGCCTTTGTCTGTCCATAAATATTCTGGTTTTCTACCTTCTTTGAATATTGTTTTCAATGCCTCAGCAACTGTTTCACCCTTTTTATCTTTTAATGGGACGATCCAACCGTATTTAGAGAATACATCTAAAACCATAAGAAGATATCTGTAGCCAGCGTTCCATCGACTGAATTTTTGCATCTCAACGATATCTGAACACCAAAATTTGTCACTATGATTTACAATTACCCGCCGCCGGGTGAAGTTACGCTTTATAGGTTTATGAAGCTCATCAGCTAATTTTTCTTGCCAGTTTTCTTCACTCGACGGCCTTTCACGTTTTTTGTCTTCCTTTGTTTTACACCTAGACCTAGTTTCTGCTTCGTGTTGATTAGAAATCTTGCTGTTTGACCCCATTTTGGCATCTGTCCATAAGGAATTTCATCTAATGACTTGACCATTTTTCTGTCACATTCACCTTTGTTTTTCCCCATATCATAACAAATATCATGATGAGCTGATATTCTATCAACTTCATTGTAAGGTTGTACGTGCCACTTGGTGACCTCTCCAGTGTTTTTATCATACTCTAACTGTTTATCGAGAGGGTTATATGCCCCCATGTATTTATACTTTCCAGGAGTCCATCCAGCTTTTGGTGTCGGTAATTTCCCAATTAGTTTATGGATATCTAAACTACCACCATCCAAATCCTTTCTGTCGGTTTTATACTTTCTATTTGGTCTGATTTTGGTTGATAATTGATCAAGAGCTTGACTTCCAACATTCTGAATCATTGGATTCAACTTATCCAGAGCATAATCGATAGCCTTTTTCTGCAGTTTTGGGTTTCTCAAGGCTTCTGGTCCATAATATCTTCCCATTTCAACTGCTTTTTTTCCAAGCCAAGGAATACCATGGTGAATCAATAAATCAGCACCAGTCGATGCTACTGTATCTAGTACGCCCCCTCCAAGAGAGGGCTGTACTAGTTTCCCTGGTTTTGTTTCACAAATTGAGTTTTAGTTGAATGACAGCTGATGCATGTCGATTTCATCATTATTTTGTTATTCTTGGTTCTAACGTAATGTTTAGAACCTGGTACTGAATTTGTCAGCTTCCTTTCTCGTACACAATAACTTTTAACCATTATATATAATATGATTACATATTTTTGAAATACCGTTCTAGAAACCTCTCATTCTTCATTGTATCATATATATCAAATACCTGAAGCAGATCAAAATATGATTTGCCCTTATTCATCTCATTTAAAAAGTATAAACAGAAGTAACCACATGTTGTCGTCAGTAAATTTTGTATTTGATTGTTCTGATGAAGCAATGTTAAGTTCTTCTTTTTAGCATGATTGACCATTTCTTGGAAGGGAGGCAAACCAAATGAATCAAAGTAATTGATGACGTTATCTTTGACATATGTTGACACCCAATGGCTACCGCTCATATAACTCGGTTCAAGATTGTAAATGAATAGAGCCTGTCTATGATTATGAGGAACATTTTCATCTCTTGACAATACATCATTAATTGGGATATTCAGATATTTACACCATTTTATTAAATCATAATTGCTTAATGGGACATTGTTATGGAATTTTGGTTTTACAACAAAATGTTTAGAAGAGGGACTTTTTTGAACGGTGAGTTCTTTCCTAATAGCAGACCGTCGCCCTTTTTGTGAGCTTTTTTTTTTTTAATTCCCATACCAATTGTATCGTTCGACCAATTTCCATAAAAAGGCGGTGTTCTATAAGTTGGGATTAACAAACCACCATCCTGATTATCATTGATTGATTTTGGTATAGATCTGGGTGGTCTTTGTTTCGGCTGTCCCATCTGAGGAGCACCTTTACCAGTTATCTTCTTTATTGCCTCAATAGCTAAAGGGATACCAATTGAAGTAAGAAGAGTACTTAAGAATCCACCTGTTTGTACTTTCGTTGGTTTTATATGAACACCAGAGCCTGTTTGTAGAGCATTTGATATATCTTGTTTTTGTTTTGTGGTCAAAAGATGTTTATATGCTATCAACTGGTTGATTTTATTTTGTGGTATGAGAAACCCACCAGTTTGTAAACCTTTTCCAGATATCTTCTTAACAATCTGAGATGCTCCTTCAGATGCTAAACCTGCCAAAGCTGACAATCCAATAGTCTTGGCAATCGTTGGAGCGAAAGTTCTTCCAAGCGACAGAACTGTAGAGAGGAGTGATCCACCAACTTGCTTTCGAATGTTTGTTTTGGCTAGTTTGATGTCCATTCCTTTTCTCAATTTTCTATTTTTATTCAATCGCTTAACTATATTCTGAGGTACGTATAGAGTGTCATTCCCAGATAGAGAGTCCTTTGTCAGTCTCAAAATGATAGTTTCTCTTTTATGATACGCGTTACTAAGATTCTTTTTCTGGTTTGGTGATAAACTAACTTTAATTTCGTATAGTTGTGTCATATATTATATGTTAGATAAATTCTATTTTAAAAAACATATTCATTTAAATTTTCATCGATGTAAAACTTATTTATTTAAACTATCATCAATTCGTTTCCAACTGTCTTAACAACAACCTCACTCTCGTAAAATACGATGCTATGAGCTCGGACGTTTGCTGCTGGGGCTACATTGAGACGATAATGGAGAATCAACTGTTTAGGATCTCTCGTCACTACCTCTTTCTGATATAACAAATCGAAATACAATAATCCGTACAAACTGGTGTAATTGGATACATTAAGCTGTGTTCCTGAATTGTAATCGTTCTTACGAAATGCATATGACATGAGATCATTAAATATCCGTATTTTAGAGTCACTATCATATTCCAGCTCTGGGTAAAAAACGTTATTCCCGTATTCAAGCCTACAGCTTGATAGAGAGCTGTTAGCGTTACCGGCATTCAACTTGAAAGTATCGAACAAATACGGACTCCTCTCTGCTTCAACATCATTCGGTGCGTCTGTTCGCTGGAGATAAATAAAAACATGTTTAACGTTATCAATAGCTGGACTGATTTGAAACATATTCTGAATAGCTCTGGTATTTGCCGACTGATTGTAGAGATCTCGCATATATGTCCAGGTTGTTGGCTTAAGAAACTCTGAAACGAAATTACTATACATACTGTCTTTTGGGATTAGTCTTGGTAACCAAAGATACAATCTTTTTACTACAACCCTACCATCATCAGCAGCAGCTGCTTTGTGAATAAGTTCAGCATCATCATTAAGTGTAAGTTCAAATGTGAGCTGCATTGGGGGCAACATTTTTCTTTCTAATTCTTGAAAAAAGCTGTATCTGTTTAACGGAATCATCTCGTTAATCGATTTAGCTCCTCCGCCGCCGTCATTCTGATTAGCCTGGGTTAAAATACGACGTGCCTCGAATCCTAAGTTGGTATTCGCTGTTGTTCCATCAGTGTCAAGATACCAGAACGAATTCTTTCCAACAGATCGACTATAATCATCGCTGTATTCAAGGAGATTTTTGACATTCGTAATTCTATGTAAATTATCACTCTCGTATACTATTTTACCAGACGATTTAATAACCATATGTCTGATTAGACTGTGAGATCCGTTTATCATTGTGATGCGATCCGCTGCAGCATATCCAGCACCATCTGCCCTTTTTTGAAGCTCTTTAGTTACTTCGAAATACCCATTGAAGAAATCAAACATAGTCGACCGATCGTTGATTGTGAATCTGTAACCCGTCTTTTTCTGGCTTTGATTGTTAGCTGGTTGCTCAATGACATTATCCAAATGGAAACGAACGTATTCATATCGTTGCAGATTTTCACTTGTTCTGAAACTCATTTATATGAGTAGTTTAGATAAAATTCACTTTTTATATAAACCATTTCCCACTTGCTAGTCTATTTATAATTGGATAAAATTCACTTTTTAATAACATTTTATAGTCTTAATCCAGTACCAGATATAAGTCTATTCAGGATTGTGTTGTAATCTTCTTCTTGTTTTGGTTTAGTAGGTTTGGTTGGTTTCATGGTTTTATTCATTGGTTGTTTAGTTAAACCGTGTAATTTTCTCATAATAAGCTCTCCGCTTTTTTCAGCTGCTTTTTTTCCAAGTTTGTCTCCAGCATGTGAAATACCAGATTCAAGCGCTTTTTTGGCAAAAGGTTTTAAAACCATTTCTGGAACTTTACTTAACACCCTTCCAACTGGTTTGAATATGTTATCAACAATAATCCCAGATCCTTTATGCTTATACACAAAACGACCTAGTTTCGGGTGATATACACGTTTATATTCATATGATGCCATCTATAACTATTAGTTAGATTAATCTCTCTTCTCTCTTAAAATCAAACTGAATGAAGTGTCACTATGATTAAGATCTATAATTCTTCGTTTACCGTCGGTGATATAAATCCGAATTTTATTAATCGTATTTTTATTGACAGGATTGAACTGTACTCGTCGAGGCTCTTGTGTAAAACTATAACTCGGAGTGAGAGTTGAAGTACTGAAACTATATATAATATCTGACTCTTCACCATCCACAAGACTGTCACTTATCAAATCACAATGAACATTCAATATTTCTCTGTCTTGTGAGAGATTAGGAATGTAATCTCCGACATTTACACTACTTGTTAGAATCTTTTTATTGAAACCAATAAGATCATTAAAATTACTTTGAGTAAGATCTAATCTGTAATTTGAGGCTAGTGTTATTATTGTCCTGAATACAGTATCGTTAAACTCCAGAGTGATTGGATATTGAGGGTTTGATGAAGTCCCTGTTTTTGTTTTTTCTTTGATTAAATTGTCAAAATCAACGTAATTCCAGACTCCAGGATTAAATATAATTTCCGTCCAATTAGTACCACTATCTGCCGAATATCTTATTTTCTGATTATTGAGTTCGTTTGTCACATTAAACCAAGTGAATGACATCGAAATGATTCGGTCTAGGCCGATTTCATATTGTCTGTTTGAATCTAGTATTATCGGATTACGGTATTTGATTGTGAAATCCGATGGTTTATTACCATTTTGGTTTTTTACTGTATGGGATGATAATACAAGTTGTCTATTCATATATATGATTAGTTTAGACTAAAATAGTTTTTGTATATTTTGTTGTATTGTGGCTTATTGAGTATTGAATTTCTCAACAAGATGTCGAGAAGAGCGACGCCAGTATTCCGTAGTTCGATGCTATTATTTCCGGCAATCATCGATCCGATAATCAGTTCAAGTTTTTTAATCATTTCTGTCGGATTGTTGAAAAACATTACCTGTCCACCTCTTTTTGTTTTTTTCTTCAAACCAGATCCTTTAATAGATTTGAGTTTTTGGAGTTTTTGTTGATGGTAATTCATATAATCAGTAAGAACCTTTCTTGTATCTTGAATAATTTTTCTTTGATATTGAGCCTCAGCTTCAGTGATTGAGCCACTATTTAATTTTTTAGTAATATTCATCGAATATCCAGAAAGTTGTTGTCGTTTCTCTTTAGCCTTTTGAAGGGTTTTGGTAAGATAAGATTTCCTCTTTTTGTCATTCATATCTTCTTGTTGAAGTTGTAATTCAATATCATCATAATTCGGTATTTGAAGTTGATCTAAAGCTTGATTTATTCTATCCTCTTCAAGAATTTCGTAATCTGGTACTTCTTCTTCGTATTCTGGAGGAAGATCTTCAGGTTCATACATGTATTCTGGATCTATATACATTTGTTTTTTACCTGATGCTAAATCCTCAAGGACATCTTCATAAGATGGAGGTTTTGGAACTATCTGTTTCTCGTTTTCAGGTAAAACAGGTTGATCAAACAAATCGTCCAATCCATAATCAGGCACTTCATCATCAATAGCTATTCCATAATCTGGAACAGGTCGCTTTTTCTTTACCAATCTTCTCAACGGTGCTTTTGGGGCTGTAAGTTCCTTTAACTCAGATGTTATAGGTTTGAAAAGTTTCTCTGCCTCGACTTCACCCATTTGATCAGATATCTTTTTTTGTTTTATTGTATCTCTTACTGTGTTAATCTTTTTACCAAGCTCGGATCGTTTCTCAGCCATTTCTTTCCATTTGAGTAAACTCATTATATCATTTGTTTACATAAAATTTCGTATTTTGTTCGGAAAAATTAGGGTTATCATATATAAAAACGCTCGCATAGCGTGTCGCATAGCGTGTCGCATAGCGTGTGAAATTGTATAAACAAATGATATATGAAGATTCAAAATTACGACATCCAAGATGATGACAATGACGATTTTGTTCAATTAAAGAGTTTTATGCCAGACCGATGTTTCAGGATGCTCCTTTGTGCTCCTTCTAATGGTGGCAAGACCAACCTCTGCTTGATGATGATCTACAGGTTATTGTTCTTTGACAAGATATACCTTTACGCTCGCAATCTACAGCAAAGCAAATATAAGCACCTGTTGAAATCTTTCGAACCAATATCAAAAGAGGTCGGTTATGATGTGATAGAAGCGAGTAACAATGATATAATCCCTTTGACAGATTTGTCTGATGAAGGTCAAAAACTGGTGATCTTCGATGATTATTTGAATACAGGAAAGAAAAACGACGAAAGGATAAGAGATTATTTCACTAATAGAAGAAACAAAAACTGCTCTTGTATCTATTTGTCACAAAGTTATTATGGGACAGATAAGACAATCCGTTTGAACTGTTCACATTTTTGTGTTTTTGATTTCCCATCAAGAAATGAACAATCCATGATTTGTAGAGAATTGGGTGTTAACAAAGAGGATTACCAAAAGGCTACTAAGGAACCATATAGTTTTTTGTATTTTGATAAGGTCAAAAAAAAGGTAGCCCGAAATTTCGATGAAAGAATATAAACCATTAATATATGAGTTATACCAACGGTATCCTTAATCATGATGATTCTCAAGGACTAGGTAAGATAGGTTCAAGAGGTTTACCTGGTATTGGATTTAAATTAGATGCTAATAATGATTATGATATGCAGAATAAAAAATTAGTGAATGTAAAACAAGGAACCAATAATAATGATGTGGTTACAAAAAGCCAGTTAGATAGTGAAATAGCTAAGATTCCAAGTGTGGATACAACTCAGTTTGTGAAAAAGACAGGAGCAACTATGAACGGAGACCTAATTTTACAACCACAGCCGTACCCAATTCATGGAAACACGGATAAAGCCATCTCTTATAATACAGCCCGGAATATATTCTTGAGTAAAAAAGAAGGCGGGTCTATGCTACAATCTTTAGACATGAACAACCATTTCATAACAAATATCAAAGACCCAGTTAATTCAGACCATGGAGTAAATAAAAAATATGTCGATAACCAACTTGTGAAAAAATTAGATAAGGACACTACTATCGATATGAAAGATAATGCGATCACCAATGTCAAATTTCCAGTAAACCAAAAAGACGTTGCTACTGTAGAATATATCACTCAGAGAATCACTAACTCGCAAAAAAATTATCTTAAACTTGATGGCACAACAAGTATGTCTGGAAACTTGAATTTAAATAACAATAAAATTGTTAACTTACAAACCGATTCAAAAAATTCGAAATCCGCAGTTAATGTTGAGTTAATGGAAAATGAAATAACAGATTTGAGAAATCTTGTCACTCAAAAAATTCATGAATCTCAGATTATTAATTCAGGACAAAAAAAAGACGCCTTCAGATACTTGATGGAAAACGACGACGAATCTTCAAGTGAATCAAATATTCAGGTTTTGGGTATTGTTGATTTTTCCAATTCTCCACATCAAATTAATAAAAAAGCTTACCAACTTAAACTCCTGTTTCAAAAAAGCTCACCAAACCAGTACCAATCACGCCTCGGCTTTAACCTTTATAAACTTCCAGTCGGTTACTATACTTTAGTCGTTGAATGGTTCCCGCCGGAAATGAATGAGTTGAGTGTGGCAGTGCAAGGCACTACGATTTCAATTTCTAATTATGCAACAAAAACATTCGAAAACTACACCAAAACAGTTATCAATTTTCACCGATGGGGTAGCTCACCTCCACAATTTATTTATCTCGATCTATACGGTACAGTTACTTTTCCATCACTTTTAACAATTGGACATCTTATTGTTTATGGTGTAAAAGAAACAATTTCAAACGTTGACCCAAGTGTCTATGACACCGCTTTTGTAATTGAGAATGGAAAATTGGTGATGGAAACAGATTTATCTTTAAACGGACATCGTTTGAGTGGTTTCGTTCATCATATACATGGGTATTTAAATACTAAAAACGGTTACGCATTTTTATTAAACGGTTGTGACAAAATAATTATTCCAAATCATAGCCACATATTAACTATAACAGTGCTCTATTTCAAGCTCAAAAGTAAATATAAGCCTATTTCTTTAAAAATAAAACACAGTGACCATTTAACTCAATCAATCACTTACACTTCAACCCAATCAACTAAATCACAGACAATAAATATCAATTTAGTACTAACGTTTGGTCATTTGGCTGTGGAACTGGGTTCAGTTGTGAAAAATCAAGAACTCTTAATGTTGATTGAATATAGAGTGCCATAAACATTTTTTTCATTCATCATATATCACAATGCGGATATCCATCTGATTGGAGTATGGAATGCTTTTTAGAATATATTATCCCAAAAGAAATAAGCGTTGAGGTTTCCGATGAAAAACATAATAAATAATCCAACATAATAATATATATGAGAACAGCTATTTTAATTAATGAAATTCTCGAAAGCATAGAAAGATTGATTAAAAACATCAGAACATTATACTCCAATATTAAAGAGTCATTCAAAAAGAAAAATGTAACCATATAATATATATGGATAAACATAATATATTCAATTGGAACCATGTTTCAGAAAAATTAACGGAAAATCAAATATCTGAGTTGAAAGCATTATACAAATTCTATCATAAGAAATACTGGCTTGCCAAAATGACTTACAAATATTTCAAAAAAACAGAACTTGCATGTAATATTGGATCCGCTTTATTGGTAGCTATAGGAACAATAGTTGGTGGTGTAACACTAAACCCTATTCCTCTTGGAGTGATATCCGGTACTGGGCTCTTACTTAAAACATATTCAGAGGCTAAAAATTACAAAAGAAAGATTGAGATGTGTAAATTCGCGTACACTACGTATGAAAAGGTTTTAACTCATTTACGGTGCTTTATGAGAGGACTGGAGTATAATGACAAAGAATTTATTGATTATGTTAAAGTTCTCGATGATATAATCATTGATATGTGTCCTATCACTGACAAATTTGAAAAGAAATATAATAAGGTATTCATCCAATAATAGATTTTATTTCATCCCCTATCAACAACATGATGTGCTTCCAATATTTATCACAGAAAGCTAAAGTTTTTTTCGATTTACTAATTGGAATATTTTTGTAAGGTATTCCCATCATCTTGAATATCTTTCTCATAATAAAATTAACGCTAATCATCCTTTTCCGAGTTCCATTAACTTCATTAAGAACCTTACCTATCTCGACATATATAGCATCAATTTTTTGTTTCTGACAGTTTGATATTTTGATGTTATATTTTTCTTCAATATCGAGTAATATGTTGTTGATGTGGTACTCTCGATGGTAAACAGATTTTCTTATAAATCTATGTCTATTTTTATAAAAATCAACATATTCTTTCACATAATTATATCTTTGAACAATACCACAACTTAGACATGCTAACATCCCATCGTCGTTAATAATATACTGATTATCACAGCATTTATCATCTTTTGGTTTTCTGGTAGAATCTATTTGCTGGTCACAAAAAGGACAAACAACTTCTGATTCTTTCAAGTAATTGTGAATATCTTCATTGCAATTCATTATATACTATTATGTGAGATATTATTTTATGTACTTACAAACATGACGTCACGCCACAGCTGTGGCGAAATTACAAGTGCCTTAAATCTTGGCTACAAACTTCACTGACAAACTTTACTGACAAACTTTACTGACAAACTTTACTGACAAACTTTACTGATAAACTTTACTGATAAACTTTACTTCAAATACAAGTTCATCTGATATTACATGACAATCTGATGACTCATCGGGAAAGTCCCATTTCATCATAAACTTCCTGTTTTCACCAGACATGTCCAGACTTGTTTCTGAGAAAAACTTCCTGCTTTTCCGAGAAAGACTTCCTGCAGTGCGACGTCACGTGAAGGAATAATGCGTTGGATACATCATGAGATAAAACATATAGTATCCAAATACAAATAATTGAATCCATGTAATAAAATACATATAGTTATCCATAAAATGGAACCAGCATCGCAAAAAGAAACTTCCCCTCTTGATCGCTTCGCGATCAATTCACTGCCTCACAAAAGCTCCGCTTTTGTTCCCCAATGCTAAAAATATGGATCTAGCATATATAAAAATGATATAGTTATCCATAAAATGGAACTAGCATCGCAAAAAGAAACTTCCCCTCTTGATCGCTTCGCGATCAATTCACTGCCTCACAAAAGCTCCGCTTTTGTTCCCCAATGCTAAAAATATGGATCTAGCATATATAAAAATGATATAGTTATCCATAAAATGGAACTAGCATCGCAAAAAGAAACTTCCCCTCTTGATCGCTTCGCGATCAATTCACTGCCTCACAAAAGCTCCGCTTTTGTTCCCCAATGCAAAAATATGGATCTAGCATATGAAACCAGCATCGCAAAAAGAAACTTCCCCTCTTGATCGCTTCGCGATCAATTCACTGCCTCACAAAAGCTCCGCTTTTGTTCCCCAATGCAAAAAATATGGATCTGGCATATAAAAAAATGATGTGGAGCCATGTGATGGAACCAATATAGTTGAAAATGTTATGGCGACATTATGCCTATTGTGCCCTACGACATGCAATCTCTGCGAGATTGCATATCTACCCACAATAGGCCGGAAGGAGCCTCACTCGTTGACTTCGTCAACGACTTCCCGAGCCTGCTCGGCTCCTCACCATATGTTGGTGACCATATGATTATAGTAGTTATAGAGTTGGCGCTGTTCAAGACCAGTTTTGAAAAAACTGGTCTCGAACCGCCAACTCTATAACTACTCACGTCTGCGTTCTTAACTTTTCCGACCCTTTCCGATTGAGCGTTTGTTGGAGCAGCTATGATCAGCTATGGTTAGTCTAGCCAGGCAACAGTTTTCGGCGGTCGCCAAAAACGAGGAATTCGGCATTATAAATTTTGTTGCTATATATTATGAAAAGAGTGCGAGCAAGAATGCCTCTCTTTGAAAAAAAAAAAACAATTCCGAGAAGAAATTTACTGAAAGCGAGCAATATAAAGACGCTGAAAGCTTCAAAATAATCTGTGAGTTAGATGAGTCCACTTTTATAAATCTTTTGTTACATTTCATTTTTGCATACCTCATAACTGGACCGATCTTGCCTAACCTTTGTGCCCCTAGCCTTGTCTAAGGACACAACCCATTTAGATACAGCTGGATTTACATAGAGAAACCTTGTGGAAAAAAGGTTTGTCTCTAAGGAAACGCCGACCTTCAGATCAAACCCAAGGCGCGCTTACCACCCCACAACTTGAACAACCACCATTTCACTTACATACTCAGTAGGTTGTCTTCCAAAAAAAGGAAGGACCGAGAATAGGCAGAATATCGTAGCAAACAATCTTTGTCAATTTTTACCTTTCACTCATACCTGGACAAGAAAACGGTAAAACAGGGCTAGAATAGAAGAACACAAACGAAAAACTTTTTACGGTCATTTATAGTGGCGATATCTAATTTTAAATCGACCACAAAAACGTGTTTACTTGTCGTCTATCCATTGAAGAAAAGGTATGTGAGGTTTTCATCATGAAAGTAGAAAACTGTTTAAAAATTTAGGCGGGAGCAGGATTTCGACGTAAAGAAGGGCGGGACGGTGGGATTAACAGGAAAAAATAGGTGGGATGGCGGGATCTGAGAACTCTATTGTGCACCCTCGTGTTAGACATGCGAAAAATGGGGTTTGGGGTTGAGGGCGGGATCAAGGAGTTTGTTGCAAAAATAAACGGCGCACAAGAAAACATCAAATACTGGGTATTTCTTAGCAGCAACACGTCATACATACCAGATTTGGGTAACTCCGCTGTGCAACCGGATTCTTCGCACATTGCCACGGTACACTCGTCATAACATTCTTGTTTTTCTTCCTCAAAGGCATCTTTGCTGGCACAGTAACGAGAGATTTGATGTAAAAAACCGTGATCTCTGTGACGGACCATACACACTGGCTTCTCTTGATTGCAAACAGCTATCTTGCTGGAGTAGTAACAAGCCTTGAGAGCCTCTTCTTTGGTATTTCCACGGCCTTCCCAGCAAGTCTGACACCCAAAGGACCCAGCTACGAATGAGTGAGAAATAAATGACAGGGTCAAATAATAGTTGACAAAGAAAAAGACAAGACTAGAAAGGTGTATCTGGTAAGTGGCATTTCGCCTTCTTATCAATGTTGCTTTCGTATTTTGTTTTTTCTCTGTGCGCATTCTTCGTTTCTGTGACCTCTCGCTCAACATTGCTTTCAAAATTTTATGGCGCGTCGTTGGTCGTATCAACGGGATGCCAGTGTGTTATGCACTCTTGTAAACTTTTATTTAAGCATTAAAACGTCGTACATACCAGATTTGGGTAACTCCGCTTTGCAACCGGATTCCTCGCACATTGCGACAGTACACTCGTAGCCATTAAGTATCGTTGTTTTATCACATTCTTGATTTTGTTCCTCGAAAGCATCTTTGCTGGCACAGTAACGAGAGACGAGATGGAAATCATCGTAATTATCATGATTAACCACACACACCGGTTTCTCTTCATCGCAGACTGCCACCTCGATCGAATCATCACAAGCCTTGAGAGCCTCTTCTTTAGTATCTCCTTGGCCTCCCCAGCAGGTCTGACACTCAAAGGATCCAGCTACGGGTGAGTGAGAAATAAATTAGTGAAGGGCGGCCGCGCGAAAATTGTCTTACATTAATACATTAACTTTTCGTACATTTAGATCCTGAGCTGTTGATGTTAGATTGGCCTAATAAGCGGGTCCGGGAGATTGTTATAAAAATAAACGGCGCACAAGAACTGACACCAAATAGTCCAGTATCTCGCCAAGACCGGTCGGCTAAACAACAACAACAACAATCCATTTGTTAACGTCAATGCGTGGGATAGAGCTGCCCCGCATATCCAAACCAGAGGCTCATGTATAAAACGCATGACAGAAAAAAAAATATGAAATACAAAACTTACAACGACGAAACATAATAAGAATGTATTTTTACAGCGTTAGTTTCAGTTTAAAGTAAATTATGCTCAAATATCAATAGCAAAGTGCTGAATTCTGGAGCATTTTCAATTGAGTGTCCAAAGTTATGTTGTGTTTGCTTTGGTTTAGTTTTACTTCACTCTCTGACTGGTTAAAAAAATAATTTTCGCCGCTTTCTCAACCATTCGTGACTTGCGCACAAGCGGTTTCCCGCGCTTGACGCTAATTAGTCGTTAGTTGCTTCGACTTATGATTGGTCCATTTTGTGTTTTGTTCCTGTTGTAGTTATTTCTCCCAAAATTCCCTCACATCCACGTTCAAATACATTAATGCAAACGAGAAAAGTTGAGAAAAGTTAACTGTGAAAAAAGATCTTAGACAATTGGCTTGTTCTGACTATGGTGAATGAAAATGGTGGCTGGTTCGGCGGAACGACTTCGTTTTTTGCTGACAATTCGCCTACATATGCGCGCAACATACGAAAATATTCCGTAATCGAACGCTTTGCAAACATGTGAACATCGAACACTCGTTTAACCTCCCGCGCTAAACATGTACGACATTTACAGCGTGTGTTTTATAATTATCTAAATATATCTTTTGTCCCCCCAAAAACGAGCGACTTCAACTAGACATTGGCGTCATCTCCTTATGCGCATCTTTACTGTACATGTAATTCATGTCGCAGCTATACTCTACGTCACACAACCGCGAGCGTTAGGAAAGAAATGTGGACTGCAAATATTCCGCTAGAGGCATTAATGAAGCTTTGACTCTGTTGAATGCATGGCGGCCCCTCTTTTTCTTTTGATAGATCTCTTTCTTCACTGATTCTTTACTTTTCTTGGAAAAATAGAAGAAAAACCAAAACCAACAAGAAGTTTGAAAGATTTTGTTTTACGACCTCGTGCAAATCGAATTAAATACGGCCATACGCGATAAATAGATCAAGATATCACTTGTCGAAATAAATATGCTGGTACTGCAGGAAAAGATTACATACGATATTACCTACCTTCGTTTACGTGGAGGAGACCCAGCGAAAAGCAGGCAAAAACCATGAAACCCAAATACATCATTGCCTCGTCACTACCTGCCAACGACAAGCATAGAGATGAATACGAAAAGATCTCCCTTTACTATCATGAAGCACGCTAGTGGCGGAAACTACAGAGTGTTCACGATCACCGGTAGTTCCATCTTATGTTGTCCCTAGAGATTCAAAGGACACTGGCGTGGCCGCCATGTTGGTGTACCAACAAAAGGCTCTAATGAGAAACCTTTTGTTGAAGGCACACCACAGGCAGCCCAGACGCGTTGTAAGTGGAGTTCATTTAAAAATAGAAAAGGGTGAAAATATATGTAATAGCACGAAATAAATCTTTAATTCACGAAATAAATCTTGTTTACTTCTGCTTATTTTGTCCTGTTTAATTAATTTCCGGTTAATCTTGCAGCGCTCTCCTAAATTACGCAATCGCTTGTTAGCGTCGCCGCTTATATAACCCGTTAAGCCCAAGGTTTGCAGAGATTTATTACAGACTAACTGATGATAAAAGAATCGAGATATCTTGAAATAAATCGTGCCTACCTTCAGCTCAATGTTCCCCTGTTCGTCCTGGCTGGTTTAAATGACATTTTGTGGCTTTTTTCAATCGGAGGTAGCTTCCACTAAAGAAGAATTAAAGGCTGGTGACCCGGCCAACGAACCATCTTCACGCGAAGCGCAATAAATTCCCGAATAATGGACGGATCCGCTCCAAATTGCGATCAGCTGAACCATGGATTACGTGGTTTTCTGTATATTGCGCGCTGGCTCTCAAAATCCATCGCAACAGCCCGAGAATCCCTCATTTATCTACCTAAACTTGACCTTTTCGCTTCGTCATGAACCGTGACTCCGACGGGTAGGCTACGGGATTTGAATACTCAAGCTCAGCGACCGCGTCCGCTCGACAAAATAGCACTGGCTACGGGAGGGACATTCCCAAAGCACATTTGATTCCAGTGGAAATAGTACCGTCCCTCCCGTAGCCAGTGCTATTTTGTCGAGCGGACGCGGTCGCTGAGCTTGAGTATTCAAATCCCGTAGCCTACCCGTCGGAGTCACGGTTCTTGACGAAGCGAAAAGGTCAAGTTTAGGTAGATAAATGAGGGATTCTCGGGCTGTTGCGATGGATTTTGAGAGCCAGCGCGCAATATACAGAAAACCACGTAATCCATGGTTCAGCTGATCGCAATTTGGAGCGGATCCGTCCATTATTCGGGAATTTATTGCGCTTCGCGTGAAGATGGTTCGTTGGCCGGGTCACCAGCCTTTAATTCTTCTTTAGTGGAAGCTACCTCCGATTGAAAAAAGCCACAAAATGTCATTTAAACCAGCCAGGACGAACAGGGGAACATTAAGCTGAAGGTAGGCACGATTTATTTCAAGATATCTCGATTCTTTTATCACCGGTTAGTCTGTAATAAATCTCTGCAAACCTTAGGCTTAAAGGGGTTATATAAGCAGCGACGCTAACAAGCGATTGCGTAATTTAGGAGAGCGCTGCAAGATTAACCGGAAATTAATTAAACAGGACAAAATAAGCAGAAGTAAACAAGATTTATTTCGTGAATTAAAGGTATATTTCGTGCTGTTACATATATTTTCACCCTTTTCTATTTTTAAATGAACTCCACTTACAACGCGTCTGGGCTGCCTGTGGGCACACCAACAAGGCTGCGGTGAAGTCATTTGCATACGCCCTATTCCAGTCTTATAGTACAACGCTAACTTTTAGCGCGCACCCATTGGTCGAAATCGATCACGTAACGCGGTAGTGTCTCTCCTCAGCGGGCGCCTATCAGCGCATAGTGCCCGGTTTTGGCAATTTCCCTCAAAATTTAGCGTTGTACAATAAAAACAATAGGGTACTTCTGTCTCAGGCCCTATGTGTGATAGGTTCCCTCGGAAATTCGATGTTGAAACATCCTGAAATTCCTCGGGCAACCTATCACACGATGGTGCCTCAAAAGGGGGTCTTTGGAGCGCTGGAGCTTCGAATTTTTTCCTATGGCTATAAGGAGCACTAGAGTAGAGCCATGGTCCCTGGATCTCTAATAATCTTGTTTTGGAGCCCATCGCCCTGGAGACCTATATTTTTAAATAGTCCGGATTACTGGAGCCCTAGACCCCCTGGGACCCTTATCAATTTGCTTTGTTTTCCTAGATAAAAGCAAGATTGGTGAACGGCATAAAATTGAAAACATAAGTGTTGGCTCAAGATAAACGTGCATGTAAATGCATGTAGAATGGACGAAATTAATATCCATATGTAACTGCAGGAGTGCAACTCGCAATTCAAACCAAGATTTCACATTGCGACAGATCTAGAAGGAAACTTAGCGCTGGAATAAAAGCAAGGAAAGATTTTCGTAGCAAGTAAAATGAATGGAAGCACATGCAGGCTTTCTTTAAGTTAAATCGGCTGACAGAAAACAGAATTCTATTCGTTTCACTCTTTATTCTGCGAGGACCATGAATAATGCGATTTTGAACGTCAAACAAACAATTTTCCCGGCAACAACGCAGCAAAGATCAAAGAATCAGGCCTTCAGAGATTTTGAAGCGAGCACAGTAACTCAAAAGTGTTTTTCGGAGTTCCTTTTTGTCAATTAAGCTTTGTTTTGTTTAAAATTCTCGCTAGTAATCCGAGAATCGCTGCTTTTTCGGACTTGTGCTTGTGTTGCGCTCAGCTTTTACGTCCAACACAAGAGCAAGTGCAAGTCGCAAATCAAAACGTTTTGATTCTTATACTTGTGCTTTCGCTCGCACCAAGCCCGTTTTCACAGTGTATTACTGATTGTGCTTCGGTCGCCAGCGGAAACCAGGCCTAAATTTACAATCACGCTTTACCCCGCACGAAAAATGAACCGACATGGCATAGAAACTGCGCGTTTCCGGTTACTTCACTTGGCAAGATCTACAATAGAACTGGGAGTGGTATTGAAGTCTTGGTTTAGTGGAGAATTGAGCAAGCAATACTGTACCGTAAATAGAAAAAAAATCCCAAAAAATTGGAAGAGGCTATGATTATCTCTGGCACGCTGTAAAGACGTTACTACTGTCGTTCAGCAAAAAGTGTTCCTCAAAACTAACACTTTTAAAAGATAACTTACCACAATGCTCCACTGTCGATCGGCGGCTCCGGCAAGAGGTGAATAAAATGGATTATTAAAGATGCCGAGACTTTATACCATAGTTACTCGAGGGACTGGTTATGAAACCTTGCAAGTTTCAAAGGCCAGAACAAAGGTGCTGCAATTTATGTTGAAAGTTCTACGACCGTGCACAATCTTTTGTTTTACGTTCACGTGCTGTGGCTGAATAACTTAACAGTGACATTTTCATTGGTTCGTTGCTCATGCAAAATTCAAACCTATTGTTGTTCGTGCACTGTCAAGGCTAAAAACGGTAACAAAAACATAAAACAAAGGACCTTGCTGAGCTTCATAACCAGATTCTTTAATTAACTATGTTTATACCGACTCCTCCCCTATAGATAATTAAGGAACCTTTTAAAAAGAGCACCGAAGCAGAACGTTTCCATTAGACTGAGAGAATGCGCATGAAGAGATATATTAATCCCTTTAACATGAGCGATTTTTTTTTCATGGCCTAAGTTCCTCATGTTATTAATGGTGGAGTTGAAGGTAATAGGCCGTTTCCCAGTTGCCCTTTGCCTCTGTTGCAAAGCAAGGTCAAGTGTAAAAGCGTTCATATGAAAATAAGAGGCCGATTACATGAGCCGGGCTGGCTCGGTTAGCAGGGCTGGCTCGGTGTACCGAGATGACTGCTCAGCCCGGTATTACATGAGGCGGGCCAGCCCGCCTGCAGCTAAATTTAGAAGCCGTCGTGTGAAAAGATCGCTACATCAAAGAGCATGAATGGAGTGTTTTTACTTTCGCTAATCCATTATTTTGGTGTATTATTTTCAGTTTTACGTAGCTTTATGGTCTGGTAAACCTTTATGTGTTATGTAGAAAGAGAAATATCGATCTTCTGGTGAGTCATTTTGCTCTGAAGCGAAATTAAGTGAGGAGAAAGTGTTGGCCCGGCTAGCTGGGCTGGCCCGGTAATCACGATTACATGGTAAATTTTCATCCCGGCTAGCCGAGATCCCGGCATCGCGATGCCGGGATCCCAGCTAGCCGGGATCCCAGCTAGCCGGGCTGAGATTTTTCCATGTAATCGCAAAGTTGATTTTTAATATGTTTCACAGACGTACCGAGATCCCGGCAAACCGAGACAGCCCGGCTAACCGGGCCAGCCCGCCTCATGTAATCGGCCCCTAAGAGCAAGGATTTTTCCATCCCGCATGCCTATCCTTCAACTCCGGATCAATAAGCTTATAACCATCATTAGAAGCACCACCTGATTTCAGACTATGTAGGCAATAATCATCGACATTCTCTACAAACGGTGATAAGTACTTCCTGAATTCATGGCGAATAGTAGTTAGCCTAGCGACTTGTGGAAATATGAACCTTTCTTAGGGGCCGATTACATGAGCCGGGCTGGCTCGGTAGAAGGGCTGGCTCTGTCTGCCAAGATGACTGTTCAGCCCGGTATTACATGAGGCGGGCCAGCCCGCCTGCGGCTAAATTTAGGAGGTGTCGTGTGAAAAGATGGGTACATCGAAAAGCATGAATCAAGTGTTTTTATTTTCGCTAATCCATTATTTTGGCGTATCATTTTCGGTTTTACGTAGCTTTATGGTAGAGAAATAGCGATCTTCTGCTGAGCCATTTTGCTCTGAAGCGAAATTTAGTGACGAGAAAGTGTTGGCCCGGCAATCGCGATTACATGGTAAATTTTCATCCCGGCTAGCCGAGATCCTGGCATCGCGATGCCGGGATCCCAGCTAGCCGGGCTAAAAATTTTCCATGTAATCGCAAAGTTGATTTTTAGTGTGTTTCACAGACGTGCCGAGATCCCGGCTAAGCGGGCCAGCCCGCCTCATGTAATCGGCCCCTTAGTACTGACTATTCTTCGCAAAAGAATCCTTAGCGTCTGGCAACAAGGAAAGAATCCTTTCTGTGATCGCTACTGGGCATGAAATCTTATTAGACCTAGCAATTACAGATGTGTGACCTTCGCGTAACTGATCATTCTTTCTTTGGGAAATGAAAACAGACATGCCAATGTCGTCTATAGATACATCCTTAACTCTAACATTCAACAACTCGGAAACACGAAAGAGGCCAGCATAGCCAACTAATAATACAAACAAAAATCGAATGTCAGCCGCCAAGGAGGCGGAAACAGTATTATTATACTGAGCAATACTAACAACAATCTCTAGCACCAATGCCGGCCGCTTCGGTTGAATCGGCCTAGATAATCTTCTCTTTGCTCCTTCTGCAGCCGCAATAACCGTGGGGTGTTGCGTCGGTGACTCCACACCTGCCATCTTGTGACCCCAACGAATACCAAAAAGCGCAGAATCAATGGTAGAATGACCAGTATTCTTCTGTTCGGCAATCTCCGTCAACTCTAACAGGTATAAAGCGACGTGTAAAGGTTGGGCTGGTAGCAGAGGCACTCCCTTCTTCGACTGCACCCAGCGGTGCCAACGACTCCAACCGTAAGAGTACTTATTGGTTGTACTAGGAGCGTTTGAAGATAGAACCAGGTCAAAAAGCTGTGGCACACAAGCAGATAAACCAGGGTCGATCAAATGGCGAGTCTCACTCCAGATGCCAAGGTCACTGATGTCTGAAAAATAGAAAAATATGTACAAACAAAGAAAAAAAATCAGCAGCCAGAAACACATTACAAAATCGACCTAGTTTTAGCAGGGTGGGGGAGGAGGGGGACGATAACAACATACGAAGAAACGTAACTACGCTAGCCCGGAACCTCACCAAACTGGGAGATGTAATGTCAGCCCTAAAAGGACCATAAAATTCCAGCTCAATCCCTCAACCTAAATGGGAGGAATGACAAAACTCGCATAACCAAGCACCTCGACCAAAACTGGGAAATGTAACGTCTAGCTTGAAAAAAGGAAAACAACAATCCAGCCAATCTCAATACCTCAACCTAAATGTGAGGAATCTAAAACTCACATTACTCGGTACCTCGACCGAACTGAAAGATGTAACGCTTAGCCTGAAAAGAAACACAACATTCAAATCTCAAAACCTCACCCAAATGGGAGGAACACAAACTCCCACCACGACCTAAATGGGAGGTATATACGAACAAAACAAACAACGAGCTTAACTAGACAGCTCAATCTAAACGACAGACTAACCATAAACGTCTGCCTGGCGTAGATCAACGAAAATCAATACGTAACGCCAACATATTGAACGAAGGACAGCTCACGAACAGGGAAGGTCTTCTACGATAAGTCACCCTCTGCCTCGGACCTTCAATGAGTAAATCCGGCAATCTGGGCAGAACTACAAACTCCTTAACAAAGGACGCAAATCGAGAAGGAGAACTGTGCAGGAAAGGCCAAAACGCTGCGGATGGCCATTCTGGGATTACGAGGGTGCCAACCCCCTTGTGACAGCACAAACGCTTAACTGAAGCGATGATAAGATACACTGGCGGACATAACCAATTATTATCTGAACCCCAATCCTGGGCCAAAGCATCAACCGCGGAGCAACCCGGCGCAAAATATTTCGAATGAAATCTAGCAACTTGCGAATTGAAGTGAGATGAAAAAGGATCCACGGAATGAGGACCCCATCTAGCATCCAAAAATCGAAAAACAGCGGGATTCAAGCTCCAGTCATCCCTGTCGATAAACCTGCTCAGTAATTCGGCACGAACGTTCTCCTCGCGGAGTAACCACTGCGAATCTAAAGAAATACCCAAAGCAAAACATAGTCTAAATATATCGACAGCAACCTTCTGCAGATGAGGCTTGGAACTGCCAACCTTCAGGATACGAGAGACACCCATATTGTCCACAAAACCCTTAACCTTCTGACCTTCTAATTTGGCGGCGTAGCATTGCAGAACGTAAAAAACGGCTTTTAACTAGCGGTAAGTGGAACTAGTGTTAATATCAGCAGGCTCAAACATGCGGCAAACGGGATCTCCGTCCAAGGTAGCTAAATAGCCACCAAACGCAAAATCGCTAGCATCAGTATAAATAACGGAATTTATAGCACCAAACACGCCCCTGATAGAATACCCGTTAAAGGCGTCAATATGCTCGAGCCAAAATTTCAATTCTTGCAATAAGGCCTCGGAAAAAAACAAACGATGCATCCCATGAAGACCTGGACTGAATGCAAAAATGCATCTGTCTCGTAAAAAGACGAGCAATAGGGCCAACTGCTAAGGATATAGAAGTAATGAAACCGGCCACGCTAGCCAACTCCCTAGGGGTGGAGAAGCCGTCTAAAATCAATGACTCTTGGCCTCTGGAACCTGAAAAAATGTGCTGAATAGTGTTATTCAAAAAACCAAACCATTCGCCAACCTGAACAGGCTCCCAGAGTGACTTGCTTTCGTTTTGAACGAGACCCGATGATGATAAATCAGAACGCTGAACAAGACTAGCGGCCCGCGTAGAAACTTTGTCACGATGACCTGAAATCCCATCGTCCAAATACACGAAACAGTTGTGAGACATGAGACGCCACCGTCTGACTAAAGGGCGCAAGAGCTTGATGAAGCAAAAACAGGCGGTGCTCAAACCAAACGGAAGAACATTAAACGTAAAATATCTAACCACTCCGTCAAAATCCCATGCGAAACCCAAGAACTGTTGATGAGGACAAAAAATATCTACATGGTGATAACCCGACTTCAAATCCCAAGTAAAAAACCAAAACCCTTGCTCAAAAATTTCACTTAAAGATCGCAAATTTTTCGTAACGGAACTTGGGTTTCACCAAGTACTTGTTGACCTCCCGTAAGTCAATTACTAGACGTAGCTTCTTGACCTCCGCGACAGCCAGAGGATTCACACAGTGAGGAGGTGAACTGTGCTCTTCTACAAGTCCCCTCCTCAATAACTCAAGTATTGCGTCCCGAACAAACTGTGGGTTCCTAAAAGCAGAACGATTGTTGGACAGGAAACAAGAAGGCGGAAATTCCCGAAAAGGCAAGAACTACCCATGTTTAATGCCGTCGATAATAAAAGGAGGGGCCTCCAGGGTGTTCTCCCAAAACTCGACCGATTGCGCTAAACGACCTTTAACTACCGGCTCGCTAGTTGAAAAACCTGATTTGCTATAATGACAGTCAATTAATAATTCCGAAACATTATCATCGGAGTCGGAACCACCATCAGACTCCGCATCTAGTCACTGCCGGCGCTCACTGCTCTTGATAGTACAGCTCCTAGAACACGCAGAGGCAAAGTGACCGTATTCCCAACACTAAAATAAAAATTAAAGGAAAGGAGAACAATGAAACATATATAATGAAAATAAATAGATAAAATAAATAAAATAAAAGTTAACTGCCTGGTACAGCACGTACTGGAGCGAGAGTGACGAACAGAATACATTAACAAATATATATACCCACAAATTACAATGGCTAATTAGCTGAGATAAAAAGGCTTTATCAGCCTCTACATGCCCATGACATTGAGATAATTCGCATTCTACGCTAAGTAAATAAGCAGAAAAACAATATTCACTTGGAGGACGAGGCCTGCCCCAAGTCCCAGGCAAAAACCAGAGAGTTAACAAAGCTAGTTAACAAAACGAGAAACAAGTAGAAGACGTGCAAAATAGCAACGCTTATGAATGCCTAAGTACACCTTACCAAAATGTAGCTATATGCGCGAAATATGAGTAAACATGTACAAAACAATGATTCAGGCACCTACTAAACCGCCAATGAAACTAATGGTCTAGCGATGGATGCGATCGACAAGATTGAGTTAACTGACAAGAAAGGGAAAGCAGGCCTCGGGTATCGGAATTATGAAAATACTGGACAAACAATTGGGGAATAATCAACTAAAAAAGACGCATAAACACATAACAAGGCAAAACGAAAGGGATGCAAATACTTATCTTAAAACATGGACCAATCTGGCGGGAAGCTTGCTGACCAGGCGCAAAACTGACACCGCCACGGCCAAAGCGAGCTCTCCAATCTGCGGAATCATGACGATCAGAAGACGGATATGGCTGAAATCTTCGATCAGACCTCCGAACACGCTTTTTCTTTGACTCCTTGACCTTCCTCTCAGCTCTCTTCTCAGTGCGGAAAAGCCTTTTCTCGTCTCCGAGTTAGACACTAGCTCGTCCGTAAGGTACTCTTGAACTGTCGCCCAACTGTACTCGCTCTTATCTGCGATCTTAATAACTTTCATCCGTTTAGTAACAAGGGCTATACCTTCTTCGATGGCACTCTTCGCCTTGGCAATGGCGTTGCTGTTAACAGCATCTTTCGCGGTCTCCAATTTTTCCAGGACGGACTCAGTGTGCTCGAATTGCTGCTCGTTTCCCTTGCTTTGAAAAACATAACGGTCACGCCTTGAACGCTTAACCGCTGCCTCTACCGAAACGGAGTACTCTTGAGAAAACTGCGTCTTAAAATTCTCAAAACGGACGTCAATCAACGAAAAAATCTGCGCTGAAAGTGTCGACATAGAATCAGCTAACTCCTTTGAAACTGCAGACTGTAAATCCGGAACTTGCAAATTAGAAACTCCAGCGCCATCTTGAGGGGTTGTCATTTTCGATGAAATAAAAGTTAACTGCCTGGTACAGCACGTACTGGAGCGAGAGTGACGAACAGAATGCATTAACAAATATATATACCCACAAATTACAATTAGTCCAATAAAGTTATGCCAGGAGGTGAAAATGCTTGCAACATAATTTTTATTTTTACATTGTTTGCTTTTGAGGCATGTATGTTAACATACTAAAAGTCAACAAAAATCAACTCATGGGAAATACAAAAAAATCCACGTGTTGACGACTGCCATGTTTTTATGCTAATTAGCCACTGAAAACTGTCCCATCAAGACATTTACCACTTTTAGTTTCACTTAACATGTAAAAACAAAGGACGGTAAAGTAAAGTGTACATTTAGGTTCTATCATGGACCGTTTTCCAACAAATATTCAACAAAAAAGTGTTTAAAGGAACTGCGTCACGGATTTTAGCCAAATTCATGCATGGGAAATGTCCATCAAATTCGGTGAAATATAACACAGCAAATACAAAAGAAGGCACGGATGGCTAAGAGTGAAGAAGATTGAAACGGATTGCGATATATGTTTGTGAAATGCTGTTGGGCTGAACAGTTTTCAAAGTTATCCTCATTTGCTTGTAACTTTAAATTAATGTCTCAAACATATAGCATCACCTGATTATCTATCGGTACCTTTTTAAGTTAACAGTAATAATAATAATAATAATAATAATAATATTTAACCAGGGAGCCCACTCGCCTTGGCGGTTTTCAGTGGGGCCCTGCAAATTATAATAAAAATAAAAATTAAAAACTAAGAAAAGAGATAAAAATTGATATTACAATATAAAACTAATTTAAAATACTTTAACAGTTAGCATAATTTAAAAAGTTTTAAGTTTTGCCTTAAATGAAGACAATGATTTGCTGTTTTTAATGTCATTGTCTAGGTTGTTCCAGTCCTTAGAGGCTTGATAAATGAAAGTTTGCTTGCACCAACTGGTACGCACGCGAGGAAGGTGTAAATCATTGCTTCTGCGAGTTTGATAAGAATGAAAACTACTATTGCGTCTGATGTCAAATTTAAAATCAATTTCCCCCAACAGATATTATTGCATCATAACACAGCGATGGAAGTGTCGTCTCTGTGAGAGGGTCTTTAGGTCCAGACGATCTAGTGCCTCGGTTGAAGAACTTCTTGGTGGTAAATTAAGCAGGACCTTGGCTGCCTTGTTTTGAAGAACTTGCAGCTGACCCATAAGCGTGTCGTTGTTTTTGTCACCCCATACTGTGTCTCCATAGTCAAACAGTGGGATGATTAAGCAATTGTATAGTGTTAGCTTAGCATGTAAAGGCAAAAGATGTCGTATTCTCTTTATCATTCCAATCCTTTGATTGATCTTTGTACTGATAGTATCAATGTGCTCGGACCAAGACATAGTTTGGTTTATAACCACTCCCAGGTACTTAAACGAGTCAGACCTATCAATAGCAGTGGAATTAACTTTAAGAGAAACCTCATTAACCAGTTTAAGCTTCCGTGAGTTATCAAAAATAACGAAATTGCATTTAGAAATATTAAGGGTCAGCAGATTGCTCGAAAACCAATTGGAAATTGTAGCCAAATCAGAATTTAACTTGCTTTCAAGGTCAAAGAGATCAGTCGATGAGTAATAAATCACAGTGTCATCAGCGTAAAGAATAATTTCACTAGCAAGCTGACACGATGGTAAATCATTCACATAGATAAGAAAAAGAAGCGGTCCTAATATACTTCCTTGTGGGACCCCAACTGTTATTGGTACAGCAACAGAGAGTGTATCTCCGACAGACGTCCTTTGTTTTCTGTTCGCGAGATATGACTGAAACCAATTAACAGTGTCCTCTGAGAGTCCGACCGATTTAAGCTTATGAAGTAAAAGGTTGTGGTCAACTGTGTCAAACGCTTTCGAGAGATCCAAGAAAACAGCTCCTGTAAGACGACCAGAGTCCATGTTCAGAAGTACATTATCTGTAAAGTGTGTCAAGGCTGTATTTGTTGATAGCTTAGGTCGAAAACCAAGTTGCTTGGAGGTAATGATCTTGTTGTCATTGAGAAAATAGTAGAGTTGGTTATGTACCGCCTTCTCCAGAATCTTGCTCAACGTAGGTAGCACGGTTATTGGCCTGTAATTGTTTGGGTCACAGCGATCGCCTTTTTTGAAGAGGGCGGATACCTTTCCAAACTTCCATAAGGAAGGGAAGGTACGAGTGACCAATGATTGATTAAACAATTTTGTAAGACTTTTACTAATTGCACTAGCCGAGTCTTTCAGAAGACGAGCACTGATGTTGTCTAGGCCAATTGCTTTGTTAGTTCTAAGTTGTTTAAGTTGACCGCGTACGAACTCTTCGGTGATTGGTTTGAAAACAAACTTTGGCAAATCAGTTGACCTTGCAGGAGAAGATGGCAAGGTAATGAAAGATTTTAGTTTCATTGCGAGCTTTGTACCAATTGTAGAGAAATGGACATTAAGGATCTTGGCAATAGATTGATTGTCACAATGTGCTAGGCCATCGGCTTCAATACAAGAGATTGGGGAGCTCTGTTTACGTGATGTGATTTCATTCAAGGTTTTCCACAATGCACTTGGATTGCTCTTGTTTTCCAATATTAGGTTTGAGTAGTACTCAGCTTTGCACTTTTGTATTTCTTTGTTTACATAGTTTTTAAGCTTCTTGTAACGTGACCAGAGGTGAGGTGAGTTAGATTTAATGGCTCTGCGATGGAGATAATCGCGTTGACTCATAGCTTGTGATAACTGCGAGTTCATCCAGGGACAGCGGACTCCACGTATCCTTGCTTTCCTCACAGGGGCATGTCTATCAGCGATATTAGTAACCAATTAGTAAACAGTACTGAAGTTAAGCAGTAAGGCATTTGACCCGACGTCCTCTGTATCGCTATCTGGATCTGTCAGAACGTGGATTGAAACAAACACTTCCACGACACTCTCCACAGGCAGGTGAACAGTCAAGTCCGTGCTTTCTGCAACTGCATCGAGCCGTGTTACAGTCCACCTTGCAGTAACATCTGATAACTCGGAGGAGAGTTTCCGGTGCAGGTGGTTTGTCGGTCATTACCGGAATTAGAGTACCACCTGTTTCTTTCCATCCCCAGTCACACGGTTGAAGCTCTTGATTTCAAGTCCAAAGTTGAACCTGGTAATAAACGCGAAGGGAATGAAATTTCGGAGACGTCGGAGGCAAGGACTTCACTTTGACTGCGGTTGTGCTTTTAGCTGTCGTTTCGCAAAATCGTCAATATCGAAAGGTCTCCAAACTGTCGCTCACCTTGCCGCCATACACCTCTACCAATGCGCGTTCTCCTGCTTTGATAAAATCTTCTTTTTTCAACGAATTGGTATGATAAAATACTTCGGCATGCTGTTACAGCTGTGATCTCTTCTTAAGGCCGACGGCCTTTCCAATACTAAACAACCGTGACGTGGAACCACATCCCAGCAACGAGTGTAGAAATGGAAGATCGATGCCTGCAGAGGTTTGACCCGAGCACAGAACAAGTAGCCTGGATGTCCCAAACCTTGCCTTGCGCGGACCCTCGTTTCGGCTGTGGCTTGAAGAAAATTTTCTTTTTGGAGTTGTTTCCGTGGTGGCAGAGTAAAATTAAAATGTCTGTGTCATCTGCAATGACGACAGTGTCTCTGGTAGCAGATACAGAGACCGCAGACTGACCTATCAAGAAATCAGCATCGCCTGCAGCATGAATGGTGTCACACCCCGCCTCCTTTTACTTCTCACTCAGCATATTGATGAAACGTTGTTTGTTCTGTTTGTTTCGCAGGAAAACGTCTTTCTTTACAGTGAGTGTGTTCACAAGATCACAGTGTACAGCTACAGCGTTGGTTGATCGTCTTTTTAAGCGAGCTTCGTCTTTAACTGAGGGCCCATAGATAGACATATAACCTTTATTTAAACACGATAAATATTTTAGCTTACAGCTTGTGGGGTCGTGTGGGAAAATAAAAATAAAAATTTAAGTTTACTCAATATTTACACGTTTCTAAAAATGATCAACATTTACAGATTCGTGTGCTACAACTCCTGATACTATGCTTCTTAGTGAGGTATCATCCTTGGAAAAGGAGTTCCTAGTTACTCTGTATCCTTCCAGTCTCTCTTTTGTCAAGTGTCTGAAGCTTCTACGTGTTGCTCGCTAGTGTTATAAGCGACGCCGGTGAAATCTTGCATAGAGCTGTATACGTTGCAACAGAGAGACATAGACTTGACCCACACTAATCTTTGCACCACATTCTTTCCTATGTCTCTTGAAAGGTCACCAGTTGAGTTGATGTTGCGCAATAGCGTCTGTTCGATTACCAAATAAGTTGAAAGACTGGCCCTTAATCTATCAGTGTGGCGGACAACATGCAGATTATTTAGAAAAAAGGAATAGATATCTCGATGGTCTGTTTGTAGTATAACAATTTGCTGAAGGTAAACGTAGATTGTGTTGGCATACAAATTATGCCCAGCTGTCCAATTCTTACACAGCTACTTACAAAACCATCATTTTCTCATAAGATGTGAACCGTAGTTTGCAAACAAAGAAGAAATTCTTGTAAAAATTTGCTGCACAGTGCACGTGGTCTCAGTAGTGTTTCTCTAGAAAAAACAATGTTTAAATTTTGCGAACAACTGTAGCTTTAAGCACTCCAATGCAAGGACTCCAGCCGGAATCGTCTTATGCAAAGCGCACAACAAAAGCATTACATGAAATACATAGTTTTACCTCAAGGTTGGATAACGGGACTGGCGGGACTTGCTCGTCATCTGTCGTATATAAACTCTGCCCTACCAATATGTACTAATCTTCCAGGGAACTGGTGTCGATCTTATACTCTATCGTCATCTTCGACGCGAAACTGAACCGAACTCAATCTTTTCGTTTGCTTACATTGATTAATTGTTCTTTACACTACTTTGCAGTTGTAATATCAAAGTGCTCTGTGAGAGCTAAAAAAATAAAACTTCGTAACACTAACCGTAATAATAGTAGTAATAGTAAAAGTAATATTTCGTAGCGAGAATATTCGATAAGCAAACCAAAGCATTAATTCTCCCTTTAAAAACACTTTACTAAAACAAGTTAGTTGATTAATGCCACTTAAAATGAAATTTTGTCATAAAACTTGTCTGTGATAAGGCTAATTTGCATAAAAACATGGCGTCTAAAAGGCAAAATGACAGAGGCAAAAACTTACATTTTTTTCATATTTCGCCAGGGTTGATTTTTGTTGACTTTTAATATGTTTATCTGGAGTCCTTAGCGAAAACTTCCCTGAAAATAAAAATTCTTTTGCAAGCATTTTGACCTCACGGTACCAAATCGCGTTAACTTTCCTGGACTATATGTAGCCAACTTTATTTCAATACTGATTTGTATCAGTCGAACACTGAGGAGCTTGGAATGGCCCGCTACAGGAAAGATATTCCCCACGGATTTAATCTTGCTTTGCTTCTTGTTGTTTCTGTTTGGAAAATTCTTATTCGGTGTAAGATAGTCTACACCTCTGCTGGTAAGGTACGTAAAGGTACTGGACTCCTTCAAAAAAAAATTGTTTACGTTGTAGGCCCCAAATTTGTCTATGCTCGACACTTTACTCGTGTCGTTTACATGCAGCTTTACTGTGCCATCCGTAAAATTGATCTTGAGCCACGAGAAAGTCCTAGAATCAATTTTATTAACCGGCCGTCGCCATATGGCGACCACCGGTTTATAAAATTGACATGGCTCCTTTTTGATGGTCAGTTGGCTAAACATACGAACAAAGTGCTGTAAAGCTTGTGGTACGGGTACTCAAAAGCGGTACTGCCTTATATAAGACGCATGCACATATTAGTCTGCTGAATTTTACCTTCGTGTGTTTTTGCCTTTTAATTTACAGTATTTAGGATATGAACGGCGAAGGGTTGTTAAGTATGGGGTTTCGGTATTTGTCTTGTATAACGCATGCGCAACTGAGTAAAGCAGCTAATAGGACTGAATGCGAAATTGGCTGTGTTGTCTGATCTAGTTAGTGGTTATGGTGAAATTTTTTTTAGCGCAGGAGTTTTGTTATGGGGATTGACATCTTGAGGGATGTAAAAATGTGGGAGTGGAAGGATTTGTGAATGTGAGGAGCATATCACGCTTCTGTGAATGTGATTTGCTTTGAAAGTTTCGTTTTGTATAGCAGCGGTGTAATATTGTGCTGCGTGAGAGGCAGTTTTATGGGGGGGACGGTTTCCGCAGTGGATTGTAAGTTTTCTCATTGGGTAACCTGTATTTCGCGGAGGAGAGAAACGACAGCTGTGTTTGCAGCTTATTAGCGCGGTAAGGAACGCTGGCTTAGGAAGAGGAGGGATTGGCACTAGTATGATGATGCAATTAGTGGATTGCACCATCGATACATCATAGTCCTTGAGAAGGGAGATAGATGACTGTTTATTTGAGGGGAGAAGTTGATTTGAATTGCATAAAGACGAAGGAATCAGTCATTAATAAGGAGATTAATTAATAAGGTATCTGTTACGAGTCTTTAAGATAGAAAATAACTGAATATTATCGAGCGATGCGTGTGGTTTGCGTGTGGTGTTCCCTGTTGCCTTGCTTGGGTTTGAGGTAATTCGTTTACGTTACGAATTCCGAGTCAACTTGTTTACTTTTGCAACTGAGGGGATTCCTGGGTTAGCAAACCGGATTTAAACATCACGTCGTGGTATATGCCTTAACGTGCCCCATACTCTGACTATCTGCTCGAGCTCGTTTTTATCAAGCGTTATATTTTGATTCTACTGCTATGTTCACTGTTTCTATTTACGGTCTAGCCACAACAGTAAATACTTCGTCGTCCTTGTGTAAGCATTCTCAGTTGTGGACGAATTTATACCGAAATTCAACGTTTGAGTGAATTTGCGTTTTTCAACAGAAATAAAAGCGATAAGAGAGATAAGCTGAGTCATCAGACTTTAAACATTACGTCATCCAGTAACGCAATAGTCAAAATATTGTGTCACACAATTACACTTTTCGTCACGCCGGTTCGCATAAATAGAGGATCGTGCTAACATTTGTGAAACCTAGGGGTGGGGAGGGTCAGAACAGCCGGTTAAAATGCCCATTAGGCTTTCTTGTTATTAGACTGATGGAAGTAAGAACTTTCCTGGCATGACAGATATCTTGGCAAAAAAAAATGTATAAGATGTATTTGTTTTGATATGTAATTTTGACACAGTAGTTTCAGAAAAGATATTACTTTGGAAGATTAAGTTTGAAAATATGTGCACAAAGCATGTTTTTGTTAGCATTGTGAGAAAGAGAATTTAATACATAGGTTGTAGGGAATTGTTGCATAGTTGACTCCTTCAGCGGAATTAAGTCTAGATGTCGTGTAGCAATCTGTATTCACAAACAAAAGTCAGCTTCAGAGATTGTTTCCTGATTGTTTCTCACTGTCAGCATGATAAGGTTTTTTTTAAAAGCATACAAACGTCATACATACCAAATTTGGCATTACTCCGCTGTGCAACCGGATTCCTCGCACATTGCCACGGTGAACTCAGAGCCACCAACTATCGTCATATCATCACAGTCTCGTTTATATTCCTCGAAAACATCTCCACGAGAGATGGTATGGAAATCATCGTAATCAGTATGTAGAACAATACAACCCGGTTTCCGTTCAGCGCAGACGACCATCTTGCTCGAGTCATCACAAGCTTTGAGAGCCTTTTCTTTGGTATCTCCTTTGCTTGCGTATTCCTGGCAGTCAAAGGATCCAGGTACGAAAGAGTGAGAATTAAACTAATTAAAGACGTTCCGGCGCCAAAATATTCAACCTTAATAATTTTTGATTCACCTCCATTGCATCGCACGGAACATATGCAAATATTCCGTGCGTGTGTTTTACAATCATTTAGCATCGAACATCTGTATCCACTTGCACTTGAAGTTTGCTCCAGCTCTTTATGCTTGTCTTTGCGTGGCGTGTAATTCATGTCACAATTTTACTCTTCTAAATTATGAATGCGAACGTCGCAGTTAACCCTATTCTGCCTTGGGAGGGGGGGGGGGGGCGGAGGACATTGTGCCCACGCTCACTTTAACGAGTTATAACTCTTAAACGGCTAGACGAATAATCCCCAAATCTCGTGAGTGAATCAGAGAAAATTTTCCTGTATCAATGACCTGTCTATGATGATTGACGTTTCTATAGCAACTGTCTACTCAGAAGTGTATTTTGACTATTTTCTGTCTTTTCTCAGTCCTTTTTCAGTTTTTTCCCCTTCGTTTGTAAGAAGAAGAAATTTTTTTTACTTTTGTGTGCTTGTTTTGACTAAGTATGTTTCTTAGAACAAAATTATATGTTTTTTGGTGACGTCATGGTCAGCTGTATGACTGCAGGCTTGGGATTCAAGATGGCGGCCTCAAATTCAAAATGGCGGGTTTGTGACGTTATTGTGACGTCACGACACGTCATAAGCCCAATCTGTTAAGCTAATGACGTGCTAAAAACGTTCCAAGTTTCATTGCAAGAGCTTTAATCAGACTTTTCGAGATCTATAGGTGCCCCCCCTCCCCCAGGCTCAGAAACTCAAAAAAAGCCAAGGCGGGATAGGGTTAACTGTTTTCAACTGAAACAGTTGAAAAACTTGATCGGGGTTCGAACCCTGACCTTTGTGGTGACCAAACGTGATGCTCTCCCCAATTGAGTTAGTCAAGCCAACGGAGCCACGTCAGTGCATGATGTTCGTTTTAAGCAATTTCATACCTCTGTAACTATAAGAATACTAAACTGTTCAGTGATGTCTCACATTCCACAAATTTATGTCGATTGTAAATTTACCTCGTTAACTTGAACAACTGAAATCATACTCGAAGTCATAAATGACAAGATCAAATGATAGTTGACAAAGAAAAAGCCAAAACTAGAGAAAGAGCTGCAAACATCTGGAAACCGGCATTTCGCCTTCTTATCAACGTTGCTTTCGTCTTCTGTTTTTCAGTTCCTCAGTGTGCACGTCGTTCCTTTCTGGAGCCTTGCCTGGCGTCCACCCCAACCTGGATTAATACCACCTCAGCCTGGGTTAATACCACCCCAGCCTGGATTAATACCACCCCAGCCTGGATTTATACCACCTCAGTAAGTTAGTGTTTACAGAGGCTTGTCTCTCAACATTGTTTTCAAAATTTCATGGCCCATCGTTGGTCGTATTAACGATATGCCAGCGTACTATGCACTCTTGTAGACTTTTTATACAAGTCATACATAGTAGATTTGGCCAGTAACTCTTCTTTGCAGCCGGATTCCTCCCACATTGTCGTGGTACACTCAAAACGACATTCTTGTCTATTTTTCTCGAAAACATCATTGCTGGTACATCCGCGAGTGATGATATGGTACGTGCCTTTATCAGAATGACGAACCATACGAACTGGTTTCTCTTCATCCCAGGTGACCATCCGGCTCTTTTCATCACAAGCCTTGAGAGCGTCTGTTTTAGTTACGTGGTATTCCCTGCATGTCTGACACTCAGAAGAGCCAGCTACGAATGATTAAAATAAATTTATTACCATAAAAGGATCTTCGCTCTAAGATTGTCAATTGGCACATCATGCCATGACTTTGTCAATATTTAGTAGATTTCTATGAATTTTTGTGCCACCAAGATGTTCTTGTGAAGATCTGCTTATTGAAAGCATAAAACATTACCCCTCCCTCCCCTCCCTCCTATATATGATATGGTTGTCCTCCCCCGTAACGTTTTGACTTTTTTTCCGTAGCACTCGTGGGTCTTAAGAAATATCTCACATTAATCAATGCATTAAGAACTGCAAAATAAGCTATAGTTTAATGGTGTACCACTTATGAGTTTCTGGGTGTACCCAATGTACACAAAGATCCGGGCATTTTTAAACTTTTAAATTTTTACGTTTTAAACCCAATTACCTCAAAGCCATAACTTCCCTCATTTATAATTATGTGAGTTACGAAATACACTCATCAATAGCTTTAAAATGGTGCATCATACACGTTCATCGATTTTGTAGTTCCAGATCTGGAAAAAATGGCGTTTGCCTTAGGACTTTTAAAAGAGTTATTCATTTCACTTCCATTGCATTGCGCGAGACAAATATTAAGTGCGCGTGGTTTACAATCATCTGAGCAACAAACATGCGTTTGGTCTCCCGTGCTAAACATGTACGTTTACAGCACATTTGCAGTGTACGTTTCAAAAATTGTCCAGACATCTTTTCTCCCCAAGAAGAAAAGCGAGTTTCTTAATTGAAACAGACGTTCGCGCCAACTCCTTATGCGCATCTTTATAACAAAAGACTGCGCGCATAATTCATGTCACAATTTTACTCTACGTCATGAATCGGGGCGTCTTATATAGAATATGACGAACACCTTTTTTACTGATTCTCTATATCTGAGAAGATTAAAACATCTTACTTTTCGACCTCAGAAGAATGGTAATAAATTCGACTACACGAAATAAACATTTTAGCACTGAAAAAATGTTAGTACTAAAAAGATTAAAAAAATATACGGAACGACTGATCCTTACGGCGGTTAAAGAAACGAAGACACAACCGACGAAATACGTAAAGCGAAAAAATGTATGAAACAAAAAATTGCAATTGGGCATTGGGCAATTTTTTGTTTCATACATTTTTTGCTTTACGTATTTCGTCTTTTGTGTCTTCGTTTCTTTAACTGCCGTAAGGATCAGTCGTTCCGTATTTTTTTTTACTTCAAATGTTTTACTGATCCAGGTCTACTTAAGATCCGGCAACTCTCAACGTCTTGTCACTGTGGTCCTTTCAGTTTACAAATTAAAAAGATTACATACACTATATTACATACCGTGCCTTTGTTAACATGGAAGAGACCCAGGGTAAAGCAGGCAAAAACCATGAAACACAAATACATCATTGCGTCTTCACTACCTGCCAACTACAAGCAAAAAAGAAGTTACCCCGATAAGACTGTGATTAATTCGCCAGCGTAATGCAGAAACACTCCCTAAAATTCCAATTTGGGAGTTTTTGTAAAACTTCTTTCTTCTACCTTCTTTTAGAAGTTTCCACGTAACTGATTTACGATTTAGAAACCAAGCTAAAACATCATTTATTCCTTTGCTTTTAGATGATAGTTTTCGAGAATACGTGGGGGTCTCGCGTGGTTGTGCGAGGGTAAAGCTCCCTCACGCGAGAAAGTCGCGCAGTCGCCGCGCTCGCCCTTGGTGTTGCCACAAAACCTGTCTCGCACTCATCATCTAAACACTAAAATGGCGTACTGTTTATGAACCCACAAATTCCTGCCTTTTTCCTATCATTGTGTCATGTTCCGTTTTGAAGTGCAATAGAACCAGGTCCTATGGTGCAAGGACCAAAATACTTCAAGCTGTATTTTAAAAGAGCTCTTGTGCCTGGTCTTAGGTTTGCGCTTGTGCTCTGGTCGCAAGCGGAGGCCAGGCCTAAGTTTACAATAACGCTTTACACCGCACAAAAATGGGCAGACATGCATAAATTGTTCGTTTTCTCTTGTTTCTGGTTATTTCAATTGCCAAGATCCAGAAATGAGAGCGCGGTATTGAGAGCTTGGCTTTTTGAAAAATTAAGTTAGCGACATCTCGTTTCTTCCCATGAAAAGTCGGGAAAACCTATTAATTATCTCTTGTTATCACTGGCACGCTGTGAAGACCTTAAAACTACTGTCGTCCAGCAAAAAGTTCAGTTAAAAATCAATTACTTCAGCTCCACTGTCGATCGGCGGCTCCGGCAAGAAGTGAATAAAATGGATTATTAAAGAAGCTGAGACCTTTTAACGAGAAAACACCAACTCTTCCCCTTTAGATAAGTAAGGAAAATTTCAAAAAGAGCAGCGAAGCAGAACCTTTCCATTAGACTGAAAAAAATGCGCATGAAGAGATATATTAATCGCTTCTAAAATGTGAATGGCGATCAGGTAACTGTCTTGAGCTCTTAGCTTTAGCCACACGCGAATAAGATTGTTTAGGATCATCAGGCTTCAGAAGTCTCTTTACCCTGTTTGGTGTCTGCAGTTCAAACTCTGTAAAATTTCTCTAGTTAATCTAATGCAACCGAGTTCTTTTCATTGAAGCCAAACTCTGCTGCTTTTTTTTACTCTTTATAGATACTAGTGATGGCAAAAGTATTTGCTTTACTTTGTGCTTTAATAAAAAAACTACACAGCTAACAAATACCTGCCACCTACGTGAAGTGAATAAGAATTAGATGTCAGACTGCTTCAATTATAATAACGTTGTTTTGAATGCTTTCAGTGTTCTTTTGTGATGTGGACTTTCCAGTTTAATTACTGTAAAGCAAAATGAATATTTTTTCGAAGAGAAAATCAAGGATGCGTCTGTTCCTCTGATACCCTGTAGTAACAGCAGAATCCCAGCTTGCGCAATGTACGATCAAACTCGCCACAATTTGACAATCCTTATTAAGGGACGGACCACTATACTTTTGAGGGGGAGGGGAGTTGGGCAATATTTTTTTCGTAACTAAAAGCTTTGTATGAATTTTATTTCACTAGCTTGCAATAAATTTCTTTGCTTTGTGCCGCTATGCACGATTTTTATTTCTTCTACAAAAGCTATGCAGGAATTTCTTTACGTATTTGCCCACCCCCCCCCCCCTCAAAATTAAATGGTCCGTCCCTACTGAACTATTGTTTCATACTCGTCAGCAATATTTCTTATCATTCGCGTAATAAAATTAAGTGATCAAAGTGACACGTTGCGCGGGTAATTGGTAGCGCTAAGTTGAGAAATCTCTGATCTTGATTTAATTGACTGTTTGTCTAGCTACCTTATTTGTATACAATACCGTTTTTACAGCGGTTCTGTTACATACAGTAAAAACCCACAAATAAGAATCCGCATTTTTCCAAGTTTAGTCAGATACTCTGTAATAAAATATTTCTTTGTGAGAAAATACAAAATCAAATTCTCAGTTTGACTGGGGTCATGGAGGTCGATTTTCTAGGAAGTCAAGAAAGCGAACTTTGCGATGAAGTTTTCTCAGGGGCACCCAGCGAGAAAATTTTAGCAAAATACTTGAAATATCATTGCCTGCTTTTTTAGATTGTATTAGAGGCCTTTAAAGGCATATTAGTGTAAGTTAATACAGATTGATCTGTTGGGCGTTTTTTGCTGAAAATGTAGGCCATAGAAAACGCTAGCTGACCTTATTCTGAACTCTAGACGGACATATTTGTCTCTCTGAAAACAACAGGAACTAATAAGTCCTCTCGTTACAAAGTCCCAGGTGATGTTTCGCCAAAGAAATCTCAAGCTTTCACTGAAAGTAAATCCGAGTGTCTCAAATGATTTTAGGCCTTCCGAACAAATATTCCCGAAACGAACCGTTGGGTGCCCCTGAGGTTTGTAACCAGGAATTATAAAATTCGTGAGGAGTTCTAGGCTTCACGTTTACTGAACGAATACTGAATGCAACACCTCAGACCTTTCTAGGCCTAGAGCATGTAGAGAGATCATCTCCCTAGGCCTAGAAGGGTCTTAATTGTTGCATTCAGTATTGAAATAATGTTTTCCCAGATCACTTTTCACTCTAGAGTCGCGTAGAGCCGTAGAATTCCCGATCACATCCGGGAATTTAAGTGGCGAGAACCGCATTTAAGCCATGTGGTGGTCTTTAAAGTATGGCGGACTTATAGCATTTGAACAACTTTCAGTGGATCTCATGCCTCTTGTTGAGACTCTTTCTTAAAAATTTCTAAATGGTTACCACCTGAATGTATAGACCTAATTGATAAAACGTCGTCGTGTGAAAAGCATATGCTATGAACAAAATGACCCAGTGGTTTTCTGGGAAGCGGGAAAACTTGCTTCTAATCTCAGGTACCGTGACGATCACATTAACACAGTACACCCAAAGCTACTCCAAAACCTTCTTAGGAATGAAAATATCTTGAATATCAATATATGAGCAATAGATGGAACTGAGTAGCAAGCTTGTTAGCGCTATCTTCCCAGAATTCCATCGTGTCGCATCGTTCATTGTTTATGCTTTGCATCCGACAACGTTTTATCAATCAGGTGTACATTAAGTGACGAGAAACATCATATTCAAGATCTTACCTAAGATTAACGCCAGGTTATCGAATCGCTGTGATTTTTTCCGCTAACAACCCGCCTCCAAATCGCCATTTTTGTATGGAGAAGACGGCTTCGAGGACTTTCATGACATGATTAAGGCCAAAGGTAGGGAGAATTCGAAGGGTACCAGTGGAAATGTTGACATTTATCTTATGCCTTCAAAACCAAGACATTTTTCAAACCAAGGAATATTATAGAAACCGTTTTTTTTTTGTTTTTTTTTTTTGCTTTGTTTTCCTTTGAATTTAGCCTGAGCCCATGAGGGGAGGTCCGCGCGAAGAAAAAATTCAGAAAACTAGTTTCCAGTACTACACGGGTGCTTCGTTGTGTCTACCTCATGTACGTTTCATCTGTTCATATAGTAACGTCAAGAGGAAATAAAAGCCCCAATACTAACCCCCTTCCAGACGGGATTTTTTTGTTGTTGACGGCAATGGCGGACTGGTCTACGCGTTGTCTACGGGACGACTTTTTGCTTGCTCAGTTTGCAGCTGACCGTTAGTCCTGCGGTATTGAGGACCCACCCCCGGGTCTCCTTAGGCTGCTTAATTGAGCTGTTCATACCCGAGGGTTTTCTCAGTTTAATTCCTGAAAGAACTTAACGAAGAAATCACGCAACAGTGATGGGATTACTGTTGCATTAGTGCTGGTCTGACTTATATTAGTCCTGGCCAATGAAAATTCTTAAACCATGAAGCTGAGATAACAAAACGCTTAACAACAGAAGCAGAGAAAACAACTTTATTTTGGCACACATGAAACAAATCAAAGTTAATAACACGCTCACACAAACGTTTTCTCTTCACACTCCGAAGGATGTTGCTGGTCAAATCAGTCACCAGTCTTCATCTATGATCAAAACAAAATAAATCAATAACAGACAATTGCTTACACTCCAAAATGGAGTGTAATGGAAAGGGAATGTTTATAGCTGTTATTTACTCAACAATTTTCAATTCTTAATAAATTCAAATCAGTTCTAGGCTTGTGAGAATTAGAATAAGCTAACTGCAGCCAAGCGCAATGACGAAAAGTGAAAGAAAAGTTGTCACCGGGGAAATAAAACTTTGGACGCGTTCTGGCTTCATATCATCGCTAGCTGACAAAGGTCGCAGTACGTAACCAAAATGTCAACCCATTGGCTCAGTGGCCCGGGGGGGGGGGTACTCCCGTCAATTTAGGACAGGTGTGTGCCGCCAAGGGTCTCAAACCCTGACCCTATTTAAGGGTAGACAATCGAGAATTGATACCCTTTTAAAGGCCCAAAACCAAGAAATGGCACCCTATTTAAGGGAAACAAGATAACTCATAATTCTGTAACTAGGTGGTGAGGAGCGCCAACACAAGCTATAATTAAACTTTACAACGTGTAGTACAGTTTTAACAGACCAGATCTTTTTCGTTTTGCGCGTTGAGGTGGATACTGCAATTTAATGACCCTATCTAAGGAACATCTAAGGATCACAATATAAAAAAACGCCGAAAAGGATACCCTATTTAAGGACTGAGCACCTCAAAAACCCTACCCTATCGGGCGGCACATACCTATATAGCGTATATAAGGAAGTACCCCCGCCGGGCTCAGTGGTTAGAGCGTCCGACCGGTGTAGGGAAGGTCATGGGTTCGATTCCCGTCGGGGACTCAGATTTTTTCTTTGTCCCACGTTCGCGACATGTTGAATATTCCATCTTTTCTCTATTCTCTACGTTCTCAAAAAAAGTGTACAGTAATCAAATGCATAAGAAAAACAAAAAATGTATGAGCAATCGACATTAGTAACGGAACGAAATCCTTAAATAAGAAACAAACAAGCAACTCCGAACATAGCACACATCACTCAGCAGTTTTACTAGTAATTGACTTACCGAACATAGGCAACAAAACAAAGTTAACAGGCTGAGGTAAAGAAAAGGTTACTGTTTGGAGGTTCATTCGTCGTTCAGATGCTAATAGTTTTCATTTAGAAATTAAAAATCATTTCAAGGTTGTACCATTCACAATGCGCTCGTTAATGACAGATGACTCATAGCTTCAGAGAACGGCAGTGGTTACCTTGTCTTTGAAAGCTTGCGACACAGTCATCCTCCTTGCAGTATCCAAGCCGCTTGATCCAACTGCCACCGCGGAACCATCCATATGTCTTAGAGTCCATACATTTTCGTGAGAAACGGCCACCGTCTTCTTCATACACAACGCACATTTTAAAATCAGGGGACGGATAGCAATCTTCCAGCTGACTGTTCTGATCGCAGTCTTTCAAAGAGGTCTTGCTGGAACACGTAGGGCATCGATGAACTAAAATAAAATGATAAACATCTTGAGGAAGCTGGAACTGAATCATTTGGAAAAGTAAAGTTACTTGTATCAACGTTACCCCGTTGCTTATTAAGCTTTTAATATTGGCTTCCCATTAGCTTTAGGATTGGGATTAAAATAACACTTTTAATATATAAGGATATTAATGGATTGGCACCGTCCTACATAATAGTCGTCATCTACATAAAATCCTGACGTACTTGGCGGTTCATTCCATAAACTTTCTTTTATTTCGTAGTGCCTTTTTTGTCTCCAGCACTGATAGTATCAAAACAGTTATTGAAACAATTTATTAAGATTCAGGCTAGACATCCCGCACTCTTAAAAAGTATAAAACTTCTTTTTTGACTTCTTTGTTTGCAATTGGTGTATATATATGCAAAGCAGTGAAATTACCTCCACGAAAGGTTGCTTATACGCATTCATCTTCCTTGCAGACTCCAAACTGCTTGAGATTCAAAAACCTTGTTAACTGCTGATATTCATTCGGGCCCATACATCCTCGAGAGAACGTACCGCTGTTCATTTCATATACGGTACACCTCATCTTGTCAGTGCCGTCTAACCACGAGTAGCAACTTGTTAGTCCACTATTCTGGTCACAATCTTCCAAAGAAATCTTGCTTTCACAAGTAGGGCATTTCGTCACTAAAATACGTGCATAAAAAGTATAAAATAGTGCCAGAAATACACGTTAGAAGTACACGTTTACCATTTGCCATTTTCATTCAACTAATTTTCTCTGGACTTTTGCAGATTGATTAAAAAAGCAAGGTCCGTGCTGCAAATCGTAACTGCCCGCGAGTGATGTCTGGTCATGCGTAGTTTGTTTTCTTTTAAATCACAATTGTAATAAGTTTTCTCCAATAAACGGAGGGAAATTTAACTAGTTTTCTCCGAGATTATAAAAAAAGCCATAACTCAAGGATAGGAACTAGCGTTTAAAACCTTGATGTATTTCTTTAACTGAAAATTCAACCGGAAGGAACCACGTCAGTGGTGTTAGTTTGATACCTTTCAGTGTTACTATGAAGTTAGTGAACTGTTCAGTGATATCTCATATTCCCCAAAATTGTGTCGGTTATAAATTTACCCCGTTAAATTGAACACCCGCCTGAAATGGTCGAAGTCATAAATGACAAGATCAAATGAAAGCTGGCAAAGGAAAAGTTAAAAGTAGAGAGAGAACTGCATCTGGCTCTCTTATTTATGTTGCTTTTGTCTTTTGTTTGGCCCGTGCGCATTCTTCCTCTCTGTAGCCTTGCCCAGTTAAACAGTCTCTCATCAAACTGCGTCCAGCCAGTGATACGGCCAACAAGGACGAAACATCTGTCACTCAGTGCCCATCGGCTGCCTAATGATATGCACGTGTAATCGGCTGTGTGCATGTGAGAAGGGCCCCTTGTGCACGTAAGTTAGTGTGTACAGTGGCTTGTCTCTTAACATTGCTTTCAAAATTTTATGACACGTCGCTGGTCGTATTAACGTGATGGCGATGTATAATGCACTCTTGTAAACTTTTATTTAAGCATTAAAACGTCATACTTACCAGCTGATTTGGGCAACTCCGCTGTGCAACCGGATTCCTCGCACATTGCGACAGTACACTCGTAGCCATCAAGTATCGTTGTACGATCACATTCTTGATTTTGTTTCTCGAAATAATCTTTGCTGGCACAGTAACGAGAGATGGTATGGAAATCCCCGTAATTATCATGATTAACCATACACACCGGTTTCTTTTCATCACAGACGACCACCTCGATCGAGTCATCACAAGCCTTGAGAGCTTCTTCTTTGGTATTTCTGTAGTTTCCCACGCAGGTCTGACACTCAAAAGAGCCAGCTACGAATAAGTGCGAAACAAATTAATCAAAGAAGTTCGCACGAAAATGTTCTAACATTAGTATTTTTCAATTAATGCGCAAAGTTATGGTTAGCATTGAAACTAGTACACACTGATAATATTACATACCTTCATTAACGTGGAAGAGACCCAGCGAAAAGGAGGCAAAAACCAGGAAACCCAAGTGCATCATTGCCTCGTCACTACCTGCCAACGAAAAGCAAAGAGAAGATGCCCAGATAAGACTGTGATTAATCCAGCCAATGCAATGCAGCAACACTCGCCTAAAATTCTCATTTTTGCGATTAAGTAGTTAACTTAACTCTCCGTTCAGATTGCAATTAAGACAATTAACTAGTAAACGAAACCAAATTTCTTCTTTCTTTCTACGTAATTGCACAGATGGTGTTAGGATTTAGACACCAAGCAAACATCAGTTATTTCATCGTTTTTACGTGATCGATGGTTTTCGGTATTGGAGAATACGAGGAGGTCTCGCGTGGTGGCCATGAAGTACGCGAGTATTAGAAGCTCCTTCACGCGAGAAAGTTGCGCGCTCGCCGCACTCGCCCTGGGTTTTACCAAAACACGTGTGTCACGCATCCCTCAAAATGGCGGTGCAGTTTATTAACCCACAAATCACTGACGCATGAAAACACAATTATCTAGTAAACTATTTTTTATACGAACCAAATCTTGGTTTACTAAAACAGGCTCAAACTTAGGACAGGTTTTTCATTGATTTTAAGACAACCCTTCAGGTCCTTCAGTTAGACTTTCGCTTCCCATTTGACGGTTCGCTCTTGGTTTTTTTTGCGATTTAGGTTTGCGCTTGTGCTCCGATCGCCATCGGAAGCCAGGACTAAATTTACAATCACGCTTTACACCGCACGAGAAATGAGCAGACATAGAAATTGTGCGTTTCGTGGTTGCGTCACTTGGCAAGATCTAGAACTAGGAGTGGTATTGAAGTCTTGGCTTAGTGGAGAATTAAGCTAGCGACATCTCATTCTACTGCTAAAAGCTCTTCCCAGGAAAGTCGGAAATGCTGATTAATTATCTCTTGTTATCTCCACGCTGTTTGTTCAGTTAAAAATCACTTACCTTCTCAACACTACGCTGTCGATCGGCGGCTCCAGCAAGAAGTGAATAAAATGGATTATTAAAGATGCCGAGACTTTTTAACGAGAAAACACCGACTCCTCCCCTTTAGCTAATTAAGGAACCTTTTAAAAAGAGCAGCAAAGCAGAACTTTTCCATTAGACTGAGAGAATGCGCATGAAGAGATATTAATCCCTTTAAAATATTAATGGTGGTGTTGAAGGCAATTATCTTGAACTCTTAGCTTTACACTGCACGAGTGAGATTGTCTAGGATCACCGGGCTCTAGAAGTTTCTTTACCCGATTGAGTGTCGTCAGAACAAACTATGTATAATTTCTGGCACATAAAAAGAACGCTAAATTCCTTGAGTTTCCTTAAAATCATACTTCATCAAAACGTGCTCCATTTTAATCTAATTAACGTAACCGGGTTCAGACGAGGGCAGCGAAGTAGAAATTTACCATTAGACTGTGGAAATGTGTATGTAGAGTCATTAATCCCTTTTAGAATATGAATGATGGTGTTGAAGGTAATCATCTTGAACTCTTAGCTTACCGCTGCACGGATGAGATTTTATAGGGACACCAGTTTCAGAAGCTTCTTTAACCAAGTGCATGTACTCAGAACCGAACTATGCACACTTTCTGACACATGAAATTAACACTAACTTCGTTTATTTGTCTCAAAATCAGGCTTAATCAAAACGTGCTCTAGTTTAAACGAATGTAACCGAGTTCTTTCCATTTTAGCCAAACTCTACTGCTCTTTTTACTCGGTTTTTGTAAGTACTAGTGATGGTAAATTTATTTGCCTGACTTTGTGATTTAAAAAAGAAACTACACAGCTAATAAATACAACCTTCGTGTAGCGAGTAAGAATTAGATGTCAGACTGCTTCAATTATAATAACGTTGTTTTGAGTGCTTTCAGTGTTCTTTAGTGATGTGGACTTTCCAGTTTAATTACTGTAAAGCAAAATATTTTGGCTAAGATAAAATCAATAGTTAGCTCGCAATGTTGGCTCAGGGTCTCTTTACTACCTGCCAACGACAAGCAAGAAGAAAGTTACTCAGATAAGACTGTCATTAATCCGGCCCATGTAATGCGACAACACTCCCTAAAACTCTCATTTGTGCGATTAGGTAGTGAACTTAACTCTCCGTTCAGATTGCAATTAACCGTAGCAACTGAAACCAAATTTCTTCTTTCTTCTACTTTCTGTTGGTAATTTCCACGTAATTAAGATTTAGATACCAAGCAAACATCAGTTATTCCATCGTTTTTACATATTGGAGAATACGAGGAGGTCTCGCGTGGCGGCCATGAAGTACGCGAGTATTAGAAGCTCCTTCACGCGAGAAATGCACGCGCTCGATCGCCGCCGGAGTGGTATTGAGGTCTTGGCCTATTAGAGAATTAGCTTCGTTTCTTCCCAGGAAGTCGGAAAAGCTTATTAATTATCTCTTGTTATCACTGGCAATCTGTGAAAACCTTAAAGCTACTGTTGTTCAGCAAAAAGTTAAAAAGCACTTACATGTACTTAAACTCCACTGTCGATCGGCGGCTCCGGCAAGAAGTAAACTGAAAATGGATTATTAAAGACGCCGTGTCCTTTCAACGACAAAAAACCGACTCCTCCCCTTTAGATAATTAAGGAACTTTTAAAAAGAGCAGCAAAGCAGGACTTTTCCATTAGGGAAGTGGTCATAACAAGTGTACACGATGAGGACCCACCTTGTGTAGGGTAAAATTTATTGGCCCCAAAATTTGAGTTGAAACTTTCATATTAGGTGTGCATGAAGCTTGCATTGCTGGAAAAATGGCACAAGGAAGTTTGAATCTTTTTCTTAGTTTTTACTCCTGATAGAGTGGGGGCTATACAAACAAGATACCATCTTTTAAGGTGTGGGAAGGGGGGTGCATGAAGAGACCAACTGTCTTTTTGTAGAATGGTGGGTCCTGTCTGAGTACAATAGTTTTGACCATTTCCCTTAGACTAAGAGAATGAGTATGAAAGACTGAGAGAATGCGCATGAAGGGATGTTAATCCCTTTAAAATTATTAATATTAATGGTGGAGTTAAAGGTAATTATCTTGAACTCTTAGCTTTAGCCGTAACGACTGCACGAATGAGATTGTCTATTATCAGCGGGCTTTAGAAGTTTCTTTACCCGATTGAGTGTCGTCAGAACAAACTGTGTATAATTTCTGATGAAAAAAACAGCAAGGCTGATCTGACTACGTAGAAAGAGTCAAATCTTTCTACGTAGTCAGATCAGCCTTAGGTCTGGTTTACTAGATCCCACGTACACGTGCAGCATTTTCGTTTGCGGTCCTTTGCTGATATTGTTCTACTGTATAATTTCTGACACATAAAAAGAACGCTAAATTCGTTGAGTTTCCTCAAAATCATACTTCATCAAAACGTGTTCCATAGTAATCTAATTAGCGTAACCGAGTTCAGACGAGGGCAGCGGAGTAGAACGTTACCATTAGACTGTGGAAATGTGCATGTAGAGACGTTAATCCCTTTTAGAATATGAATGATGGTATTGAAGATAATCATCTTGCACTCTTAGCTAATCATCTCGAACTCTTAGCTTACCGCTGCACTAATGAGATTTTATAGGGACACCAGTTTCAGAAGTTCATTTACCCAAGTGCATGTACTCAGAACCGAACTATGCACACTTTCTGACACATGAAATAAACATTAATTTCGTTTCAAAAATCATGCTTAATCAAAACGTGCTCTAGTTTAAACGAATGTAACCGAGTTCTTTCCATTTTAGCCAAACTCTTCGGCTCTTTTTCCTTTTTGTAGGTACTAGTGATGGTAAGTTTATTTGCCTGACTCTGTGATTTAAAAAGGAAACTACACAGTTAATAAAAAAGATATAACCTCCGTGTCGATCTGTGAAGCGGAGAAGAATTAGTTGTCAGACTGCTTCAATTACAATAACGTTGTTTTGAGTGCTTTCAGTGATCTTTTGTGATGTGGACTTTCCAGTTTAATTACTGTAAAGCCAATATTTTGGCTAAGATAATGTCAAGATTAGCTCACAATATTGGCTCAGGATACCAAAACAATACAGCGTGAACACAGGCAGAATTTCACAAGTATGCGTCTGTTCCTCTAATGCCCTGTATAACAGCAGAATCCCAGCTTGTGCAAAATACGATCAGAAACGCGCTGTCATCCCATAAATTGACATTCTTTGTTAACTATTGTTTCATACTCGTCAGCAAGATTTTTACTTGTCGCGCAATGACTGTTAAGTGATCAGAAGTGTCGCAGAACGCCGTTACGTGGTAGTGGTAACTTGAGAAATCTCTGTTCTATTTAATTTGCGGTTTGTCTAGTTACCTTATTCGCATATTTACGGTGGTTCCGTCACAAGCACTAAAAACCGGCATATAAGAACCTGCATTTTTCCGAGTTAACCAGATACTCCAGTAAGGAAATACAAAATCAAATTCTCTGTTTGATTGGGGTCATATTAGCCGAGAGTGGATTTTTGATACAGAAAGTCAAGGAAGTTCGTTTCAGTTCTTTGCGATGAAGTTTGTATTAAGGTTTCTAGACAGGGATTACAATTGAAATTCGTGAAGAGTTCTTCTTAGCTTCGCTTTCCGAAGAAAAGCCGTTGCCCTTCGGGCAACGTGTTAGGCGACCGCAGAAAAATGGTCTGCGGTTAACAGCAATTTTCAATATCGCGGAGATGGCGGACGATATGGCGCACTAAGCGAGATCGAGATCGAGAAATACAGCGTATGGAAAGAGAAGAAAGCCGTTCAAATTGGATTCACAAAGGTTGCACTGGGCAAATTTATTGATCAAATGACGTGGTTATGTATTATTGAAGATAAGATGTTTGAAGGATAATTCTTGCGTACAAATTTAACTCCTCTGGACCCTGTGGCGAAAGTCCAACTGAAGCGCTGCCTGAAGGGTTGATTGTGGTGAGGCGCTCAACTGCGTAAAAAATAATTCTTAAGCTAGTGACCTAGACAACCTCGGAGTAGCAGCCTGTAGCTAAGTGTTCAATGGTTACTTAATTACTTTCAACAACAACGTTCACCACCTATGTAATAAAGCAACACTCCCTAAAATTCTCATTTGGGCGTTTTAGTACGTAGTAAACTTAACTCTCTTTCAGATTGCAATTGACTAGTAACTGAAAACAAATTTCTTCTTTCTTCTACCTTTTATAGTAATTTCCACGTAATTGGACAGATGGTGTTAGGATTTAGAGACCAAGCAAACATCAGTTATTCCATCCTTTGTACATGATAGTTTTCGGTATTGAACAATGCGACGAGGTCTCGCGTGTCAGCCAAGAAGAACGCGAGTCAGTTAAAAGCTCCTTCAAGCGAGAAAGTCGCGTGCTTGCCACACCCGCCCTGGGTATTACTAGAAAACCCCGTTTCGCACTCAGCACGCCAAATGGCGTACAGTTTATTAACCGGCCACAAATCGCTGACGCATGGAAACACAATTATCTAGTTAGTTTTACTCGAACCGAATCTTGGTCTGACCAAAACAGGCTCACGTTAAAAACAGGTATGTTCACACTACAGAGTACAGTACGTGTTCACAATGGGGTTGAAAGAAGTTTCATTTGTTGTTATCGTTCTGTTCTAGTCCCAATAGACTTGTCAATTTAATTACCGTGAGTCAATGAATTTTCTTTGTTTCCAAGATAAAAGCTAGATGGTTTTATTGACACGAGAGTTGGTTCAGGATAAGGATGTAAATGCACGTAGAGTTGAGTAATTATAAATATAATATGCATGTGGGGATACATGATGCTATATAGAAGCGCAACTCGCGAAAAAAAGCTCTTTTTCACACAGCGACGAAAGCAAACTCAGTGCAGGAAAAAAACGCAAGGAATGAGTTCTGTAGCAAGTGAAAACGAACCCAATTAAAAAGAAAACCAAACAGATTTGTTTTTAGCTAAACAGGTGACGAAAATGGCAGAAACCTTTTTATCCTTATTATTTTGAGAGATTGAATAATTTGGTTTTAATTTGGCTTGAACGTTAAAGGAACAAGTTTCATAGCACAGAAGAATGATTTTCGGAAGTTGCTTTTTTACTAAGCTTTATTGATTAAAATTTCCTTAAAATAGTCCAAGAATTCCTGCCTTTTTCACGTTCCGTTTTCAGGTGCGGTGAAACCAGGCTTCAGGCCTCGAGAATTGGTTAATACTTTGATCTTCAGTGTGCTAAATTGTTCTGTTTAAGAGCTCTTGTGCTTGGCCCTATGTGTGCGCTCGTGCTTCGGTCGCTAGGGGAAACCAGGCCTAAATTCACAATCACGCTTTACACTGCACGAGAAATAAGCAGACATACATGGGAATTGAGCGTTTCGTGGTTATTTCACTTGGCAAGATCTAGAACTGGGAGTGGTATTAAAGGCTTGGCTTCTTGAAGAAATAAGCTATCAACATCTCTTTTTCTAATGCCAAAAATTCTCCCCAGGAAAGTCGGAAAAGCCGATAAATTATCTCTTGTCATCTCTGGCACGCAGTGCAGGCAGTGTAGACCTTAAAACTACTTTCGGTCAGCAAAACGTTCAGTTAAAAATCACTTACCTAACACTCCCGTGTTGATCGGCGGCTTCGGAAAGAAGTGAATAAAATGGATTATTAACGACGCCGAGAGCTTTAAACGAGAAAACACCGACTCCTCCCCTTTAGATAATTAAGGAACCTTTTAAAAAGAGCAGCAAAGCAAGACTTTTCCATTAGACTGAGAGAATGCGCACGAAGCGATGTTAATCCCTTTTAAATTATGAATGGTGGTGTTCAAGGTAATTATGTTGAACTCTTAGCTTTAGACTGCACGAATGAGATTGTCTAGGATCACCAGGCTTAAATTGGGTGTCGTGAGAACAAACTATTTATAATTTCTGACACATAAAAAGGAACGCTAGTTTCGTTGAGTTTTCTCAAAATCATACTTAATCACAACGTGCTTTAGTTTAAACGAATGCAACCGAGTTAAAATATACGGCTTTTACTGCTTGGAAAGACTGGATTATTAAAGGCGCCGCCAATCAACTCTGACAACACCGAATCCTCCTCCTTTAGCTAATTACGAACCATTCAAAAAGAGCAGCGAAGCAGAACTTTTCCACTAGGCCGAGAGAATGTGTATGAAAATATATCAATCCCTGCACATTGTTCATATCAATATGAACGTTGTTGTTGAAAGTAATTAAGTAACCATTGAACACTTAACTACAGGCTGCTACTCCGAGGTTGTCTAGGTCACTAGCTTAAAAATTATTTTTTACGCAGTTGAGCGCCTCACCACAATCAACCCTTCAGGCAACGCTTCAGCTGGACTTTCGCTTCTCATTTCACGGTTCGCTCTCGGTTTTTTGGGGTTTTTCGCGCTTGCGAAAAAAATTTCCTCCGAGCTAGACTGTGCGCGAGTCTACCCTTCGGTGTCGGTAGAAGATTCCAACAACAGAGCCAGGCCCCATTGAGAAAGAACCAAGATACTTCAAGCTGTATTAAGAGCTCTTGTGCTTGAACGGAAGCCAGGCCTAAATTTACAATCACGCCTTACACCGCACGAGAAATGGGCAGATAGACATAGAAATTGTGCATTTTGCAGTTATTTCAATTGGCAAGATTTAGAACTGGGAGTGGTATTGAGGTCTTGGCCTATTAGAGAATTAGCTTCGTTTCTTCCCAGGAAGTCGGAAAAGCTAATTAATTATCTCTTGTTATCACTGGCAGTCTGTGAAGACCTTAAAGCTACTGTTGTTCAGCAAAAAGTTAAAAAGCACTTACTTAAACTCCACTGTCGATCGGCGGCTCTGGCAAGAAGTAAACTGAAAATGGATTATTAAAGACGCTGTGTCCTTTCAACGACAAAAAACCGACTCCTCCCCTTTAGATAATTAAGGAACTTTTAAAAAGAGCAGCAAAGCAGGACTTTTCCATTAGACTAAGAGAATGAGTATGAAAGACTGAGAGAATGCGCATGAAGGGATGTTAATCCCTTTAAAATTATTAATATTAATGGTGGAGTTAAAGGTAATTATCTTGAACTCTTAGCTTTAGCCGTAACGACTGCACGAATGAGATTGTCTATTATCAGCGGGCTTTAGAAGTTTCTTTACCCGATTGAGTGTCGTCAGAACAAACTGTGTATAATTTCTGATGAAACAAAGCAGCAAGGCTGATCTGACTACGTAGAAAGAGTCAAATCTTTCTACGTAGTCAGATCAGCCTTGCTGCTTTGTTTCATTTGAGTATTTCTTTGGCTGATTAGGTCTGGTTTACTAGATCCCAGTACACGTGCAGCATTTTCGTTTGCGGTCCTTTGCTGATATTGTTCTACTGTACAATTTCTGACACATAAAAAAGAACGCTAAATTCCTTGAGTTTTCTCAAAGTCGTACTTTTAAGTATGATTTTGAGAAAATCATACTCCAGAAAAACGTGCTCCAGACGAGTTCAGACGAGGGCAGCGAAGTAGAACTTTACCATTAGACTGTGGAAATGTGCATGAAGAGTCGTTAATCTCTTTTAGAATATGAATGGTGGTGTTGAAGTTAATCATTTTGAGCTCTTAGCTTACCGCTACGCGAATGAGATTTTATAGGGACAAAGCTTCAGAAGCTTCTTTAACCAATTGCATGTCCTCACAAACGAACTATGCACACCTTCTGACACATGAAATTAACACTCATTTCGCTTATTTTTCTCAAAATCATGCTTAATGAAAACGTGCTCTAGTTCTTTCCATTTTAGTCAAACTCTACGGCTCTTTTTACTTTTTGTAAGTACTAGTGATGGTAAACTTATTTGCCTGACTTTAAGACTTAAAAAGGAAACTACACAGTTAATAAATACAACCATCGCCTGAAGTGAATAAGAATTAGATGTCAGACTGCTTGTTATAATAATGACGTTGTTTTGTGATGTGGACTTTCAAGTTTAATTTCTGTAAAGCCAATATATTGGCTAAGATACTGAATCAAGATTGGCTCGCAATATTGGCTCAGGATAACAAAACAATGCAGCGTGAACACAGGCAGAATTTCACAAGGATGCGTCTGTTCATCTAATGCCCTGTATAACAGCAGAATCCCAGCTTGTGCAAAATACGATCAGAAACGCGCTGTAAACCCATAATTTGACATTCTTTATTAACTGTTGTTTCAAACTCGTCAGCAAGATTTTTACTTGTCGCGCAATAAATAAAGTGATCCAAGTGTCGCAGAACGTCGTTACTTGGTAGTGCTATCTTGAGAAATCTCTGTTCTATTTAATTTGCGGTTTGTCTTGTTACCTTATTCGCATATTTACGGTGGTTCCGTTACAAGCAGCAAAACCCCGCATATAAGAACCTGCATTTTTCCGAGTTAACCAGATACTCCAGTAAGGAAATACAAAATCAAATTCTCTGTTTGATTGGGGTCATATAAGCCGGGAGTGGATTTTTGATACAGAAAGCCAAGGAAGCGAAGTTCTTTCAGTTCTTTGCGATGAAGTTTGTATGAAGGTTTTTAGACAGGGATTACAAAATTCGTGAAGAGTTCTTAGGGTTCAAATTTAACGACCGAATATCCGGGGAAAAGACTTGAACAGTGACTGTGGCGAGCCCTACTTGCCGATCCTATTTTGATGAAGCATGAATTTCATCGTAAAAAAAGTGAGTGAAATTTTTAAAACGCAACATTTCAAGTCCTTGCTAATTATGTAAATCCATCAATATCCAAATTTGTCGATATAAACTCGAATCCGCCTCGATTATTTCGATACATACATGACTTTACATACATGACTTTATTTTGTCTCGAATTTACAGGGTAGCTAAAAAGCTAATATCTTCGAGAAAAAAAAAAAGAAAGAAAGATTTACAAATAATAAAATAACATTACTAAGTACTTATCATATATCTATTAATGCTAAGTGCTATGAAAGGAGATGGTTCGTATCAGACGTTTAAAACCAGCCAAAGTGGACTCCGTTCTAATGTTCCCAGGTAGAGAGTTCCAAGTTTTACAGGCAAAATACTTAAAAAAGTGAAGACCATAAGAAGTGGAAGCAGGTCTACACAACGACAATATATCAGTTCCTCTGAGAGAGTAGACCGTTGAGCGCAACGTTAATAAGTCCTTAAGATACGCAGGGTAGAAATTGAATCGTGATTAACATATTTTGTACTCTCAGATTGTAAAGTGATGTAGCTGCTGCTCTATCTAATAGCTAATTGTATGTTGATTCCCTGTCATTAAAAACCACACGCAGTGCACGCTTATTCAATGACTCAAGTTTTTCGCTATTCCTAGATCTAAGAATAATCTTTGTCAACTAGTTATGCAGGGCAAGCAGAAATGAGTTGAATTTACACGGCAATAAAAAAAAAACACTTTCATATTTCATCAGAATGTTCGAGGACTAAAATTTCAATATTTCCAGGGAAAGCATGATGCCCTCCCTCCCGTACCCTCTATATACTCTCAAAGCCCCCTTTCTAATCCAGTTTGAAACGTTACGAGTCTGCAGTCAATTTTTTATTTTGTATGTCTCATTGAAATCCAGAAAAGAACCAAAACAAGTCCGCTTAATGCGGACGGACATGCGGTTACTACGAGAAAAATGTCTTATTGGATTAACTTTGTTTATAAAGTTAATGTTTTCTTTTTTATTTTATTTCGTACAATAATTGAAGATAGTGCGCGCGCTGTGATTGGTCAATACCTATTGATTATTATACCAGTAAACCACATGAAAAATGTAGTTATCATATAACTACTCGAAATGCTTGTAAACCACTCGCCTTCGGCTCGTGACTTACAATCTCTTCTCGTGTTCTTCCAACATCCCGCGTTGTTTATTGAGCTAATAAACCATACAAATGTGTGGTATATTGCTTATTAAAGTATTTTATGGTAATTTTTTTTGCTTGCTCTAGCTGACGGTTGTCCTGCGATATTGAGGACACACATCCCGGTCTTCTTAGGCTGATTAATTGAGCTCTTTATGTCAACACGAGGGTTTTTAAAACCCTAAGAGAACTTGATGAAGAAATCACGCAGTAGGGATTGGATTACTGTTGGATTGGTCTGACTTATGTGAGTCCTGACCAATGAAAATTCTTAAAAGAGGGGGACATTGGGGGGTTCTGAATACCGCAAAACCGCAAAAAAATTTGACAAATACCGCAATACCGCAAGACGTCCAAAACCTTGTCAAAAATCAATGAAATAACGAAATTGTTGCCTTGCATAATCTTAAAATTACGGGCAAATATTAACTTAATTGTTTTTTCGAATATTAAGGCATGCTAGGTTCGTTTTAGGAAAATGAGTAACGTGTACTTTCCGTCCAGTAACCAGTATGCCGAACAAAGATAAACTTGCCTTTATTGATTCACTTTTCTGATTGCAATAGAAGGGAATGAAATTCTTTGCTTCCAAAGCCAGTGCTTAACGTTCATCAGGAATTTACATTCTAGAGAGATGCGGTGTATTAGACGCTATGGCCTAACTATTAGGAGTCGATTAGTGCTCTAGACTCCGGAGTGAATGGCCCTGTTCGAGTACTAGTCGAATATTGTGCTGTGTTCTTGGGCAAGCCGCTTTACTCCAGCCAAACGACCCATCGGTATATGCACTGGCTTTCTCCAACCAAGTGTACAGATTGGCAATTGGAGCGTTCGTTGACATAATAACGTGTCCAGGGCTGGGAGCCAGGGTTAACGCGACGACTTAAAATTACTTAATACATAACACATCGCGCGCTCGCGAGAGCATGGAGTCATTCCCGGGAAAAGACTTTGAAAGACATAAAAGCAAATAAAGCCACGCATTACCACAGACAAACCTCGCAGCCACTGTAATTGTTTGCTTGTTGACTTTGTCCTTATGAGCTATTAGATACGTTTAAGACCGTTTATTGCCAGAATAATGTCAAATCAGGCCAGGTTCCGTTTTGATGTGCCTGGTGATGTGCACTGAATGAAACAATCCAAATTAAACTTACCTAATGCTCTCCCTAAACTTGGCGAGCCGTTTTTCGTCTTTGTTCACCCGATACCTGAACTTGTTTTTTTTCGGTAATTCTCGCTGCCTTTTCCCTCTTCGTAAAACAGAGCCACACCATCGATGACATCCACTTCGACTTCCCTCGTCGCGATCTCGGATGTTGCTACCATAGCCATGTTGAATAATGCCTGGTCTGTCTGGCAAAGCTCGTGGTTTGGACATAATCTTGGACCCCTTGGTGGGGTCAACAAAGGTCGATCGATATTAAATATTAAAAGTCGGTGCGTGACATACGTCAGTGCCGTGACTTTTAATTGGTTGTCCAAGCGATCAAATTGTAATTTATTACGTTTCATGTCAATATGACTAATATAAACACGCGTGACGGATCAGAGGACCTTAGACATGCCTCAGAGCTGTTTCGAAACGTTTCCGCAGCTGTTTCCGAAACGACAAGATACTGGAAAAAGATCCGAGAGGGTCGAAAATTACGGGAAGATAATTATAAATACCCAACAAAACGCTAAAAACCGAATCCCGCAGGTTTTGAGAATATCGCAATATCGCAATTTTAGATCAGAATTACCGAAATACCGCATGAAAAATTGGCCATTACTGCAATACCGCAAACCCCAATGTCCCCCTCTTAAAACGTGAAGCTAAGATAACAAAACGCTTAACCAACAGAAGCCGAGAAAACATCTTTATTTTGGCATACATGAAACAAATCAAAGTTGAGTAACACGCTCACACAATAGTTTTCTCTTCACGCTCCGAAGGATGTTGCTGCGCCCATCAGTCACCAGTAGTCATCTGTGATCAAAACAAAATAAATCAATTATATGCAAAGCTAATACTCCGAAATATGGAATGTTTATAGCTGTTGTTTACACGGCAATTGTTAGCCAGTATTAGAAATTGTATCTTTGTACCATAACATTGAAAATAAATTCAAGTCAGTTTAAGTTCGTAAGAACTATTTACCTTGGCTGCAGTTAGGTCATTTTTGCAGCTAAGCGCTTTCAAGGTTGCCACTGAGTCACAATGCACTCGCTAATGACACAAATGATTGATAACGCGCTCGCTAATGAAATATGACTAATAACTCCGCAGCAAGACAGTGGCTACCTTGACTTTCAGTGGTTGCCTTGTTTTTTAAAGCTTGTGACACAGTCATCCTCCTTGCAGTATCCAAACCGCTTGATCCAACTGCCATCGTGAAACCATCCATATGTCTCATAATGCATACATTCTCGTCTGAAATGGCCACCGTACATTTTAAAATCAGGGGATGGGTCGCAATCTTCCAGCTGACTGTTCTGATCGCAGTCTTCCAAGGAGGTCTTGCTAGAACACGCAGGGCATCGATGAACTAAAATAAAATGATAAGCATCTTGAATCAGAGGGGAAGCTGGAATTCATTTGGAAAAGTAAAGTTACTCGCAAAACTAAACAAAATCATTTTGCAAATCCCTGTTTGGCCTGCAAAAAAGCTTTTGTAAGTGTATAGGCTCCTTTACATGAGAGCCAAGATTATTTCACTTCGCACGACTTCAGTTTGGTTTACATACTTAACACTTGGCGGCGGCAAAGTTTTCAGCTATATCTCTTTGACACATGCGAGTACATATAGAATAAATATAGATGAGGTCGTGGGAATACATTTTAACAACACTCGCGTCTAAAATGTAGGCAAGTATTCCGTTCCCTATGACCGTGCGCTTTTTTTGCTTGAAGTGTGAAGAAGGAAACGCGAAGAGAGAAGACGAGAATTATTAATTCTTCACACAGCTGACTTGACTACAAGCCGAGAAGACATTTACATACCGTTAAACGGTGGTTGTAACATCCCAAAAATTCAAATTGACAAGCAAAATTTCACAGATCATCTCCAAGAGCATTGACCAATATTGTGAAACATAAACGTCATCGGTTCTGCACGCGTACCTATTTTTTGGTTTTTAAAAGCTGTCTGACATAGAAGGTTGTCTCATTCCATAAACCTACTTTCAATTCAGTGAGAGTTCCCTTTTTGTTTCCAGCACTGATAGTATCAAAACAGTTATTAGAACAATTTATTTCGTTTTAAAGATTCAGGCTAGACATCCCTCTTACGAAGTATAACACTTCTCTGTTAGGACATCGAATGCACTTAGTGTATACAAGGAACTGAAGTTACCTCCACGAAAGCTTGCTATGCATTCATCCCCCTTGCAGACTCCAAACTGCTTGAGACTACCTTTTAACTGCTTGTATCGACTCGGGTCCATACAGCCTCGAAAGAAGCCACCACTTTCATATTCATATACGGAGCACCTCATCTTGTCAGTGTCGCCTAACCACCGGCGGCTGCATGTTTGCAGCTTACTCTTTTGGTCACAGTCTTGCAAAGATGTCGTGCTTTGACAAGTAGGGCATCGTGTGACTAAAATATGTGCATAAGAAATATAAGACAGTGCCAGAAATACACGTTAGAAGTACACGTTACAATTTCCCATTATCATTTAACTTATTTTCTGTGACCTTTTGACTGGCAAAGAAATCATAAGTTCACTGCAAATACTGCCCGCGAGTAATGTCTGGTCACGTGCGGTCTGTCTTCATTTGAATCACAATCGTAATATGTTTTCCCAAACCAAAATCGATTTTCACTGATGTTCTTGACATGCTCTATTGTACTGTAATTGTAAGGAGCAATTTAACTAGTTTCCTTGGAGAATTAAAAAAAGCGATAACTCAAGGAACGAAACTAGCGTTTGAAACTTTGACGTATTTCTCTAACTAAAAATACAACCGGAACCACGTCTGTGGTGTTCGTTTTGATAGCTCTCAGTGTAACTATGAAGATAATACACTGTTCAGTAAAATCTCAAATTCCCCAAATTTGTGTTGGTTATAAATTTACCCCGTTAAATTGAACAATTGAAAAGCTAGAAGTCATGCATGACAAGATCAAATAATAGTTGACAAAGAAAGTGACAGAACTAGGGAGGTGTATCTGGTAAATGGCATTTCGCCTTCTTATCAATGTTGCTTTCGTATTTTTATCCTGTGCTCATTCTTCCTTTCTGTAGCCTTGCCAAGTTCAACAGTCTCCCAGCAAAGGCGTCCACTGCAGCCATTAATACGACCAACAAGGACGAAACGTCTGTCACTGATCTGCCCACGACTGCTCAAGGATCTGAACGGGTGACAGGCTGTGCGCGTGCGTGAATGGCCCCTTGTGCACGTAAGTTAGTGTGTACATTGACTTCTCTATCAACATTGCTTTCAAAATTTTATGGCGCGTCGTTGGTCGTATTTGCGGGATGCCAGTGTATTATGCACTCTTGTAGACTTTTTATTTAGGCTTTAAAACGTCATTAACCTACCAGATTTGGGTAACTCCGCTCAGTTGCAACCGGATTCCTCTCACATTGCCACCGTATACTCGGAGCCACCAAGTATCGTTGTATCATCACATTCTCGTTTTACTCTCTCGAAAACATCTTTGCTGGCAGAGCCACGATGGATGAGATGTACTAAAAGAACCGTCGTCTCTATGATGTAGCATACAGATTGGTTTCTCTTCATAGCAAACGACCATCTTGCTCGAGTCGTCACAAGCCTTGAGAGCCTCTACTTTAGTAATTCCATGGCCTTCCCTGCAGGTCTGGCACTCAAAAGATCCAGCTACGAAAGAGTGCGAAATATATTAATTAAGGACGTTCACGCATAAATTTTTCGCATTAATAGTTTTCAATTCATTTCCATTGCATCGCGCGCAACAGACGCAAATATTAAGGGCGCGTGTTCTGCAATGATCTGAGCAACAAACATCTGTATCACCTCCCGTGCTAAACATATACATTTACGGTTTTACGGTCTTACATTTACATTTAGAGTACATTTACAGTGCGTGTTTTACAGCTGTCTAGACATCTCTTTTGTCCCAAAAAAGAAAACAGATTGACTTAGAATAGACGTTCGCGCAACTCCTTGTGCGCATCTGTGCAAGTAACTTACGTCACAATTTTACTCTACCGTCATACGTCGGCGCGCGCTGAGAAAGAAATGCTGACAAATATTGAGATAGGTATTTAACAATTATCCTGCGAAATCGCGCGGAATATCACCTGATACTTAGCCGACGAGGCCGTAGGCCGAGTTGGCTAAATCAGGGGATATTCCGCAAGATTGAGCAGGATAATTGTTTTATTATTCAACAAATTCTCATCGCCTACCATTTTCAGAACGAGAAAAACTATGGTTCTATGATGAAAACGCTAAAAGCTAGCAACACATAATGAAAATCAAAACAGAACTTCAAGAAATCGAAGTTTACTACCGTTCACTTAAAAAGACATTTACAAACTCATGTCTGGAAATAACAAGACAAAGTAAAAAAAAAAATATTGCTACCTTACCGAGAATAAGTCCTCTTCCTGTGAATAAAATCTTTTCAACTTTACAACTTTCCGTGAGCAAGTCTGCTGCTTAGTTCGCAATAGCATTTTCTTGGTTGAGTTCTCACTATGAAAATTCGAAGTCAACCTCTGGATATCTTTGTGAGCTGAAGCAAATACTTGTTGGCTTTTTGAGAGCATTTAATCGTGGAAAGTTTCTTCCAGGGAGTTAAAATTTGCGGAGAACACTGCTAAAACTGCCTCGCTTTTCAAAATGGCCACCAAACAAGTAATGAAAGAAAATCTGCAGTGCACTTCCAAATATGGTCATTTACGTATATCGCAGGATATCTGTCATGTAGGATGACAGATATCGAGGGCTTCCTTACCATATATGGGCATAGTGACAATTTGTTGAATAATAAATCTTATTAGATGTTTCGTTGTGAAGTATCGCCGTATATTTTTATACAAACAACGAGTAAAAATATACCGCGAAACTTCACACCGAAACATCTAATAAGAGATTTATTATCCAACTTAACCTTTTTCAACCTTTTTAAGTAACTTGAAAGAAAACTGCAAGTATAACAGGATGAGCGCGCGCACGGTACTTTACAATAACCGACTTTAAGTACAATAACTAACTGTACAATATTTAACAATTATCCTGCGAAATCGCGCGGAATATCACCTGATACTTAGCCGACGAGGCCGTAGGCCGAGTTGGCTAAATCAGGGGATATTCCGCAAGATTGAGCAGGATAATTGTTTTATTATTCAACAAATTCCCATCGCCTACCATTTTCAGAACGAGAAAAAGTACGGCTCTATGATAAAAACGCTAAAAACTAGCAACACATAAGCTTAATAAAGATCAAAACAGAACTTCAAGAAATCGAAGTTTACTACCGTTCACTTAAAAAGACGTATTTACAAACTCATGTTTGAAAATGACAAGACAAAGGAAAAAAATTATTGCTACCTTACCGAGAATAAGTCCTCTTCCTGTGAATTAAAATCTTTTCAACTTTATTCTTTACAACTTTCCGTAAGCAAGTGTGCTGCTTCGTTCGCAATAGCATTTTCTTGGTTGAGTTCTCACTATGAAAATTCCAAGTCAACCTCTGGATATCTTTGTGAGCTGAAGCAAATACTTGTTGACTTTTTGAGAGCATTTAATCGTGGAAAGTTTCTTCCAGAGAGTTAAAATTTACGGAGAACACTGCTGAAACTGTCTCGCTTTTCAAAATGGCCGCCAAACAAGCAATGAAAGAAAATCTGCAGTGCACTTCCAAATATGGTCATTTACGTATATCGCAGGATATCTGTCATGTAGGATGACAGATATTGAGGGATTCCTTACCATATATGGGCATAGTGACAATTTGTTGAATAATAAAGTGGGATATTTGTACTCGTTTCGCGCACTTTCTGTACAATATCTAATACAGTTGGATTAGAACGAGCGTTATTGAAGCTTTGGCTCTTTTCAATGCGTGGCGGTCCCTGTTTTTGATAGATTTACTTTCTTTACCGATTCTCTACATTTCATGAAAGAAAAATCAATACGGAGAAGATTGAAACATTTTGTTTTTCGACTTCAGACGAATCGAAATAAATATTTTAGTACTGAAAAAATGTTAGTACTAAAAAGATTACGTACCCTATATTACATACCGTACGTACCTTCGCTAACGTGGAAGACACCCAGCATAAAGCAAGCAAAAAACACGAAAACCAAATACCTGCCAACAAAAAGAAAAAAAGAAGTAACCAAGACAATCCAGCCAATGCATTGCAGCAAAACTCGCCTAAAATTCCAACTTAAGTGCTTTTCTAGTCAACTTAACTCCTTCAGATTGCAATTGACTATATGGTTAATGAGACCAAATTTGTTTCTTCTACCTTCTTTTAGTACTTTCCACGGAATTGATTTACCATTCAGAGACCAAGCTGAAACATCAAATACTCCTTCGTTTTCACATGGTAGATTTCAGTGTTAGAAAATACGTGAGGGTCTCGCGTGGTTGCCATGAAGCACGCGTGTACAGCTCCCTTATTGCTCCAGCGAATAAAAGAACACAATCCTCCGACTGATGTTTAAATAAGGCTTTATTCTTGTAATGTCCTTAACACCGTGAGAACTGAAAAAAGTGCACACGAATTACGGTAAGATTACGCGACTCATAAAATTAATTGTTACGCTAAAAATTACAGAATTCTTACAAAAAAATCGAAAGACATTAAAGAAAGCGCTAAATACACGGCTAACAGCTATAACACTGATCTAAAATACTTTCTAAGCAAAGTTACAAGAAAATAAAACAACGCGACAAAGTCTTAAGCGAAAATGTTACGAGTGCTAAAACATGCGAATGTTACAAGTGCTAAAATATGAGATAGACACGCTAAATTGAATAAACATTAACAATTACCTTGGTGCTGCCTTTAAATCACTGGAACAAGAAACAGCAATGCAACAACTTCTTAAAAATGGCACTTGAAAACTTGGCTTGCTTGTTGAAAAACTTAGACCTTGGTTGACTTGCTTACGACAACTGAAAAAACTAAGTCGTGATTTGCTTTTTGTTTGTTTCAAGATGTCGTGTACACTGTCGTGTACGGAAAGAACTTTCTGGAAATTAGCACTTAGAAATATGGAATGGAAAAATCTAGAACGGTTTCTACTTCTATGTATTTCTAGAAGCTTCTAGCTACTTCTAAAAGAGAACAAACCTTAAGGTTAAAACCTTACTTAAATGAAGCGATTTCTAAGACAAAAACAAGAGCAACATTTGGTAATTATGAAATGTAATTGAATTGTAAACAAAAAACGAAACTATAAAACTTTCTTGCGGTAGCTACATCCCTCACGCGAGAAAGTTGCGCACTCGCTGCACCCGCCCCAGGCTTATCACAAAACCCGTCTCGCACTCATCACCAAATTGGCTTCTGCGTACAGTTTAGTTACCCACAAATTGCTGGCGCATGAAAACACAATCATCTAGTAAATTTTACGCCAACCGAATATTGGTTACCATGGTTACCAAAACAGGCTCATGTTTATAACAGGTACTTTTATCGATTTCTAAGGCGACCCTGCAGTATTGGTAGAAGCTTCCAACCAAAAAAAAAAACCACACACAGAGTCTATAGTACGTGTTCACAGTGGGGTGGAAAAGAAGTTCCATTTGATGTTGTCCTCAGTAGACTTGTCAATTCAATTACCGTGAGTTAATGGATTTTCTTTGTTTCCAAGATCAAAGCAATATTGATTAGCATCAGTTGACACGAGTGTCGGCAAATGCATGTAGAATCGACAAATATGTACTTGGACGCCGAGACCTTTTAATGAGAAAACACCGATTCCTCCTCCTTTAGATAATTAAGGAACCTTTGAAACAGAGCAGCGAAGCAGAACCAAGAGAATGTGCATGAAGAGACTCGTTAATCCCTTTTAAAATATGAATGGTGGTGTTAGAGTTAATCAGCTCGAACTCTTAGCTTACCGCTACACGAATGAGATTGTCTTGGGACACAGCTTCAGAAGTGCATGTCCTCAGAGCAAACTACGTATAATTTCTGACACATGAAAAAACCCACTAATTTCGTTTATTTTTCTGAAAATCGTGCCTAATCAAAACGTTCTCTGGTTCAAACGAACGCAACCGAGCCAAACTCTACGGCTCTTTTTACGTTTTGTAGATACTAGTGATGGTAAATTTATTTGCCTGACTTGGTGCTTTAAAAAGGAAACTTCACAGTTATCAATTGATAAATATAACCTACGTGAAGCGAATAAGAATTACATGTCAGAGTACTTCAATTATGAGAAGGTTGTTTTGAATGCTTTCAGTGTTCTTTTGTGATGTCGACATTCCAGTTTAACTACCGTAAAGCAAAATATTTTTGTTTTCTAGGATAAAATCAAGATTAGCTCGCAATATTGGCTGAGGATAACAAAACAATGCACGCAGAATTTCACAATGATGTGTCTGTTCATCTCATGCCCTGTATAACAGCATAATCCCAGTTTGTGCAATACACGATCAAAAACGCGCTTTAGTCCATAATTTGACATTCTTTGTTAACTATTGTTTCATACTCGCCAGCAAGATTTTTGTTTGTCGCATAATGAAATAAAGTGATCAAAGTTTCACGTAACGGGGGTACTTGGATGAATTAACTTGCGAAATCTCTGTTCTATTTAGTTTTCGGTTTGTCTAGTTCATTCGCACATTTCCGTGGTTCCGTTAAACACAGTAAAAAACGGCATTTTTTCAAGGTAGCCTAAAGAATTTCTAACAAATTTGGTGTGTATTGAGAAAGCAGGCTAATTAGGTAAATCGGTTCTAATTTTTTAAGTCAAACTAGTAGTGCTTGTTGGTTGTCAGAAAAAAAATTACTCAATATGGGTGTGACGCCATATACCATCGACCACGCTCTATATCTTCTGATTTATTCGAACCCACAACAGAGCTTGTCTTATTTTATAGTCAACAACAAGTTCTTATTCGTTTCAGGTCTAAATGGCAAATTTTAATTAACAGATTCTTGATTCGTCAGGTTTTTAAGTGTGAGATTGTACTGTATTGCAATACACAGTTGTATTGTAGTGGCATTCACTATAAAGCGCAAAAAGAGAGAAATTAAAAGTATGTGGACGATATATCTTACAATGCATTTGGTCATGCACCATTATAGAATTTACGGGAGATGTTGCGCGTGACGTTCCCTCGGGTAAAAAATTCTCGGGAATGTACTTGCCGTGGGTTTTATTTACTCAAACCCTTTCTGCAGCTGGAGGCGCCAAGATCACTGACGCATAAAAATACAATTAGCCTAGATCATTTCACTCAAACCGAATGTTGTAAAGCCAAAATGTGTTCAGTTCTTAACCAAGTATTCTCCTCGTGTATTTTTCGTCCTGCGGAAACATATTCCTAAGAAGGTCTTTCAATGTTCTTTTTTCAAGGAAAACACAAGACTGGTTAAAAATGTTGACGGGGATGTTTTGGGTCAAGATAACTTGGATCACCAGGCTTCAGAAGTTTCTTTACCCAATTGGGGGTCGTCAGAACAAACTATGTGTAATTTCTGACACATGAAAAGAACACTAAATTCGTTGAGTTTCCTCAAAATCATGCTTAAACAAAACGTGCTCTAGTTTAAACGAATGCAACCGAGTTCTTTCCAGATTTAAAGCCAAATTCTACGGCTTTTGATCTAACTAACAACACCGACTCCTCCTCCTAAAGATAATTAAGGAACCTTTCAAAAAGAGCAGCGAAGCAGAACTTTTCCATAAGACCGAGAGCACATCGAACCTTTATACGTTGTTGTTGAAAGTAATTAGCCTGGTAACCATTGAACTCTTCAGCTATAGTCTACTACTCTGAGGTTATCTCGGTCACTAGCTTAAGAATATTTTTTAAACAGTTGAGAATCCTCACTGCAATCTTTGAGCATAACTTGTTAAGAATTTCTCTCATTAAAAGAGCAAATGCGTGCTTTAAACAGTGACTGTGGTCTCCGGATGCAGACAACAGTGCTTCTAACAATTGTCCTCACAAGGACGAGAATAGCACTAGTTGCCGATCCTAGTTTGATGAAGCGTGAATTTCATCGTAAAAATGGTGGGTGAAATGTTAAAACGCAACATTTCAAGTCCTTGCTCATTGTGTCAATTCATCAGTATTCAAATTTGTAGATATAAACTCCATTCCGCCTCGATTATTTTGACCTAAGAATAATCTTTGTTAACTAGTTAGGCAGGGCAAACAGAAATGAGTTGAATTTACTTGGCAATTAAAAAAATTAAATTTCATCAGAATGTTCGAGGACTAAAATTTCAATATTTCCCGAGAAAGCATGCCCCAGTCCTCACGTACCCGCTATATATCTCAAAGCCCCTTTCTAATCCAGTTTGACAACGTTACGAGTCTGCAGTCGATTTTTTTTATTTTGTACGTCTCATTGAAATCCAGAAAAGAACCAAAACAAGACTGCTTAATGCGGACATGCGGTTACTACGAGAAAAATGTCTTATTGGAGTAGCTTTGTTTATAAAGTTTATGTTTTATTTTTTATTTTATTGTATTTTATGGTAACTTTTTGCTTGCTCTGGCTGACGGTAGTCCAGACCTGCGATATTGAAGACCCTCATCCCAGTTCCCTACGCTGATTAATTGAACTCTTTATAGCAACACGAGGGTTTTTAAAACCCTAAGAGAACTCGATGAAGAAATCACGCAGTAGGGATTGGATTACTGTTGGATTGGTCTGACTTCTATGAGTCCTGACCAATGAAAATTCTTAAACCGTGAAGCTGAGAAAACAAAACGCTCAATCAACAGAAGCCGAGAAAACATCTTTATTTTGTCACACATGAAACAAATCAAAGTTGAGCAACACGCTCACACAATAGTTTTCTCTTCACACTCCGAAGGATGTTGCTGCGCCCATCAGTCACCAGTAGTCATCTATGATCAAAACAAAATAAATCAATTATATACAAAGCTAATACTCCGAAAACATGGAATGTTTATAGCTGTTGTTTACACAACAATTGTTAGTCTATTAGAAATTGTATGTTTGTACCATAACATTGAAAATAAATTCAAGTCAGTTTAAGTTCGTAAGAACTATTTAACTTGGCTGCAGTTAGGTCATTTTTGCAAGCAAGCGCTTTCAAGGTTGCCACTGAGTCACAATGCACTCGCTAATGACACAAATGATTGATAATGCGCTCGCTAATGAAATATGACTAATAACTGCGAAGCAAGACAGAGGTGAGGATACCTTGACTTTCAGTAGTTACCTTGTTTTTTAAAGCTTGCGACACAGTCATTCTCCTTGCAGTATCCAAACCGCTTGATCCAACTACCATCGTGGAACCATCCATATGTCTCAGAGTCCATACATCTTCGTCTGAAATGGCCACCGTCTTGTTCATACACAACGCACATTTTAAAATTAGGGGATGGATCGCAATCTTCCAGCTGACTGTTCTGATCGCAGTCTTCCAAAGAGGTCTTGCTAGAACACGCAGGGCATCGAAAAACTAAAATAAAGTGATAAGCATCTTGAGTCAGAGAGGAAGCTGGGATTCATTTGGAAAAGTAAAGTTACTCGCAAAAAAAAACAATCATTTCGTAAATCACTGTTTGGCCTGCAAATAGGCTTGATTAAGCTTTTGTGATTGTATAGGCTCCTTTACATGAGAGCCAAGATCATTTCACCGCGCACGAATTCAGTTTGGTTTGGTAGTACATACCTATGGGAGCACCATCCCAGGATAACCAAAACCGGTTTCGTCTCTTTGAAATACTAGTTATAAGACAACTGACCCAAAATGCACTTGAGAGATTTGGCGACCGCAAAGTTTTCAGCTATAATTCTTTGACACACGCGAATATATATATAGAATAAATATTGAACAGGTCGTGGGAACACATTTTAAGGTGTTTCGATACAGTTTTTTTGGGACCATACCTCACTTTTTAAATCGGCTCTTAAACAGTCTTCATCTTGTTGGATCAACGTGAAATTTGCAATACTTGTTGGTATTGAATTGAACTTTAGCGTGGTTTACATTTTGTGAAAATCGATATTTCCATGACAACGGTAAACAAAAATCCTCGAAAACAGTAAAATTAAAATTTTGTGCGATCCAGATTTCACTTTGAAAAGCAAATACCAACATATTAAACTGTGGTGTATGGCAAACAAAATATACAAGAGCAACAAAATTCTATATGTTTGTTTTGAAGTAAATCGCAAAAACATTTTCAACGTTAGTTTCTGCATAGTAATAATAAATGCACCGAAAAATAATCAATGATTTGATGAAATGGCTAGAAAATACTGTTAAAATGTGTCTTTTACTAAATATTTTGCGCCTAGAAAGTTTTGTTAAAGTTGGTGTTCGCGATCTCGAGAACGAATTGTTTTTCTAAGATCATTCGCGTAATAATTTTGCCGTAATTTTTGAATTTGAGCGCTTTTGCGAAAATCTTAAGAACGGCTCGATAGATTTTTTTAAAACATTAAAGACGGGTGCTTGACGAAAGGACCAGTTTTAGTATTGAGTCTTATTAACATTGATTCACTGGAACACTTTTAGATTTAACGTTAAAGAGGACGTATGAACCGACGGAAAAGCTTGCGTTACAAATTCACGGTTGGCAAGTAAATGCTAATATATTCAAAATAATGCGTAATTCATTGCTTCGTGATTTTTATCTGGTTTCTTTGTTCTTTGTTGCACTGTAGATTACAATGAGAAGTAAAAATCACGGAGGAATGCATTGCGCATTACTTTGAATATATCAGCATTTCCTTGCCAACTGTTAATATGTAACGCAAGCTTTTCCGTCGGTTCATACGTCCTCTTTAACGTCAAATTTAAAAGTGTTCCAGTGAATCAATTTCAATAAGACTCAATACTAAAAGTGGTCACATCGTCAAGCACCCGTCTTTAATGTTTTAAAGAAATCTATCGAGCCGTTCTTAAAATTTTCGCAAAAGCGTTCAAATTCAAGAATTACAAAAAAACGATTTACGCATGATCTTAGAAAAACAATTCCTTCTCGAGATCGCGAATACCAGTTTCAACAAAACTTTCTAGGCGTAAAATAGTAAGTATAAGACATATTTTAACAGTATTTTCTAGCCACTTTATCAAAGAATTGATTATTTTTTAATGCATTTACTATTATTATGCAAAAACTAAGGTTGGAAGTGTTTTTGCGATTTACTTCAAAACAAACATACAGAATTCTTTTGTTCTTGTATATTTTGTTTGCCATATACCACAGTTTAATATGTTAGCATTTGCTTTTCAAAGTGAAATCTAGATCGCGCAAAATTTCAATTTTACTGTTTTTGAGGATTTTTGTTTATCGTTGTCATGGAAATATCGATTTTCACAAAATGTAAACCACGCTAAAGTTCAATCCAAAACCAACAAGTTTTGCAAATTTCACGTTCATCTGACAAGGAGAAGACTGTCTAAGAGCCGATTCAAAAAGTGAGGTATGGTCCCAAAAAAACTGTATCGAAACACCTTAAAAACACCCGTGTCTAAAAAATGTAGGCTAGTATTCCGTTCCCCACGACCGTGCACTTTTATTTTGCTTGAAATTATTCACACAGATGACTTGGCTACAAGCCGAGAAGACATTTACATACCGCCAAACGGTGGTTGTAACACCCAAAAAATTCATGTTGACAAGCAAAATTTCACAGATCATCTGCAAGATCTTTGACCACTATTGTGAAACAAAAACGTCATCGGTTCTGCAGGGGTACCTATTTTTTGGTTTTTAGAAGCTGTCTGACGTAGAAGGTTGTCTCATTTCATAAACTTACTTTCAATTGAGAGTTTCTTTTTTTGTTTCCAGCACTTAAACTACCAAAACAGTTATTGGAACAATTTATTACGTTTGAGAGATTGAGGCTAGGCATCCCTCTTATATGAAGTATAACATTGCTCTGTCAGGACATCGAATGCCCTTGTTGTATACAAGGAACTGAAATTACCTCCGCGAAAGCTCGCTACGCATTCATCCCCCTTGCAGACTCCAAACTGCTTGAGACTACCTTTTAACCGCTTGTATCCAATCGGGCCCATACAGCCTCGAAAGAACCCACCACTTTCATCTTCATATACGGAGCACCTCATCTTGTCAGTGTCGCCTAACCACCGGGGGCTGCATGTTTGCAGCTTACTCTTTTGGTCACAGTCTTGCAAAGATGTCGTGCTTTGACAAGTAGGACATCGCGTGACTAAAATATGTGCATAACAAGTATAAGACAGTGCCAGAAATACACGTTAGAAGTACACGTTACCATTTGCCATTATCATTCAACTTATTTTCTGTGACCTTTTGATCGGCAAAAAAGCCCAAGGTCACTGCAAATGCCGCCCGCACGTGCGGTCTGTCTTCATTTGAATCTCAAAAGTAATAAGTTTTCCCAAACCAAAATCAATTTTCACTGATGTTCTTGACTTGCGTTATGTTAATTTAACTAGTTTTCTTCGAGAATAAAAAAGAGCGATAGCTCAAAAAGAGCGATAACTCAAGGAACGAAACTAGCGTTTGAAACTTTGATGTATTTCTCTAACTGAAAATACAACTGGAACCACGTCAGTGGTGTTCGTTTGATAGCTCTCAGTGTAACTATGAAGATAATAAACTGTTCAGTGAAATCTCAAATTCCCCAAATTTGTGTTGGTTATAAATTTACGTCGTTAAATTGAACAATTGAAATGCTAGAAGTCATAAATGACCGGATCAAATAATAGTCGACAAAGAAAATGACAGAACTAGAGAGGTGTATCTGGTAAATGGCATTTCGCCTTCTTATCGATGCTGCTCTGGTATTTTGTTTTTTTCCTGTGCACATCCTTCCTTTCTGTAGCCTTGCCTAGTTAAACAGTCTCCCAGCCACTAATACGACCAACAAGGACGAAACATCTGTCACCATGGCTGCTCAAGGATATGCACGGGTAATAAGCTGTGCGCACGCGTGAAGGTCCCTTCGTGCACTTAAGTTAGTGTTTACAGTGGCTTGTCTGTCAGAATTGCTTTTAAAATTTTATGGCGCGTCGTTGGTCGTATTAACGAGATGCCAGTGTATTATGCACTATTGTAAACGTTTTATTTAAGCATTAAAACGTCAAACATACCAGATTTGGGTAACTCCGCTGTGCAGCCGGATTCCTCGCACATTGCCACGGTACATTCGTAGCCATCAAGTATCGTTGTATCTTTACAAAGTCGATTATTTTCCTCGACAGAATCTTTGCTGGCACATCCACGAGAGATGAGATGGAAACTGTCGTGATCAGCATGATGAACCATACAAACCGGTTTCTCTTCATCGCAGACGACCATCTCGATCGAATGATTACAAGCCTTGAGAGCCATTTCTTTGGTATTACCGTAGTCTCCCCAGCAGGTCTGACACTCAAAAGAGCCAGCTACGAATGAGTGCGAAATAAATTAATTAAGGAAGTTTGTATGAAAATGTTCCAACATTAATATCTTTCAATTAATGCGCGTAACACACGCCCAACACCCGCAAATATTCGCAGCGTGTGATTTATACCTAGGCGTGTTTTACAATTGTTTAAACATCTCTTTTTTCCACAAGAAAAAACGAGCGACTCGGACTAGACGTTTGCACCAACCCTTTATGCGCATCAGTTAATGTACACGTAATTCAGGTCGCAGTTTTACCTTACGTCATACATCAGCGAGTGCTAAGAAAGAAATGTGGACAAATATTACGCTAAAGGGCATTCTTGAAAACTGTTCAATGCACGGCGAGAAAAATCACCTTCTATATGCGAAAAGTTTGAAACTTTTTGTTTTTCGACCTCAGACAAATCGAGATAAATACGGCTAGACGAAATAAATACATGTTAAATTCGACTAGACGAAGTAATGGCTAGTACTGAAAATAGTACACACAATATTACATACCTTCATTAACGTGGAAGAGACCCAGCGAAAAGCAGGCAAAAACCATGAAACTCAAATACATCATTGCCGCTTCACTACCTGCCCACGAAAAGCAAAAAGAAAGTTACCCAGATAAGACTATGATTAATCCAGCCTATGTAATGAAGCAACACTCCCTAAAATTCTAATTTGGGTGTTTTAGTAATAAATTTTACTCTCTTTCAGATTGCAATTGACTAGTAACTGAAAACAAATTTCTTCTTTCTTCTTCCTTCTTTTAGTAATTTCCACGAAATTGGACAGATGGTGTTAGGATTTAGAGACCAAGCAAACATCAGTTATTCCATCGTTTGTACATGATAGTTTTCGGTACAGTATGTTGCCCAGTTTTCGTACGGGCCCAGTTTTCGTACAAAAAAAACTTTATTTGCTTATTTTCATCGGTCGTTCAAATCTTCGTTAACCGAACAATTCCGAAAATAATGAGAACATTTCAGCTATAAATTGCCGGTTTTGGCGGGCTTTTTGAGGAAGAAGAAGGTCAGTGCGGACAATTTCTTTCGAGGTGAGTAAAAGTTTAGCGGCTGATATTTGCACTTTTCACTGCACAGTAAAGGTACCGTAGATAAAGAAATAGCCCGTTTTAGAGGTAATTTTGCAAGGAACTTCATGATTTTTGGAGAGATGATAGATAAAAGATGAATGTGAATAGGAGAACTCTCAACGCCAGCTTAAATTTAACTGCTCCTGAATTTTAGCGGTAAAAATCTTCACATACATTTCGACCTACTGTGCCAGTTTTCGGACACTTAGCGGCGCCTTTCTCAAAACCTATTTTTAAATACGTTAAAGAGCTGAATTTTAGACTTTACTGTTAGAAAACTAGTAAGCTGCCAGTGTAGCAAAGATAACACAACAACCCTTGCAAATTACGATACACTATATGTACTCGTTATGGTAACAACAAAATTACAGCGACGCTTTATCATGTTTATATCCAGGTCATGCAAAGGTCACGAATATTTACTAAACTTGATCCCACGAAAACAATCTAAAACGAGAATAATTACAATAAACTAAGGTAGATGTGTATGCATAGAATGTTGACATAAACCTTGAAATATCGTCACTTTACTAGTCTTACTGATTTTTTCACTTTGTCGCGATTTTAATAAACATGACAAAAGCAGCTAACAAAAGCAAGCGTAAGCGGAAACGGAAGTGAAACGTTTGCTATTTTAAAGGCATAAGCAGAAACGAAGTAAAACTTCGAATTTTTTGCAGGCTTTTCTTGACACCTGTAATATGCAGAACAGTAATCGGTCAACTACCTTTGCCAAGGCAGTAAATGACGTACGAGACGGTGGATTGAGCGTAAGAAAATCCGCTCAAAAGTGGGGGACTAAAAAAATGAACACTGTAGGATCGATTAAACATCCACCCCCCGATCAACCATTCGCTTTGTACACCAAACGTCGGTCGCTAAGCCGATTTCTATTCACAAATCGAAGAGAAAACACGATAAATATGCAGCAGAGTGGCTGACACATCAGTTTGCGTCGAGCATCTCCGTGGAAAAATCTTGTTTTGTGGATGTACGAAAACTGGGCCAGGTGTACGAAGACTGGGCAACTTAGGAGTTTTGGGAAAAATGGCATTATTTTGAAGATACGTCGATCAAGCGGCAAATCTTTGTACATATTAAAGGTAAGTAAATGGGCTATCTATAAAAGAAATCTCAGAAATTTTCATCTTACAGACGAAAAGATATAGCGATTACAAACTAAAGTGTACGAAAACTGGGCAACATACTGTATTGAAGAATGCGACGAGGTCTCGGCGTGTCAGCCATGAAGAACGCGAGTCAGTTAAAAGCTCCTTCACGCGAGAAAGTAGCGTGCTTGCCGCACCCGCCCTGGGTATTGCCAGAAAACCCGTTTCGCACTCATCACCCCAAATGGCATACAGTTTATTAACCGGACACAAATTGCTTACGCATGGAAACACAATTATCTGATTAGTTTTACTCGAACCGAATCTTGGTCTGACCAAAACAGGCTCACGTTAAAAACAGGTATTTTCATACTACAGAGTCTATAGTACGTGTTCACAATGGGGTTGAAATAGACTCACAATTTAATTACCGTGAGTTAATAAAATGAATTTTCTTTGTTTCCAAGATAAAGGCTAGACGGTTTTATTGACATGAGAGTCGGCTCAGGATATGGATGTAAATGTACTTAGAGTCGAGTAATATGCATGTGAATACATAATGCTATATAGAAGCGCAACTCGCGAAATAAAGATCTTTTCACACCGCGACGAAAGCAAACTCAGTGCAGCAAAAAGACGCAAGGAATAAGTTCTGTAGCAAGTGAAAACGAACCCAATTTAAAAAAAACAAACAGATTTGTTTTTAGCTAAACGGGCGACGAAAACGGCAGAAACCTTTTTATCCTTATTATTTTGGGAGATTGAATAATTTGATTTTGATTTGGCTCAGTGAACGTTAAAGGAACAAGTTTCACAGCAGTTCAGAAGTTTCAGCGCTTAATGCTGAAGAAAACTTTAAATGAGCACAGTAACAGAAAAATGATTTTCGGAAGTTGATTTTCTACTAAGCTTTATTGATTCAAATTTCCTTAAAATAGTCCAAGGATTCCTGCCTTTTTCATGTTCCGTTTTCAGGTGCGGTGAAGCCAGGCTTCAGGCCTCGAGAACTGGTTAATACTTTGATCTTCAGTGTGCTACATTGTTCTGATTAAGAGCTCTTGTGCTTGGCCCTATGTGTGCGCTCGTGCTTCGGTCGCTAGGGCAAACCAGGCCTAAATTTGCAATCACGCTTTACACTGCACGAGAAATAAGTAGACATACATAGAAATTGAGTGTTTCGTGGTTATTTCACTTGGCAAGATCTAGAACTGGGAGTGGTATTGAAGTCTTGGCTTCTTGGAGAATTAAGCTTTCGACATCTCTTTCTAATGCCAAAAATTCTCCCCAGGAAAGTCGGAAAAGCCGATTAATTATCTCTTGTTATCTCTGTCACGCAGTGCAGGCAGTGTAGACCTTAAAACTACTTTCGTTCAGCAAAACGTTCAGTTAAAAATCACTTACCTAACACTTCACTGTCGATCGGCAGCTTCGGTAAGAAGTGAATAAAATGGATTATTAACGACGCCGAGACCTTTTAACGAGAAAACACCGACTCCTCCCCTTTAGCTAATTAAGGAACCTTTTAAAAAGAGCAGCAAAGCAGGACTTTTCCATTAGACTGAGAGAATGCGCATGAAGAGATGTTAATCCCTTTTAAATTATGAATGGTGGTGTTCAAGGTAATTATGCTGAACTCTTAGCTTTAGACTGCACGAATGAGATTGTCCAGGATCACCAGGCTTCACAAGTTTCTTTACCCAATTGGGTGTCGTGAGAACAAACTATTTATAATTTCTGACACAAAAAAAGAACGCTAATTTCGTTACGTTTTCTCAAAATCATGCTTAATCAAAACGTGCTCTAGTTTAAACGAATGCAACCGAGTTAAACTCTACGGCTTTTACTTTTTGGAAAGACTGGATTATTAAAGGCGCCGCCATTCAACTGTGACAACACCGACTCCTCCTCCTTTAGCTAATTAAGAAACCTTTCAAAAAGAGCAGCGAAGCAGAACTTTTCCACTAGGTCTAAAGAATGTGTATGAAAAGATATCAATCCGTTTTAAAATATGAACGTTGTTGTTGAAAGTAATTAAGTAACCATTGAACGCTTAGCTACAGGCGCTGCGCTGCTACTCCGAGGTTGTCTAAGTCACTAGCTTAAGAATTTTTTTACACAGTTGAGAGACCTCTGTGGGCATAATTGTTAAGAATTTCTCTCATTAAAATAGCGGATATGCACTCGGCGTGTGATGCTGGGTAAAACGGCTAGGCTCTGGAGAAAAAGCGAATGAAAAGGTGTAATCCCTTAATTAAGATATTAGTGATGGTTTTGAGAGTAATCATTGAATTCTTAGATGTAGTCTGCTGAGTCTGTTCCTCTAAATTTGTCTCGATCGGGTCACAGGCATTAGAATTTCGAAGTTTCTTTACTGTATCCGCAGTATCCGCTGTGGACTGGTAACATTCTTTGCCGTATAAACTCCCGCGAACTTAGAACAAAAGGCCAAGAGTAAACGTTGATGCGGCTAAAGCCCAGCTAACGATCAAATATTTTCTTCCAACATCGTGTTGAAAGAAAATTATGTTGGACGAAAACGTCGGATAGTCTATCCGGGGCTTAAGAGTGGGGCTGGGAAGGGAAGCCACGGGTATACGAGGAACGTGCACGAGTCCACGCAAACGGCGTTTGGTACCTCGCGAGTTATCGCGCTTTAAGCATTCGCACTCGCACCTTCCTTCGCGCGTTTAAGAAGGAAGGGCAAGACAATTGCAGTCTGGCGGACTAGTTATTTATGTATAAGGGATGATTCTAACTGAAAAAGTAGCCACAGATACAACAACTTCCAAAGCAGATGTGACACGGAAAAAAACACACACACAGTCAGTGAAATGCTTTACTGATTTTAAAATGACGTTTTTCTTTTGCAATCTCGGTGTGTTTTTAAATGTTGCCTCCACCCAATTTGCTCAAATTTTGGTCACATTGTTTGGTGTAGTATTTTTTCAGCTTAAAAATTGGACCATATGTTCGTGTTCTTGGCAGCATTCTGATTGTTGCATGAGATGAAAGATGTCATTTTCCTGCCAGTACATGTAAAACATATATTTTACCGATTTGGTCAAAAATTGGACACTACACTGACCAAAAATTTCTTTATTCGCGGATTTATTGTTAAAATCGCCCTGTCAAATATATAAAATATTAAATACCCTATTGCAGCTTCCCTTTTTGTTTATTTTTTCCAAGCACCTTTGGCTGTGACTGATTATTTGTTTATCCAAGTAACTACTCATTTATTTATCATTTTTCAGTTATTTACGTATTTCTTTATGTTATTTCAATGAATTAAAATAGAATGATATGTGTGGAGGGAAGAACTCAGACTAAAAATCTGAGTTCCAGATGGGATAAGTCTTAACAAGTAATAAGTCCTCACAGCGCCCTCCTAAGTCCTCCTAGCGCCCTGTCCTGGAAAGTATAAACACAGAAGGAAAAAGGGATGCGCTGCGAGTCTAAATTTCGTCAATGCACATTGATGTCTGTACTTAATGTTATGCGTGCATATTTGTCGCATCAGTTTAGAGTTGGAGATCACATTTATTCAGTTTTGGTTTTCAATATGCAATGGCGGAAATCACAATTTTTGTGTTTTATGTTTTACTTATACTTGGGATGTCAAAAACGATTCCGACCGCTTGAAAAAGTAGACTACGTGACTGTTTAGTTAACGAAGAAATAATTCGAGTCGACGTGGACGCCGACAAGTAAAATAAATAAGTATGAATAGGTTTCATTCCTGGTGAGAGAAAACCCGAGCTTTGTTTGTTTTGATTGGAAGTCGCATTTTTCCTCGCACCCTTTGTTAGACGTTCAGTACCTAATGTGTGAGTCATAGTTCTGAGGACGTTTACATTGTCTAAACGGTGCCAACGTTGAATATGGATTGCTTTTTGTTATTTTGAATGCTATTAAAAGAGTATTGATGTCAGTATAGTTCCAAATGATTAACGATTCCCTCAGAAAACTGCCCTTAAGGGTTTGGGAAGAAACGCGACAAAGTGGAGAAAGATTTCAGTTAAAATTTCAGAGTACGCGATGATTGCCATTAAAACCATTACCACTGATATAAAACTCATGATTATTTTTTCTGGGTCTTTGCGTTCCTTGTCTTGAATGTTCCGCGTATGCTGCGAGCTGCGTTTGAGACGTGCGTGCATTACGCATGCAAAAAAAATGATGGCGTCCATCGCAGTTAAAGATATCAACTTCAACACTTGAAAAACCCTAAAATAATTCAGGCTTGATTGGTATTCAAACCCCTATGACTTCTTCGATACCAGTGCAGTACTCTATCCAACTGAGGCCATTAAGCCAACCGGGAGTGGATCATTTTTTATTAAACCCGTACATTTTAAATAAATAAACTTGATAAGTATAGACCCAACCGGTGGATAGTGTTTTTCGCGCGCTCTGATTGGCTACTCAAACTCGCGATATCATCTGCTATTCACCTCCCGGCCCAGCATTTTTCTGGATTTCACGCGCGAGTTTTCCCTTATTTCTGAGAAAAAAGGAACTATTTGTTGCTGGCTATCCATTGGTTTGGTATGTACTAAAACAGTTATTTACCTCAGTGCCGGTGAATAGTGGTAGATATTTACCTCCACTTCGATGAATAATTGTTAATAAATGAAATAATCAGTTTTGCTGTCAGCAAAGCGTGTTTCCTTTCTGCAGACTATTATTTCAGTGTATCTAGTTCTATTGCTTCGCCAAATTGAATGTTATCGTCTCTTCCTCGTACGTGTGCAGAGCGTTTTTGAGGAATGCTTCTCTGGTTATCGTTATTTGTAGTTAGTTCTTGTATCTTTTGTAATGCTGAGCCGGTCGGTCTTTCAAATAACGGTCTTGGGAAGTCCTGGACTAAACTGCCAGATTCACAGCATAGTATTTTTCGAAATTCCCTCCTGAAGAGACGATTCATTCCTGCATAGATAAGGGGATTGATGGTGTTGGATAAACTTAAGCAAAAGGTGCAAAGTAACTCTGCATTTCGCGGCATGTTCGGCACAATATGTAGACGACTTAAAATTGAGATGATCCAGAGAGGCAACCAACATAGTATGAACGCAAAAACGACAACAAACAGAGATCTGCTAATTCTAATTTCGTTTGAGCCTATGCCTGATACACCTGCTTGTGACTGAAGACCTTGTACCGCTCGCATGTTGTGTTCTCGAATCGTTTTTATAACGTTCCTGTAACTAAATATTGTGACAGCCAGTGGAAGGATAAAAAAGAGCCCGACTATAATGACGAAACGTATAACGCGACCCATTTTGCTAACTTTTACATTAAAACACACTGCATAGCCTGGATCGAAGCGAGACTCTTGCAAACCAATGAGACGGGAGACCACAAGATACAAAGCCACGAATGTCCATGCGGCCCCGAGCAAGAGGCGAGATTTTCTTCGCGAGAAGATTCGTCTGTATAGTCGGTCGGACTTGCATATTCTCACGAATCTGTTGAGCGCTGTCAAACCCATGGTTACAGGTGAGATATACACCACAAAGACGCCGAGAAAGGCGTTCATTTGGCAAAGTGTTTCTCCGAAAGGCCATCTGCCTGTTATGAGCACGCCTCCTGTCAGGGGCATGACCAACGTGGCAGACAACAAATCGCTCACGGCCAATGCGATGATGTAAAGGTTTGTCGTTGTACGAAGCCTCTTGTTTCTGTAAACCGAGATACAAACTAGAATGTTGCCCACTAGTGACAAAATGTTTAATGCTATCATCGAGCCAGCTTCTAAGGCTGCCAAGAACAAACTTCTTGAGCTTAGTTCATCTGCCATTCTTCCAACGAATAATCGTGTTTTTGCTTGCGAGTGCGTCAGTTTCTGTATTTATATCATTAGCATCATTGTCCTTCACCCCCGGTAAGCGCATTATAATGCGAACTTAAAACATTTGTTTGCTGTTTAACCCTTTAAGCCCTGATCTAACAATGCATATTCCCCTTACTGTTCTCCGTATAGTTCTAAATATCAAAACATCTTATCATTCGTGTTCACTTCATTTATTCTCACCACTTGAATGTTTGAACAATCAGTGATGATGTTAAGAGAAATTTCATTTTCATCACTGTTAGGGCTTAAAGGGTTAAAAACATAAATAGTCTATTGCCAGAGGGTTACTAATTCTTTGAATAAAATGTTCGTTGCTAATAATTAGTATGCGTAGATTTGAAACTTACATGGCACGTATGTGTTGTCTTACTATTTTTGGAATTGATTACTCTTTCCACAAATTCCATTGTTATATTATGCCCTTTTAGGTAGTCTTTTGCAGAGTTTTTGTTCCGTTTTTGTCAAATTTTTTACTCGTTTCCTCGCTGACGATGCTACTATGTGCTTCGCCTTAAAATTCAGGCGAGGCTTACATGTAAATACAGATATGTTTATGATGACGATGTTAATTTGTTAATAGCATGATGGTAAGAACTGAACATGGCTGGATGTAGGTGTTTGGCACAAAGTACGCCTAATAAAAAGGAGCCCATAATCCGGACCTCAAACTATGTGCTGCTATTACCACATTTAGCTTTCCGCGATGTAAATTGAGGCTAATAATTGAAGCTAGTTTACTCGTGTTTGTTTCGAAATCGTTAAACCATCGAATAAGATATTTCCTTCCATCGCCTCTGAAATTGCTGTCACATCTGTCAAACAGGTAACTGTGTCCCAGAAAATATGACGGAATCATTGAACAATCGACGCAATGACAATTTGTTAAATAGTACACTCCGATATTTTGCGTGAGTATCTCTTCTTTTACAGTATTAAATGACGTAATAGCAGAATAAAAATAAGAATAATAACAAATAAAGAAGGCAAAACCATTTATGATATTAGAGAAAATATTCTTGAACACCAAAGAGAGAGTTCTCAGAGCTTATATTATATTGTTATTAAAGCACGACAGACATTTTAAAACAGTGGTGAAATGGAGGCCCGCAGAGGCCGAGTGCTTCCTTTCACGAGTGTTATTAAATGTCCCTGGTGCATTTTTTTTAGATTATACGGGGCAACTTTGCTGTTGTATTTCCCCTGTATCTCTGACAACAAAGTGTTACCTTCTGTACGCGAAATTAGTCACACCCCTTATCTCGAGCAGCATTCTGATCCACTGAGCAGTGGAAACCCAAAATGGCCTGAGAAGCGAGATAACAACAGACATAACGACAAGACATTGAGGTAAGTTGATTTTATTGTCAAAATATCATTATATTGAGCTATAAATTCGAAAGCGTTTTCTCCCATACAAACCTTTATAAATACGAACTGTTGTAACACAACACCAGGCGAGAGTCACGTTTCGCGTATTTCAAAAGAGTATTATGTTAATTATTTCAACTCCTCCCATCGTGAGCTTGGGCCGCCTGTGCCTTAAGTTAAGAAAACCTTCTAAACACTTCTGCTTCCTTATGAACAGTTTTAATTCATTACGTAACAATTAGAGCGCTTTTCAAATGAGTGTCGTAAAACCAAAACCAAAGTAATTACCCCAGCCAATCACAACAGACAGAAATTATCCAATAAACCAATCAGAACTCGAAGCAAGTACATGTTACTGGCGTCAAGCGCGGGAAAAAACGTGCGAGCGCGAGCAAGTCGCGACTGATTGGTTTGAGTTTTACTCCTGATTGGTCGAGAAAGTGGCGCGAGATTTTTTAACCAATCACAGAGCGAAGTAAAGCAAAACCAAAGCAAAACACGAATTACTTTCGACACTCAATTGAAAACCGCTCTAAAACATTTTGGTGGGGCCTTGCACCACAAACCCATAAGAAGGCATTTTGTCACGGAAATGAATTCCGTATTAAGCTATTTTGCAGTTTAATCCGTTATTTCAGTCGTTTATCATATCTTGTGCACGTTGAGCCGTCAAATCTAGTTTAAGTAAGCTTCGCTATATTTATTCGGCTTTCAGATTAGATTGGTTTAGCTTTTATTGTTTCGCTATTCATATTTTAGCCGGTGGAAAACCGGCATTTACAATACATATTTAACCTTTCAAACTTTCATTTTCAATAGTGAGGAGGGACAAAAATAATTACAAAAGCCAACAGTAGTTACTCGGAAAACAACTTCATTACCTGAGCCGTACTTGAATAGGTCTAATCAACGTTAAGCTCTAGAAGTGTTATTATTTTAAGTTAACAACTTGTTTTCGTTTAATTTGCCTTCCTTAATAAGTTCCGCTCTGAAATTGCGGTCTCTACTCAATCTACAGGATTAATTAAGAACTTGTTATCTTGCTGACTCATTATCTCTAACGAATACGTTTTGATGACCTAATGTGTTTTCAAATTGAATAGGGAAACTGATCTATTAGTTTTTCAACTATGAGTATTTAAGTACTTATTTGTTTAGTTGACAAGTGGCACGAGTTGCTCATTAGCACTTTAAAGGACTCATTAGTTATCTACTCATGATCAGTTTAATTTACCTCGGAAGTTTTTAATTTGACTAAGGCAATTTCTTGTCTTCCAAGGAAACACTTTCAATGATAAACTTAGGTGTAAAACGTAGAATTTTTAATATTTTCCTCTATCTTCAAAGGACTTGCCGCCTTACTGTAATTACTTTTCACATCTGTATGTTAGCACACGCATTGTATTTTGTTAACAATAGACTCGTTTAGAAACCACATATAAGCAACCCTAAATGTACAATTGTTCGATTACGATTACGGATTTGAGAAGAACAAAGTGCTGTTGGACCAAACTCAAGTTGTCGCCGTTATTTCCAAGTCCAGTTCGTGGTTTAGATCTCCGAGTACCTAGAAGAGAGTGACGGCTCTTTCCCGCAAAAGCGAGTGCCTCGTTTGGGTCTAATTTTCCCCAAGAGGTGTTCAAGAAGTCCCGTAGACGCCGTATTTACGTTTTCAAGTTCCCCGTTCGTTTAGAGTGGGAAGACCCACCGTCACAATTTTTAGATTGTGTGCATGAAACCTCGAAGCGATAAAGAGGAATAATACCGAAGACATGGCCGCATTCACCTCTAACACCCCACTTTAAACGTAACTCAACAACGTATTTTTGGCGGTTCGTTATTGTTGCACTGATTAAAAGCCCAGTTAGATGCTAATGCATTCAAGTTGTGGCTGATATTCCTGCAGAGCTTGGCATTGTGATATTAAAACCCTTTAACCCCTAGGAGCGGCCAGCATCTAAATTCTCCTTAGAATAACACTGCTTAGTCAAACATAAAGGTCACAAGAGTAAAGGAAATGATCACCAAGTAGAAAAGGTATTGATTGTTAAATTCTCCTCATCAGTACCATTGGAAATATATGGGGAACAGTGTGGAGAATATGCAAGCTGATATCAAGGTATAAAGGGTTAAACCCGGAGAAAAAGGAATTAGAGTTGATAAGGGTTCACACTTTCGCTTTCCGGCATTTGATCTGAAACACTCGACTCTCGTTCTTGTAAACTTGTACTTGGCTTAACTCTTGGTCATCTTCGGCCACGTAAGGGCACAAGTTCGAAAGCTTCAGGCACGAGACTGTAAGAACTGTTTGAAAGCCAAAAGTTCAAATTTTAACTGCTGGAAAATGAAAGAAGAAACTCTCTGAACCTAACCTTGACCCAACCCTAGTTCAAAGTGCCAGAGCTGATGTCCCTCTGAAACGGAACTGACAGGAAGCGATTGCTGGATTCCAGATCGCGAAAGCGAATTGCTATAATCTAAGCATACGTTATGTCTTTAGAAACTGAAATGCTAAGAATCTAAGTACAGAAAGGGAAATGAAAAAGGCTCCAGTGAAAATATAACGGCGAAAAATGAAAGCTAAAACCAAAATACGTGGAAAACGCATCTGTAAACCAGAAAGACAACTAACAAAATTTATGGAGATGGCGGATGAACTCAGCTCACGAAGTTTGTTCTTGACAATCTTAGAAGCTGGCTCGATGATTGTGTTAAATGTTTTGTCACTAGTGGGCAACGTTGTAGTTTGTATCTCGGTTTACAGAAACAAGAGGCTCCGTACAACGACAAAAACCTTTACATCATCGCCTTGGCTGTGAGTGATTTGCTGTCCGCCATTTTTGTCATGCCTCTGACATCAGGAGCGCTCGTAGCAGGCGGATGGCCTTTTGGCGAAAACCTTTGCCGTATGAGCGGGTTTTGTGCCGTATTTGTAATCTATGTTTCACCTGTGACCATGGGTTTGACAGCATTTAACAGATACATACGAATATGCAAATCCCATCAACTGTATAGACGTGTCTTCTCGCAAAGAAAATCTCGCCTGTTGCTTGCAGCCGCTTGGACTTTTGTTGCCTTCTATCTGATCTTGATGACCCGTCTCACCGGATTACAGGAGTTTCGCTTCAACCCGGACTATGCATTTTGTTTAAATTCACATTTTACCAAACTGGGCAGCATTATTCATTACTTTTTTGTCGTTGGTTTGTTTTTTGCCCTACCACTGGCTGTAACAATATTCAGCTACAGAAACGTTTTCAAAAAGATTCGAGAACACAACATGGGAGCAGCACGAGCTTTTCACGCACAAGCAAGGATTCCAGGTATTAACTCACACGAAATTCAAATTAGCAGATCTCTGTTTGTTGTCGTGTTCGCGTTCATGTTGTGCTGGATACCTCTCTGGGTCATCAACCTCTTGATTCGCTTCCGTGTTGTGGCGAACATGCCAAGAAATATTGTATTACTTGGCGCTTTTTGTTTGAGTTTGTCGAACGCCATCAATTCGTTTATCTATGCAGGGATGAATCCTCTTTTCAGAAAAGAATTTGGGAGAATACTTCGCTGTGAGTCTAGTAATCTAGCCCAGGGCACTTCACAAGCATCAAATGGAAGGCCAAATACAGTTTCATCGGGGGAACAATTGGCAGAAATAACAAATAACCAGAATGAGGAAGGCTGGTTACGTATACCAGGAAGGGGCACTGACAATCAACACAACGAAGAAGGGGCAATGACAATCAACACAACGAAGGAACAAAACTAAAGTAAGCCGAAACTCATTTTGAAACGATCACTATTTCAAGTTGTTGGCGAAACTAATCAAAGGCCATTTGGGTTACCGTGTGTTCTAACCGTGATACAATGCACTCACAAAAATTGTATGAATTAGCCTCTTGTTACCGAAGAATAGGGCGCAGCCCGAACCAGTCGCCAATTTTTGTCTAGACCTATCCCCCACTTGAAATGGTCGGCGTTTGAAACGGCATAAAGAGCTGTTCACAGCTGTTCAACCGAGCGGGAAATTCCCAAATTCAATTCACTTTGGATATGCACCTCACTATGAATTTTGTAACCCTGTAATTTTAAAAAGATATATTTCAGGACGAATGACAAAACCTTTTTCCTCTACAGTTTCCTAAAACTGCCAAATTTATGTGCAATGTCCTACCAGTTCTAGCCAATTAACTTTTGTGCCCTTGTTTTTGCTCGATTTTTTGGGAACTGGGGACTCCTTTGTAAACATAAACATTAATGGATATCTTGTTTATCCAAGAAGTACGCATATTAAGAGTGGACAGCATACACGTATAGCTGTCGAATTTGCCCGTTGGAAATTTTCATTGTTTTCAAGCTAAAAAACAAAGAATTCCGATGGACAGATGTCACGGCTATACGAGAATGTTGCAAACGAATCCACCCTAACTAAATGCGGTTAAATAAATTGAAAACCCATTCACTTGGCGTTAAAAATCTAGAAAACGAACTTTTGTGCTCGAGAGAGCCTTTGATAGTCTGATTCGGGGTACCGTATTTACTCAAATAAGCGCCGCCCTCGAATAAGCGCCGCATTAGGGACAAAAAAGTTCATAAGCGCCGCGGTCCCGATGCGGCGCTTATTCGAGGAATTCCATATGACTAAAAAACCGCTATAAAGCAACTCTAAAACAGCATTGGAAATTTCTTTTCATCAAAAGCGATGTTCTTCCGTTCAAAGTGATTATATTTCACGCTCGCCCATTAAGTTCTCCATCCAGAATTCTTGCAATACGTAGTTCTGTTGTGAAGGCTGTGAACTTTGCCGACACAAAGTTTGTTAAAGTGCCGGAAGAGACGAATGGTGACAATCAAAAGACGTTTCTGTTAGTTACTGTAAAATTTTCGTACAGATAGAAAATATACCTTAAAATTAAAAGAAAAGATTTCTTTGTCGCGTCCAATTTTTAAATAAGCGCCGCCCTCAAATAAGCGTCCCATTCGAGGCGCGAAAAATCTAATGAGCGCCTCGGCGCTTATTCGAGTAAATACAGTAGTCGACCGAGATGAGCAGTCGTTCGTGCAAATAAGTGGGCGTCAACTATTTCTGAGCAGACGGAGGGACTGTTAGTAGTCTTGGATTGAGATTACAATAGCTGAAGACTTATCTTTTGGAATTCATTTTACGAGGAAAAAAATCTCCTTAAATAAAGCGAATACGGCGGCGTTAGAAATTTAAGAGCAAAGATATACGACGGCGAATTACTGAACAAGATTGGTGCAAAAAGTAGACGCTACACGCATTTGCCATAGCAAAATGTTTTTCTTTATTATGTCCTCGAGGAGATTCATGGGATGCAAAACTGACATCATGGGTGCGTAGTGCGTGGACTCAAAATCTGTCAAATATTAGATCACCATTTTGAAAAGCGATGGTACGTAAAGGAGAAACGGGAGGTGGGGGTTTCGTGAAGTTTAGGAAAAGTGCGAAATATTTTGACATAAGAATGAGTCAGTATTAAAAATTATAAATTAATAAAACATTGACAACACCGAATTAAATTAACTGAAAACCAAACCTGTCCACTAACAACCCAAAATGCCTTTACGAGGTGGTGAACTCCCTTTCATTTCGTTCTGAAAGGAGCTGCGTCACAGATAACACACCTCGAAAAAGTTGGGAAAACTTTTTCGAGTTTGACATTCGTAAGCCATCTTAATCTCCTTCAGTCGTAACCATCCTTTTTTAGTTTTGGTTTATTATTACTTCTTTGGTATTTTTCTACCTTAGGAAACTATTATTTTGAGATTTCCTTCATTGTGAAAGTAGTTTTGTCAGATCAGAAAAATGAATGAAAATACCGTGACATAGCTCTTTTAAATCACAGCTATCTCATATATAAAATTCAACTACAAAGCCCCCTTAACTGAAAACAAAAAACTCTTTATTATCTCTCCTTAAATAACTTTACAATTTCCCTTTAAAGAGAAAGCTCTAAAAATGTTTATAAATTAAATGTCTATGATGTTTAAACAGAATTACAGTGAATGTTTTATCGAGTGAATTTTTAAATACCATCTCTCAAGCCGGTTGCATAAACCACTTGAAACAAGGTTTAGTTTAAGTGTTGCCCTAGAAACTTGGTAACAAGTTCATCCCTTCAAGTTTCATATTAACACATAAATCACTTCTACAGAGTTTTGAGCATTTTATACTATTCGACTTGGAAGAGTTGTTTTCTTCATCATCGTTCTATTCTGAGACGATTCTGCCTTTATGCTCTTTTTAGCGGCATTTGTGTGATAAGAAAGAATGTAAGCAATCAATGTACACTGGGTGAGGTAAAAAAAAAGTAAGGAAGGAAGAAGAAAAGAGGGAAGGAAGAAAGAGAAGGAAAAGAACAAACAAAGAAAAGACAAAAAAATCTGAACGCTATCTAAAACACAAAAAGAAACAAAGTAATGTTCCATGAGGCTGTTGTTGGAGACGGCTAGAAGCAGTTTAATTTACTGTGCAACACTGTCCAAAGGAAATGCGTCTCTGTTTGACATGGTGAGAGGTCCACTGCCAGTGGTAGATAACTGCACAACAGAGCGCGAGGGGAAACAAGTTTGCGATAGTAAGAGTATACTGACACTTGAGAATTAAAGTCCGTAAGAATAACCTTTTTGAGAATTTGTTGTAAATAAATCAGCGACTTTCTTTCTCCGTTTCTATATGTACTTCATGGCTCGAGAAAGACACCTTTTTGTGAAACTTTCCTACAGCAATGTATGTAGTGTTCGTGTTTTAGGTCCCCAATTCATTCAACTACTGTATGCTATTCCCACAGAGTTCAACACTGCGATATTAAAATGCCATATTTAGACTTTCCACCGCTAGCACCAGCCTCTTCTCGGTCATCTTCGCCCAAGCTAGGACAAGAATACGAAAGCTTCAGACGTGAGCCCGTGAGATTTGTGTGTAGTAGTGATGTGGCCGGTGACATTGATGGCGTGGTGCAGCGTGACGCGCTGAGATCGCATTGTTCCAGTGTTCGTAGGAGCTCTCCTTGCGTGACATTACCGATGTCGTCACGTTCTAGCAAAAAAGAAAAGTAATGTTTGAAACACACCAAAGAAATAAATGACAATGGCGACTGAGACGACAAAACTGAACCTCAGTCCTTGAAAAAAGTTTCTCAGCGGCTCATGCTATTGATAGGCAAAAATGTTTTACCCGATTGCCTCAGAATCCCAATAATTTTGACTAGAATTTCTACTTTTCTGTCAACGTTACCTTCGCTACTCGATAAACCGATTTGAAAAGTTCGTTTTAGAGACTTGGGTCCCTCAACACTTCTCCTTTACAAGAAATACCGAGAACCAGAGGAAAACCAGTGCAATTTCTATGACTTATTCCTCTGATGTCTCACCTGCAGTTTCACCAGACTGTTTAGACGCAATTTCCAACGCCGTTGTCAAATCCCACATCTGGAAAACAAAAATATAGACTTCCCTTAAAAACAAACTCGCGAAGAAAGCAAGCTGCTCGGAAATAATAGAAGCCACGTTCCGCGAGACCACTCTGGTCCCAAGATTTTGAAAGGAGCCTCTGTCAGGTACCTGAATCTTTTTGTGTTTTGTTGTGCGTTTTTTTTGTGTGGGCGTGATTCCAATTATTTGAAACCCTACCCCCCTTCCCCACACACTAAAATACATTCTCTTTGTTTACGTTTTGGAGAGCATTGCCATGAATCATTATTTCCTACCTTACTGAAAGAAAAGACCACACAGTAGGCTGCCATGATATTTGAACTCTGAGCCCCTTAGTGGTACAGGAACCACCTTTCAAACCCAAGAAAATTATGACGAACATCACAGTCACTTTAACAAAGCAGTGGTTAATCAGAGGCACTATACAGTGTCTGAGGAAATTCCTCTCACATTGTTTTTTCTTTTTTCTTTTCGAATCTAATGACAGAGACCTTCGCAGTTATCAAAACTCAAATCTATTGTGAATTTCCTGTTTCTATTGAAGTGTGGTTACAATCAGACATGTTTTTTCCGTTTGTTACCTGTATACATCCGTTTGAATGACCCGTGATTAGGAAACGCCGGGGTCTGGAGCCCATTCTGCTTGAGGCGTCACATTCGTGCACGCAATATGAAGTAATATTACTGCCGTCCACTGAGCGAATCGTGCAGATCCTAAAAGCAAAGCAAAGAGTTAAACTGTATATCATAAGGGCAACGGTTTACTGTCAGAGGGATCTAGTCGGCCAAGCGATGTACATTCAGCAAGAGCCCTTATTATTGTATTCCGAAGACAAATACATGTACCGTACATTAAGAGAGGATGGGCACACGGTGACAACTGGGCTTTACAGTCAACGCGCTTCATGCATGAACGTTCAACTTCAAATATTCATCGATTAGTTCATTCTTCGATTTCATTCTTCGAAAAATTTAGCGATTCTTTGAAACTTGGATTTTATATTCGAAACACTATTTTAGTTATTCCACAGTTTTTTTGTAACATCGTAATAATAATTCAAACTTTCCGAACAGAACTGAAAGGTTAGTTTTTTTTAGCTCAGTTTTCCAGTATGTCACGCGTGATATTTTTATTGTTTTCAAGCCCGGCGCAAAAAATGGCGAGAACATAAAGCCGACAAAAATAACCCGTAAAGAGAAAATCGACAACAGCAATCCTTAGAAAGAAAATCGAAAGGAATCTCTAATTGTAACAAAGGCAACTTATTCTTTAGCTGGAGGTTTCGTGGCTTAATCGGAAACCGGCAGAAAATATAAACAACAACCGCCACAATTTTATTTTCGCCGCGGTGTGTTCCAGCCGGTGTACATAGGTTTGCACATGATCGGAACATGAAAGTTTAGGTTTCCTAACCCCAAATGGCAAGAAATTCGCTTGGGAGCTTTTGTAAACGATTCTGATAAACCTTTGTCTTCTAAGGCAACGGGAACGAGTACGAACCTTTGCCTTCTAATGCAAGGAACGAAATCGTTAACCTTTTCAATGCTGTATTGGGTTTGTCAGATATTCCACGGAACCACGGAACACGAGAGTGCCAAAAGGAGCTGTTCATAAAATCGTCCGACACTATTTAGACCACGCGACGACTCAACCATTTCCTTGTGGAGGTAAAGATCCTTGATAACGGACGACATCCCTGTCAGAAGTAATTGATTAGCAATTCTTCCGAGTGCGCCATGTAGACGATTTCTGATGTTACGTGTAAACTTTCGAAGAATCAATTTCGTTCATCGAAAAAAAAAAACGTTCTCTTTCAATCTGTCTACAAGAATACGGTCATCCAATTAAAGAAAGGAATGCGTACGTGAAGAATGCAATCTTCATTCCATGATCGTTCATGCGTGAACCGCGTTGACTGTAACTTACAGAAAATGTAATAAGAACGGATTTACAGCTGAAGCCGGAAGGATTTCACAGTTAATTTATTTCCAACCTTTCAACCTTTCCTGGTATCTTTTTTTTCTGGCTGACCAAACACCCAACCAATCAAATGTTGACACGTGTACCACATGAGCAGCTTCTCTTCGCGCAATTTTAATACCAAAAGACCCTGGAGGCAAGGTTGGGATCTACTTGGCCTTGAATGTTCTCTCCTACTGTACTAGTCAACTATTTAGTCTTTATTCGTTACCTTTTTCCAGTCGAGGAGAACCGTACGATCACGTGATCTGTGTCTGGTACAAGCTTCTGAATAAACACCTGCTGATCATCTCGCTCGCCAAAAGGACCTGGGAAGGACAAAACAAAGAAAGGTACGTTAATTGTCAGTTAATAATGATTGGGCTTACCGCATGAATAAAAAAACAAAATGTCTCCGGTTACACCTTAACATCCCAAGATAGAGTTCCCTTCGTTGCCCGGAATGTGAGCGCCCGTTCCCCTATACCTGCAATCTACCTTTGTCAAGACAATAACACAAATTTCTGAATTTTTCTTCTCGAGAACGCTTAAGACAACCTTGAAAATGTTGCAGTTAGAATAAAAGAAAAGAAAGGAAACTGCACTCACCAATGCCGTTACCAGCTAACGCGCTAGGGTGGGCGTCCTGTGCCTCAAGAGACACAACATTGAAGGAAGCCAAGGGTGTGGAACCGGGCTGCGTGGAAATCATGCCGCGGAAGCGTGTCACGTTCCACGTACGCACGTGATTGTACTCTGAGCAGATGGACACTAGGTTTTTCTCGCTGAGCATAACTTTCACGACTGGGTTCCGATGAACCATGAATGTTTGGAAGAGCTGTGGTCCGTGACCTACCGTCTCGGGATGTTGCACGATTACTCTTACTGTCCCTGAACTGGTCCCGTATGCAATCTCGATCCAATTCCCGCTCAAACCTGAGGACAAGACGCTTATAGCATTACGTTCTTTATGGTGTTGTTGGCAAGCTTAGGGCTTAAAAGTTTTGCTAAAATCTGGTGCACGCTGTGGTCCTAAGGGTGTCCACCCCTTAAGGCATTCACTCCCAACCATTTTGAAAAAAAAAAACAAAACAAAACAATTTTAAGGCAATGATGCCGTAATTTGGCTCCTGTCTGCTCAAATCCCGGTTCAAACGTCTGTAACTTGATCTGAAACATGGAAATTGAACTTTTCTTCCATTTCCGAGGCTTTTCGGCAAATTTAATGTCTTTCCGGGTTTTAGCACTCAGTCCCGTTGTTTTTGGTTCTTAATTAGATTTTTTTTTGGGAGTTTGTAGGCCATCTGATGCTCTTTCCTTGGATTAGAAAAGATTTTAACTAAACTTTCAGTAAAGAGGAAATTTTCAACTAGAAGTGTCAACCAGTGCCAAGGCCAAATTTCACAAGGAAACTTTTTTCCTTTTTCTTTGTGTTGCTCTGGACTTTGTGTAACTCTGGACGGCGCCCGCCGTCTTGCTGCTTTTAGCACTTGGAACGTCCGTCTTTTTTTTTTTAATCTATTAGTAGCTTTAGTCATTAGTCATTTATTTTATTTAACGTGGGATCCACTGTAGTTGGCTAGGCTGTAGTGGTCTCCCTGCTATACCTGCAGTTTTTTTTTACCGTTTTTGTCTGTGGAGTTTTTGGTCGAACTCGACATTGCCTCCTCCCTGCTTAATAATTCTATGTATATGTGTTGTTTTCTTGTTAGGCGAAGCTAAATAAATAAGAGAGCGCTTCAGTTTAGGCACTTTTTGTTAGAAGTGTGCCAGGTGCAATAATTGGTTACCAAAAACATCTGCTGTCACTCAAAGTGATAACGTCACAAACTGAACAAGGACCATGGTCCTTTAGCTTTACGGGCGGTTTGGGGCGACACGGGAGTCGATTGGTTAAGGTACATGTACACTCTATGGGTTATGCACCCAGTGGGGATGAGTCTGAGAGTGAAGGCTACCGTTGTTCCTCTGTGCCTTGAAAATCCTAATTGAATAGTCCCCTGGAGTCTGACAAGTCTGTGCCCAGCAAGCGAGTACTCCCAATTTGCGGAAACAGTTCGTCCAGGATTAAAAAAAAACCTATTGTCACAATTTGCACTCCCTGTCAGACGGGAAAGGTTATCATGTAGCAACATTTAGTAGCCAAAATATGGTTGCATTTTATGCTAAATCGTTCGGATTTGAAATTAGAATAAGCAATGTTTTTTCCCAGTCTGGGTGAACACGTGCTACTGTATTACACACACGGAGGACAAGCCAAAGTTCGCTAAATGGAACGCATTTTCCGAAACCAGATTCAGAGGCCAATGTAAACGATCAAACTTCGAGCGTGAATCGTTCAGATTGTCATCTAAGAATCGTGTGTCCTCAAATTAATCAAAAAATCGAATTTTCTATCGCAAAATGCAGATTTAGATTGGCCAAACGAGACGCTATCTCTATAGCTTTATATGTTTGTTAATCACACACAATACCTGTATATAGAATGTACCAGGAACACTTAATTTGAATAAAAGTACGCCTTGAAGGTCCTTACACATATAAAATTGCAGGGAAATTCTTATCCAACGACTTCCCATGTCGCAGACTATTAGCCATATTTTTTGTAGGATCTAGAGCATTTACGAGTCAAGTTTGTTTACTTACAAGTCTTGGGCGTTAAGTAGACACTGAGTGCCGTCACCATGTCCTCGTTGGGGTCTTTATAAAGCTCGGTCACCAGAAGATCATTATCCTTCATTCTCAACGGAAACTTCTGCATGTCTACAAAGAAAACCATTCCTCAGTGATACAGGGAACACCCTCGGTCTGTAAATTATCACAAGGATTCATTATAAGGACTGAACACAACAGCTACTACCGAAAAGCCTCAAGCCATACTAGAACGATGTGAGCTGACAGTTATTCAGATTTTTCGTTTATCTTCTGTCAGACGGGGTTTCGCAGCTTTACAATTACGCGCTAACACAAACTTCTTTATACGTTTACTCCAATCATCCACATTACAACGATCACACAAGATCAACGTTTTCAGCAGACTACACACAAAAAAAAAAAAAACATCAGTGTGGATGGGGTCGATGAATTTTGGAAAGGCAAAAGAAAGACGACACTTTAAATTCCAAGAAAACACTTTTGAGTCAACGATGCGGATCGTGGCACTGCGATGGCTACAGAAAGATGCCAGCAAACTTACCGATGTAATAAATAGAGCCGTTTGTACATCCAAGAAGAAGAAAGGATCCCGCTGTATCATAGCTAGATATTGGCATTACATCCTGGATCTAGAGAAAGAAAAACAACTTTTAAGTCCGTTGTCATCTTTTATTAAAGTACAGAGGAACTTTGATTTAACCAAGTGCCAAGGGACTGGGGAAATTGGTTCGTTATATCGAGGTTCTTTTCCATACATTACACTATTACTGGGTTAAAAAAATATTGTTCGTTATACCAGGGATTTCACTGTAACTGACCAAAAAATTTAACTGGTGTTTTCTGGCAAAACCTTGAAGAAGCGACCCCACATTGAAAGAAGTACAAAACACGCCGAAAATAAAGATTCTATAGAGCGGAACTCGGAAATGGACAATGTAAACATTGTTTTAACTGATAAATTATTTTTACAGTGGAAATTTATCGTACACTGAAGCTGTCTGTCCATACCTGCCAGTGCTGTGTCATAGAGTTCCACACTCCAATCTTTCCCGTGTGGCTAGTGGCAACAAGTTGGCTTCCAATAAAAAACAGAGCATCCACTGGGACACCCAGATCAAACGTTCCTGCAACCAACCACCAAAATGAGGCAGGCAAAGTCTTCACGGGCCCATGTGGTAACCAAAAACTACTGGTCCTTAAAAATACCGTTTCTAGAGCACGAGTTGAGTAGAAGTATTACTACTTCTAGGTTTTTCCTTAACCGTTTGCCAGTGCCTACTCACATCGTATGATTCTGGTTAGAGAAAGGCAATGTGAAGAAAAGTTTCTTGTAACGATGATGACCATCACTTGAAGAATATCAACTTAACCAGTCAAAAAAGGACCTCAAAAAATCAAGCTTCAATGGGATTCTAACCCATGATCTCTGCAATACCAATGCAGCGCTCTAGCCAGCAAAGCTATCAAGCCAACTGGGAGCTGGTCACTTGTGAGTTCTACGAATTTATGTGACCTCTGTGATACCAAAGCACTGCACCGGTATCGCAGAGGTCATGAGTTCGAATCCTGTTCAAGCCTGAATTTTTCAGGTTTTCCTTTTTCAGCTGCCTAAATTGATATTCTTCACTGCAATGGTCGTCAACATTAATTTTTTTATTTTTATACACCGTGGATATAATTACATGATTTCACTGTTAAAATTTCCTGTCTTGGAAAATAACACAATGGCAGAGACCAGGCTTTCAGGTAAAAGAATGGGAAGTTCTAACGACTAGACAGACTGCTGTGCCTCTCAAAGTGTGGTGGAATGGCAGGCAAAAAGACATAGATGAAAAATATAATGGATTAAGAAAGGTAAATTTATTTTTCCACACACCCTGTGAGCCCAAAGTAAAACAATTTTAATTGTTGCCGTTACCTTCAGTTAACAGGGTTCGTACCCTTTTAACATTTTAAAATTCCAGGACTTTCCATGACCTTTTCCAGGACCTTTTAACGTTTTCCATGACCTAAATTTAGCCTTTTGTTTACAAAAATGGTGAAGTGGATCCACTTTATGACTCATTAATTTTCTCTTCTTGCGATTTTCATTCACAGAAAAAGCAACTGCTAAATCTATTTTGTACAATACCCTTGTAGAACTTCATTTTCCATGACTTTCCATGACCAATGCTTAATTTCCATGACTTTCAAGGCCTGGAAAATCAAATTCTAAAATTCCATGACTTTCCAGGTTTTCCATGACCTGTACGAACCCTGAGTTAAGGTTAGGATGGTTGCAGGAAAAAGCAAGAACAAACTAACATCTTAGAAACAAAAAAACTTACATCTTAGCTGACAATTGAGAAGCAATGGTTTAAGAGAATAACTCACCAATTTCAAACTTCACAGCACCATGGATGTGATCTGTGGTAGTAAAGCTCCACAAACGAATTTTACCTTCTGCAAGAGACAAGAACATTTGTCATTTTGTAAAAATTTATCAGAGTTCATCAACACCCTCGTTAAAGGATCCTAGTCACCCACAGTGCTCTGCGCGCATCGAGTGAGAAATCCGCCATTTTCTATGCCATCTAAAATCAGGATTTTTTCACAGTGAATTGAAATCCGGCTACATCTGCACCAATACGGCCAGTTTTGGCCTTCATTCACTTTTTTGGCCTTAAAAAATCAATGGCGGTTACATCTGGCTGGTTATTTTGGTGTTGTTTGCTATTTTTCTCGTGAAATGTTCGAGACAACGCCAGGACTCTAAGCAGTTTATGCTCTCCTTCGCGTGGTAGTACTAAAACAGTCAAGCTTATGAAAGAAATCATTATTCAAGGACCTTCTTGGTTATTGCTACCATGGGTACAAGAGGATCAATTGAAAGGCTCACCGAAAAAGGGAGTAAATGCCAATTTGGTCTTGGAAATTATTCAAATTGCTCCAGTTTAGCTCTAATTTGCCATTCAGGATGATTATCATTTAAGAAACATACCTTTCATATCTATCTACCTGTATGGTGCTCCGCATGTGCGAGCCGAGCAGAGCATTGCTATCAATAAATAATTAGCCCTTCATGAGTGCAATGAGGTTTTAAAATTCTCATACTTAATTATATGCAACACGTCTCTGGCACTAGGGTAAGGCATTACGTTACATAGATTTAAAAGCCTCATAAGTTCAAAATAACCAACCTGATGATACAGCCAGCATCCTATCACCAAGGGAACTGGACGTTACTTTGGCATTCAATGCCATTTTTTCCACACAGTTTTCCAGATATGGAGTGAAAAAGATCAGCTCCCATCCAACAGAGTCTTTGGATCTAAAGAAACAGTCAGCCATGATCAAATAACTCACATGTAAAAACCAAGATTTTTTGGAGTTTGGCATGAAAACAACAAAATGCATCTTATACCATTCAAATAGTTACAGTTTGTATGCACAAATAAAATGAATAAGAGCTTTTAACACTTTAATGCCCAAGAGTGCCATATGGCACAAGATGACATTACATGCTCAATATTTCGTCAATTTGTGTGAAATTTGCACAACCAAAAGATCTTGGAAAGATCTGCACACTGGAGGCATAAAATGGAGCCCACCTCCTATATGAGACTTGATTTACCACCCCTCCAACTTTTGGAACATTTTCCCTTTGTAATTTTAGGTCCAAGTTGATATCTGGCAACAAGCAGTGCACCCAGAGCTGCAAATTTAGCTATAGTTTAGGGGTATCCCCAATATGTACGAGGAATAGGAAGATTTTAAATGTTTTTCTTTTTTCATTTTGCACCCTTCTTAGTCTAATCTGAGACATCCTCCATCCCTGCTTGTGTCATTTACAGCACACCCTAGAAATAACCTTTCAAGTGGTATATCACATGGGGTCTACCAATTCATCGTTGCCAATTTAGAAAAACTTGGCATTTACCTTGGGCGGGAAAGGGTTAAAGAATAAGCTTGCGATTCGGTGCCAAATGGTGGTCGTGATGGGGGGGGGGGGGCCTGCCAGTGCTCGGAGGCAACCCAGGGTCCATGGCATTGCCCCATGGAAACCCTGACACAGCCCACCACCCAGGCACCCGTCACACTGATAGACTCAGTGGAAACATGGACATACTTACCTGAACATACTCTTACCAACTGCATGGAGGGAAGGAATGGGAGCAATGATTTGCTACCAAGAGTGAGATAGGAGCAATCCGCAACAAACAGCAAATGTAAGCAATATAAATTATATAGTGCTGGCAAGCGAGAGGTTGTGCTGGCCCTGGCAAGCTACTAGGGGAACCCCACACATCTCTGCAGGCTTACCTACAATTGTCTCGAGTTTAACTTTGCCTAGTAAATTGCATTTAGCCACAAAAGGATGCCCATTAATTTTCTACTGAGTGTTGCCCTAGTAAGGAAATGCAAACCAAATGAAGTAAAAAACTGAAATTCTAAAAGGGGTGCACAACAGTAAGCGGAATACACGTGATTCCTCTGCAATGCATAAGCTGAGAAATACAAGTATACCAAACCCTAAGGATTAACAGAATGATAATCTCTGTGCATGGTTTGAACCCGCGATTCTCATCATGAGTCACTTAAGTATGATCGTCCAGGTGAGTGTAGCCCTGAGAAAGACTGTTTGTGGTGATATTGACTGACGTTTCAACAACCTGAGTGGAAGTCAGGTTGACTCTTGGGTCTGACGATGACTTCTGCTCAGGTTGTCAAAACGTCAGGTCATGTCACCACAAACAGACTTTCTCAAGACTACACTCGCCTCTGGACCATCACACTTTACCAACTTAGAAATGTTTGTAGAGGAACTATTCCTAATGGAGAAGGGAACTACATTGTATTGTTAATGGCGAAGGGAAGTTCATTTCTGCTAATATTCTGCACAAAAAAGTAGTCTTAAAGGGGTCATGTCACGAGGATTTCGCTATTTTGGGTCAATTCTGTGCCCAATTCATTAGTTAGTGCCTTTACTCATACACAAAATACTCCTCTAAAACTGTGAGGAAGATATCAAATGAATTTTTTCAAGGAGAGCTAACCATAATAATATTTTTGGTGATTTTTGAAGACATAGTATGAAAACTTGAAAAAATTGGCCCAATTTTTTCAAGTTTCAATCCATTTCCATCCATGCCATCGGTAGCAACAGACGCCAGGAAACAGTTTCATTGTCGTAAGATAGTCTTTAGTAACAAAGCTAGACCGTTACTTTTGGAATTCAATTGATGCGAAGACACTTTTGAACTTTTTACAAAGATACCAAAATAGCGCGACATAGCCTCTTTAAGTTGCATTTGGCTGTACCTCTTGCATCTGAACTGACCTGTAACAGAACACAGAGTGAGCAAAAGCAACTGCCACAAGACTGTGATGTCCTATTACCATCAGCACTCTTCTGGAGTCCACTTCTGCACAAGAAAATCAAGAAAAAATTTGAAATACATTGTAGTTTGACTCCCAGATATGGAGAATTGAGGTGATACTAACTTCTGAGTCTGCGGATAAAATCCTGTGGTGTGACCATTCAAGTGAACCCTCATCAGCAGTACTTTCACATGGTACTATTTATATTTAAGTTTTTTACAAAATGAAACTTGAGATTTGTCTTGAATTTTGATTTTAGGCACTCTTGGGAGTGAAAGGGTTAAGTATATTTTTGTTTCGACAAGGATCCTGCCATGCCAAAATTTCTCGGCATTAGCAACATCTGGCTTTGTGTCACGTGCCAAAACTAATACACTGTATAGTTGGAGTAAAACCTCATTTTTTGGTGGTGGCCTTAAAATTTTGGTCGTAGCTACTTTCCAGCAAAATGATTTATAATACTGAGAAGAGGTTCGAACTGTGAATATAATTGACTGACAAAAATTTCAATCTGTTGTTTAACACATGTAAGTTGACCAGCCAAAGTGTGTAAACATACATCTGTACGTGCAAAACAACACTGTGAACAGATGTGGTACTTTCAACACAGTGTTCTCCCCAGTTTTCAGGGTAACAGGTAAGTCAGTTTTTTAGACCGGTAAAGCAGCTCTCGGTTGAAAATCTTTTTCTACCCTAGAGTGGAATTGTGGTCATGAGACCTGTAATGTTGCTGGCATGACAATAGGCTAACACACGTCTCGAAAACCCTTCAAAACGGTTGACGTTTGTAATTCCTGTCACCTGGAACGTATTAACGTACAGATAAACGTCGAGAAGAAAAGCAACCTAAAAAACGTACTGAGAAACGCCTAGAAGATGAGACATACTCCTTACAAAGGCACAAACCAAGAACTTCGAGGAGCAGACAATACTAAGAGTACCTTTCGAACAAACCTGAGCAAACCAACCTACGGATGTAGACGTCAAGAAGATAACACTAGTATCTTACGACAATGCTAACGTACGGAGAAATGTCAAGGAGATACAACTAAACAACATCTAAATTACGAATATACTAGCACACGGACAAACGTTGAGAAGATAACAATAATATTTTTCAAATGTTTTAATGTACAGAGAAATGTCGACAGTCGAGAAGAAAAGACCTTACACCACTGACAAACACACTATCCTATGGAAAATGTCGAGAAGACTAATACCTTAGGAATGTACTAGCATACGGAAAAACGTTAAAAAGATACGACTAACATCTTACTAAGGTAGAAACGTGCGGAGAAACGTAGAGAAGATGAGACTATTATCTAACAAACTTAGAAATGTTGAGATGATAAGACTACGTCTAATATTGTACAAACGCATGGACAATGAGAAAAGTTACTAATTAAACTAGACTTATGTGGTACGCAGTAGCCTGCGCTGCAGACGTAATCTAACGGTCATTCCGTCTGCGGCGCAGGGTAGGTACGCAGTACAAAGGACATAAATCTTTTCATAATTCAATCCGATAATAAATCTTTCACGATCCCAAACTGTTGGATGTTTCTAAGCCAGGCCTTTATCTGGTTCCGGCTAACCGGTAACAAGCCGTGCTACAAGCGGTAAATTTTACCGGTTACCGCCTGATAAGGAGAACACTGCAACACCTTTGTTTTCTTTGTTGTGATGATGATGATGTTGATGCTGATGATGATGATGATAATATTATTACTTTGGTTTTGTTTTCATCATTCTAGAACTTACCCAAAGGGTCAGCTGAGTCATCAGGGATTTCTCTGACGCCAGAATCTCTGTAAGCAGACACATCAGTTTCATACCGTGATGTACTGATTACTGTGGATGCAGAGCTTCGTCTTGTAAGGGTTGCTGATGATGAATGTCTTGACACAGGAGGAAGTGGAAATTCTGACAAGAACAAGTCATAATTTTCATTTAAATTTGAATTTCAAATCCAATCCTTTTACTTTTACAATAATATTTTACATAAAACTATTGTTTTTATTACTTATTATAATCCAAGGAACTTAAGGTCACTGCCCTGTATTGCATCCTTACTGTGCACGATTTGTTGCATCTTTAGCGCGCGCTCACAGCGTGCACATCCAGGGAGTAATAGGTTTCCTATGAGGCTAAGCTCACCAGAGAAAAGAAAAGTTATTTACTCTTAAACAAGCATGGTGACCTATCTTTTTTGTTCAAAGAGTTAGAAAAAAACACACGTTCAAAAAAAAAATTATTACTAGAAATGTGTTACTCACAGAGATGAAATCACGACCTCAAGAACATGCGCATGAGAAAGGTTTTAATTAAGTCAATTTCGTTTGATGCTTCAAGCATCTACCATAAAACATATAGTAAATTGTTCCTTGTTATCGATATTTTACTTCTAGTACATTGCTTCAAGATTTGCTTTAATTATGTGCTTCCTGTCCCTACAGAAAGTAGTGAAAACTGATCAAATAAACATGTGTTTGTTAGGCAAAATTGCATGGAATTATGGGGTAACTTGTGACAATATCTCGTAAACGGACATGGGGACCTATTCTTTTTATTTTATATTTCAAAACATTGCACGATAGATAACAACTTGTGAAAGTTTGACAAAAATCGCATGTTAAATTTTATTTCGGGGGAATGACCTTAATAAACCAATCATGTCTTCCTTTAGGCAAATTTTCCCACGTGCTACCATAGGTTTCAGTTTTTGCTCCAAGCTCTTTTTACCTGGTTGTTTTATTGTATTATTTGCACTTGCTGTGCATGTAACTGGTAAGATGTAATTATTGCAGCTCTGGCTCCTTAATAATCATTAGAAACAACCAGTTCCAATTGATAATTTGTGGTGCTTAGTTTTTCAGTTACCTGGAGGGTTAAGGTATCCATGGAAGAGCACGTCACCACACTTGGAATGTGATACCTCTTCACACAAAGCCAGCCGCTTAGCTGTTTGTTAGGACAAAAAACAGATCATTAGTGAATAAAAAACCAAATCAAAAAAATGGCATGTTATGAATTCACAGATCAGTGAATGATAATTTTAATGTTCCATACAATGAGGGAATATTGATTAGTTTTTTGTACAGTGTAATTCTTGAACTGAATTGCAACATCCTGGAGGGCGGGGAGGGGATATGTGCCACTGTGAAGGGTATGATTTCCAACCAGTTTAGTCTGGGATAAGGTATACAAATCAGAGAGTTTTGGTCTAGAATAGGGTGTCATTTATCAGGAAACTGATCAGTGGTAGGAAGTGACACTTAAAGAGTCTGGAATAGGATAGGGATTTTTGGTGTCTACACATATACATGTACGTAGTCTGGAATAGGGTTGCACAATGCAGCTGAACATGACCTGGAATAGAGCAAAGGTTTCAGAATCCCGGCAGCACACCCCCATCCAAAAATTCCCAGAGTGCCCCCCCCCCCCCCCCCAAGTTTAACATGAGAGAAAGGGGTGAGGACCAGCAATGTGGTGGTACAATCATGTACTGTAGTCAAGGGAAGGAGAGAAGTACAGGGAAGTAAGTATCAAGTTCTTTCCCCTGCCCCTCCCCCAGGTAACTAAATGTATGGCTTATACTCATACCTAGGGGGGTGATGCCATAATATTCAGCCTCGTGCTTGATAACTCTCAAGTCAAGCCCTCTGAAACAAGAATAAATTTTCACAACCATTTGCGATGGGTAGCCTCAGCTGATAAACTTGTAGATTAAAATCATGGTACAAGGCTTACAAGGTCTCTTAATCACTACTCAGATCTGTTCAGTTCAGTTCTGAGTAAAAACTCTGTCAACTCTCTCAAAACGTTTTGTAGTAACCTGAGAGGGCAACAGCAGCCACATCCTCTTGCTTGCTATGGGAGTTCAATGTGAACAACCAGTGATTGACTTTAGCAGCAGCTCACTAGTTCAGGACTAGAAAGATTGGGTTTGGGCCAGTAAAATAAATTTAAGAATCACTGATTACTGAGCTAGTCATTAGAAGATGATTAATTTTGGAAATAAAATACATTTTCTAGCATTTTACAATATAGCTGTAATTCCATATCACTAAATGAGACTGGTAAATGTGAATGACTTAGTAAGAAGACTGGACACTATGAACCCCAGTACATAACGTGCAGGCTGCCAACTTGGATGCTGATCGCTTGGTGCATTGTGGCTCTATCATGAAGAGTATACAGTTGTTTTTGAAGAAAGTTCATCAATTAAACATGTGAAAGTACAAAAGTTTAGTAACTACTGGTATCAGTCATTCAGACAATTCAGAGCTTGACTGCCAGCTTATACCTGTTGGCTACTTGAGCAAATTTTAATCATCACTAGCCGAAAACCTAGGTAGGGTTCAAGGACTGCCAACTGTACAATGTTGGTAGAAAAATTACTTCATTACAACTTCACGCCGATTTAAGTGTGTACCCCAAATTTTGGGGTCGTTAAGTATTCATATATTCATCCTATTGTTCTTGCTCATTGTCGATTACTTGCCGAAGACGCATCTATTTCCGAAGAGCGCAAACGCTTTGATGTAGGTGAGACATTTTCCCTTTGTTTCAAATTTGCTGCTTGATCGATTTTTTAATCCCTATTGTTACCTGACGTGTGTTACATTTCAGCAAAAGACGCTGCAGCTTGCCTGTTAAAATCCCCAGGGATGCTTACAAAGCGGCGGACACTGCACTAAAATATTCATTTTCGGTCACGCACAGTATTACAAAGTAAACAAAACTAAACCACATAAATTCGCAGATAAAGCTTATTTGTAAATCCATCATCTCTAGTAGTATCAATTTCTTCGCTACTCGCTTGTCTGGAAATATTTTCGCTTTTATAAGGCATTTCTGAATGAAACCTACAGATTTATAAAGTACCTGCAACAACAAACTATCTCTTCGATATAAATATTAAAGAACACAAGCTAGGTTTTGTTTTGTTGTTTTCACATTCAAACTTTAAATGGACTCGGGGGAATGGTTGAAAAGGCAAAGGAGTTTTACACACTTTACCACAGCAATTAAGTAACAGACAAATAAATAAGTCGCTTAATGAAAACAAGCGGGTATTATACTACAGCTTAATTCTGACATGGATCACCAGCGCAAAATAAACACGCAAACTCACCGCGTTGTCGGTGAATAAAAATCTGTGTGCGGAGAGAGTAAAATAATTATTCTTGTTCTACGGGAGACAGAAGTTTTTATTCATGGAACAATTTAGATCATTCTGACAAGTTGTGAATGAGCTTATTTCTTAACGTAAACTTATAACATGCGAAGCCTTCTTCTTCATGGAGGCGCCATGGCGGATTGAAACCGAAACTGCCGATCGATCGGTCATTATAATTATACAGTCGCTTTTCCGACTCCCCGAACGCTTTCCTTTCAAAGATTCAAATCAGAGTTTCAGCTTTTAAGTGAAAAAAAACTTTATTGTTCAAGTGGCTGATGCAATCCTTTTAAATACGGTAAGCTTAAACACAACGTGTGCCAGAAAAGATGGTTATACTCTAGATGTCTGTCAGAACAGTGGTCAGCTACGCAGTTCGAAACCGTTGCTCGACGAAAAAAAGTCGAATCTCGGCCTACAGTGATCAAAATTTCTCGTTCAAGATCTCTTTTTGAAGCTCTCAAAATGCTCCGTTTTGATAAATATATATTAAAGTTGAAAGTGTTTTGCGAAATACGTAAATCCACAAAGCTCCACGATAATACATTGTAATAATTCTCTGCAGTTCCATTGACACATTTAGAACAACAGGATACGCTCACATCTTCGCGGCTCAGGGCAGCTTAATTGAGCTATTGTTCCAACCCTTTGTATTAGCTTCTGGGTCTTGCTCTAAAAAATCTCACCTTTTTTCAACCGAGTCAAACCGAAAATTTGCAATCACTCTCGAAGTGAATGCCCCAAGGAATAAACTGAGCCTTCAGGGCACAAAATCCAGCGGTAACGCCCATTTCTAAAATACACACTTAAATCGGCATGAAGTTGTAATGTTGCTGCCAGCACTTCACAGACAGTTGCTTATCATGTACTGTACAAGAAAATACTGGCAACACGGCTCTCCCAATAATGCTCTGAATAATAACATTAATGGCATTCCTGTTTTCTATCTGCTAAATGTTGGTGAGAACAAATATTTTCCCTTACCTTGCATCAAGTTCTTTGGTCCTAAGGAAATTCAAAATGGGTACAAATGCCTCTGGATCTCTGTCAATAAATATCTAATAAAAAATTCAAGAGATGGAGTATGACTTAGAAAAGAACTGAGTCATCGCAAGTGCCTGGTTTAACAGACTGAAAAGCATAATGTAAAATTCCACAAATAATGGCCCCCCAAAAGCAATGTTGATGTTTGGATGTTTCTCATAATCCTTAAAAGTAATAGAATACATGTGTACATTGATCAAAGTGCCTAAAGTAAGCAAATGTTTAGTCTTTTTCTTTGCATCCACATGCAAGATTCTGGTCTAAATTATTTTAAATACAATAAAATTGCAACTTACTGCTCCTGTGTCATCTCTTAGAGATGCAATTCTTCCACTTAGTAAACTGGGAAAAAACAAACACAAATGAGGGAGACTTCATTTTGACATTTTGTAGGTATGACTTGAATTCATTTTAAACCCTAAAAGGTACCAATTCTGAAAAGTACATGTAGATACCGGATGTTCCATTTTTTTTATCTGCACCCCCCTTCCCCATGAGAATGGACAGCTTTTGCTCAGGGGATCAGATTTTTTTCGAAGGGGCCGCCAAAATATGAACCCCTTCTGATTTTTTTTTCAAAGAACCTGCCGACATATGAATCCCTCAGAGTTTTTATATCAAAACCCTGATGCAATCGGGCACTGATGGAGTTGACATTAAAAGTTTGCTTACAATGTCTTTGTTGCTAAACTTGTATTTTAGAGAAATACTTATGCATTTAAAAAAATTGATGTATAAGTTAATTTGCTTGTCTTTACTCTTTCAAACAATTAACAACAATTTTTACTTAAGGTGGTACAATTGGCTAAAGGTCCAAAAAATTTTTACTTGTTAGTTCACTTATTGTGTACTTCATATATTGCTATGTTGTTATTTACAAAATAACGGCTCAGTGATCACTAGTTTCCGAGAAAGAGAGGGTTGAAATTCGTTGTCAAGCTGCCATTTTGAGCCGCCATCTTGGAATTTTGCATGTAGACTCCCTTCTGGTCTTGCGCGCAGCTGGATGTCTTTGAATCTACAGCAGTGAAGCTAAAGGTATTGAGAGTAAATGAAAACATGACGACAAGCTATATCAACCAGAATACTAACAGACTTTTTGGTGATATTCAATTGCTATCTCACCCATCAGAAAAAAAGCAAGCTCAGTTTATCACAATAACCTGGCTTTATACACAACAAGACGAAGCGTACCGTGCATTCATGCAGCAAGGTAAAGTTGACAAATCAAAAGAGTAATATCACAATTGCTGGCCACAACTACCTCATAATAGAAGGATGACTCAGGTACAAAAACTCCTCTTTCATCAGAGTGTCTCCATTATTATTAAGGCCGCGGGTGACAAGTTGCTCCTGAATAAATTTATAAGGCAAAATTTTGGTGGAGGTCGTACGTTAAAAAACTTTAGATCTTGTTCGTTTAGGAGCCGATTTCGTTGAAACTTAAGAGAGGGCTTAAGGAATGTTGAAAGTGCAACAAGATTGTTTTTTTCTTTGATAAATTGCGTTTCTTTGCGATGCTTTGAGCTTCCAAAATTAAGATTTGGTAAAACGTGACTCCGTGTCCAAGTTTTCACCTCGTGGAGAAGACAACACTTCTTGATTTTGCCACTAATTGATCAGTTAAAACCTCTATTGTGTCACAACAGAAGCCGATTTTGTGATTTCAAGTTCCACTGAAAGTTATAAGCCTTTAAATTAGTAAAATCGTCCTTGTTTAAATTTGAAGACTTAAAACTTCTGTTAAAAAGCCTGTTTTAAAAAAGTGCTTCTGTTGTGACAACCTACAACACACCTACTGTATTTTACCTGTCTGCTGTGTCAGTTCAGGAAATTTTATATCCGCGAGCTGTATTCTTGGATACAATATTGGTGGTTTTACGGCTTCCGAAAGCTTATCGAAGAAACACGATTGTCACCAAGAATATTTTATTATGCAAATTATGGATATAAATCAAAGATTTTATACTGCAGAGCTTACTCATGAATATTTCGCACAATATCACTATCATTCGTCGCACTTCGTGCATACGCTTTAAATAAATGAATACTAATGATCTAGTCTCTCACCCACGGCCTTAAAACCAGTAAGATCTTCAATCCTTGGTTCAAAATTATGCATCCTCATGCAGTCCATAGCTGAATGTTTCCCCGATAAACTCCCGATATTTACCCGACGTCAACACATAACTACTCTGTGAACAGATTTATATCAGATACAAATAAATCTATGGCATCTTTGCAAGTTTTAGAATCTCTTTCAGACAAATGTAAGCTGCCTGCTTCTTGCATGCAAATGAGCCAGCCAAAATATTATCATGTCTACGTATTTGATTGTATGAAAATACTGTAAATCAACCTTCTCTTGAGTGCTGTAAAGACAAAAGGAAAAAATTCACCCGGTAAACGAAAGACTGTTTCAATCGAATCTCTTTCGCTGAGGAAACCAAATGCCCATGTGAATACTCGATAGCTTTCTCGAACATACACGGCATATGTGCATAATGACTTGTGTGCAATGTCATAGCTGACAAAACGATTGCAGTGTCATTGTTTATTGTGGTTGCTAGGGACTCTGCGATTGTTTTATTCTAGGACGCGTTACATGCTCGAAATACGCCATTTTCCCCGTTTCTTCCACGAAATGAGTGTCCCAGAAGGCAATGCAACTTGTAACACAGAAAACAAACATGGCGGACTCAAATTGAGCAAACAAAAGCATAAAGACGTGCAAAATTTGACGTATTATCAGCACGTGTGAGGTGAAAATAGGAATATTTTCCATGCATTTTAATCACTTCTGATGAAAGTTACCAGAGTTAACAAGCACAAATAGAGCTATTTTGCCTGACTTTATAGCCGCAATTTCTCGTTGCATCGGATTATGTTGTGGCATGTCATGTGCCTGGTTTAGAGATCTTCTAATGTGTGGTTCCAGAAAATATCCATACCCCCCCCACGGAAGGTCACGGGAAATTCCGAGGGGGACGGGGGTTCAAAGGCAGAAATTTCCGAGGGGAGTGGGGGTTTCAGAGGAAGCTCCTTTTCCACAGGGTGAAGAAACACGAAAAAATTGAAAGCAACGCACGATTGATCCCAAGCACGAAGTAATACTCACGTAGGCTGTTTTGACCTTCAAAACTACGCAAATATGTTGACCGAAATGCCAAATTTTGCGACTTTGACTCGTATGAAATTTCAGTAGACCTGATTCGCATATTTGCGTTTACGGAAAATTGTGTGTCTCCTTGGCCTTTGGTGAATATTGCACCGTTTTCAATCCATTCAATGGGAACGTTTTTCGCTAAACATCAAAGTTGTTTAAACAAATACAAAAATATTTTTATCGCGCAATCCAGCAAAGGGTATTCAGCCGCTTTTCACCGGATATCATCGAGATAGAATTGTTGCGTTACATAAACAGTGACGCTCATAATTTGAAAAGGTCAGATTTCACGCATTATGCAAATTTGATGCGTTTTTGAACTGAAACTAAAAGTCCAGCCTGTATTAGCTATTTCTTACAAATTCTTTTACAGTTGTCATTATCTTTGAGTTTCCATTTGACCTTCATTTACTATTTCAATTTTAAACAAAGGATAAAGTGCGGGAAGAAAGGTTCGAGTTGTTATACCTCTGTGCAATTTATTTTTAGACTCACGGTATGCAAATTCACTTGTGCATAATCCCAGGAAAAAAGCCGCTATTTTACTATAATTCTCTTTCGAACATCATAACCGTCAATTTTTAGTGTAATTTACATTCAACAGTTTCACTTTTGACGGCAGGTTTGAGTGTGGCAAACACAATTTCAATTCTCAAAAGTTTGGCTTCGTTGTTTACGTCGCATTCGGCACGAAAATTATTCGCGGCAACCCTCGGCACCAACGTTAAGAGAACGTTACAACAATCGGTTTAAACAAATTTTCGTGAAAAACAGAACATTTCAAACCCGATAGCAAACATGCAAATAGTATAGAACAATAACAAAGCGTTATATGTTGAAAATGGATGTTATAATAGTAAATGTTACAACAAAAACCATGTTCGCGTAACGTGGAAATTCCTGGGGGGAGGGGGGGTCATCAAAGACCCCCTTGGAACGGAAATTCCTAAGGGGTGGGGGGTGCAAACCAAAAAACCTTCCGTGGGAGGGGTATGGATATTTTCTGGAACCACACAATCCTTTTTACATAGGTGTTTGATAGTACAAAGAAGAAAGCTTTCAAACAAAAAGAAACGAAGAAAAGAAAATAATTATGAATTTGAGTGACATTTTAGGTGTTAATTTTCACACCATTCTGACAGGAAATTCAAAATTTTGACTTGAAATTTGGATTCTATGGGAAAAAATACAAAGGAATAGTTCTGTTTGAAATTAAAACAAAGTGAAAAAAGCATTTCAGAATTCTCCGTTTGGAACACATTTTAGCCAATTGTACCACCTTAACAATAATTTTATAAGCAGATTTATCTTTCAAAACATCAGTGCTTGCTTGCATCAGCTGACAGCTGTTGCTGCAGTGAAAAACAATGCTGCATACTGCTGTGTAACAACTACGAAAGCACGCTGTTAATTGACTGTAAAGCTCCATATTGTTATTCTGCTGTAGCTCTCTTGCAGCATACCAGCAGCTCTCACTACTGCAGCACTCACGCAGTCATTTTGCGTTACTGCTATAGCACAATGAAAACAGCATTCATGCAACCTTTCAGCAGTGTTCACTGCAGTCCTTGTAAGTCACTAAAGCAGTGCTGCGCAAATGTAATCTGTTTCGTACAGGTTAGAATTGCACTGGTGAGTTTAAGGTCAGATAATGCTTATTGTTAAAGCTGGAATGCTTACCTAGAAAAAAACGAGTCTGGTATCCATGTCAGAGTCTGCTTGGAAGTTGAGAACCTGTGAACGTTCAATGCACATGTTAGTCATAACTGCGTGGATGTTAAAACTCACTTAGCCTGCAACCATGGAAGCATTTTAGACAAAACGTCTGTGGGCTAAATAGTGGCTGGAAGCCAGGCAAATATTCAGTTTATGTCTCTCTCCATCTTTTAGAAATCTTAGCTGTTATTCTCTAAATTGTCAACAGAAAAGGAACATCATGCTAGGCTGAAATCCAAAACTTTAATAAAGTTGTTGTCTGTGCTTGTTCTCTTAAGGACGTTCGCGCTAATTGTTTCTGCGCATCCTTACTGCGCACGCAATTCACTGCCACGTCATGCATTGAGCGCGCACGCGCTGTTGGAGAAATGTGGAGATATATAGCGTTAGTAGGCACTTTAGTATCTATGCACAAGTTTAACTCTCTTAAATGTTCGGTGACCCCATATTTTCTTTTGATAAATCACTTTGTCTGTCCATTACCTACATTTTGAGAAAAATTAAAGAAAATCTGTATTGTGGAAGTTTGATTTTTTTCAACTTTTCTGCCCTCGCATCATCGAATTATGCTATTATTGTAGCTGCACGGTGTTCGCAAAAGTCCATCTTAGAGGATGAGTTTAACTAAAAGGATGACACAAGCTCACATTGTTTACTTGACAGACCCACTTAAATAAAGTTTGGCTAAGAAAGTGGGTCTACAGCGAATAATTTTTATTATTATTCAACAAATTGTCACTATGCCCATATATGGTAAGGAAGCCCTCAATATCTGTCATCTGTACATGACGGATATCCTGCGATATACGTAAATGACCATATTTGGAAGTGCACTGCAGGTTTCTTTCATTGCTTGTAATTTGGCGGACATTTTGAAAAGCGAGGCAGTTTTAGCAGTGTTCTCCGGAAATTTTAACTCCCTGGAAGAACCTTTCCACGATTAAATGCTCTCAAAAAGTCAACAAGTATTTGCTTCAGCTCACAAAGATATCCAGAGGTTGACTTGGAATTTTCGTAGTGAGAACTCAACCAAGAAAATGGTATTACGAACGAAGCAGCACACTTGCTCACGGAAAGTTGTAAAGTTGAAAAGACTTTAATTCACCGGAAGAGGACTTATTCTCGGTAAGGTAGCAGTATTTTTTACTCTGTCTTCTCATTTCCAAACATGAGTTTGTAAATAAGTCTTTTTTTAAGTGAACGGTAGTAAACTTCGATTTCTTGAAGTTCTGTTTTGATTTTTATTACGTGTTGCTAGCTTTTAGCGTTTTCATCATAGAACCATAGTTTTTCTCGTTATGAAAATGGTAGTTGATGAGAATTTGTTGAATAATAAAACAATTATCCTGCTCAATCTTGCGGAATATCCCCTGATTTAGCCAACTCGGCCTACGGCCTCGTCGGCTAAGTATCAGGTGATATTCCGCGCGATTTCGCAGGATAATTGTTAAATATTTTTAAACTAACAAGCATTGAGGCTATGTCGAGTTGCGAGGGCCGATTTGTCGAAATTAGGGTAGTTTTCCACGCGCTTTATTTTGAAAACGAAGTCGGTGACCCCTCAATTTTTTTGCATTTCTGACATAGGTAACTCATTATCTGACTGCAGCCAAAGTATGAAAAAAATCTGTATTGTAGAAGTTTTTCGCGCGAACGTCCTTAAATTAAAATGTAGTAGCCATCAGTTGGAGTGGATTTTCACTGGAAGCTGGCCTGTTGTGAAACAGCAACAACGTTACGTACTTTTGATATTATTTAACATTCAAATTCTCTACTTCCAACTTTCAGGATCCCGGCATGATAAACTAACCTTGCATGTAAATAGCGTTTTATATAAGTTTACTACAAAGTCTCCGGTAGCTTATAAGCTTATATAGGCGAACATCAGGTTTACAACACGAAAATATATAAGCTTAGTTTTAAAAGATCCAGTAATAAATTTTTGATTGCCTGTTTGAAGAGGTAATGATGTCCCCTGTTAGGAAAGGAATAGATTTATCAATGCAAAACATCCATGTAAGATTAAATAGCTGGAACAGACTAGCTTTAGCCTGTCTCCAAGATGGCAGATCTAGATGTATCTGTATCACACAGCTAGTAACCACCAAACTCAGTAAACTAACACCACGGATTCCTAATAAAGAATTTCAAGGACAAAGAATGCTTACTTTCTTCCACCAACATTGAGGGTTATGATTTCGCCGAAGCTCATCTCCCGGGCAACACTTCAAGGATATATATTCTAGTTGTCAAAATTTCGCCATTTTTCACCTGTCTGTTCTCAGTTGTTTTCAAGATGGCAGCTATTTATGTACAATAGATTGAGCATTTTCATTGGTCAGTTTCTTGCCCTCGATATCATGTAATTAAAATGACGTAATCCCCCTTCTCAGAAGAGGTATAAAAAGAGTTTGTTTCCGTTTTTTCCTTCGTGCTGAAAAATGGGGTTAGTTTTCAGTCGTAGTTTGAACCAGTTAATCTCCAACAAAGTCTGAAAGTTTTCCGTTTTGGCCTGGAACGTGCACAACGTCACCCAACTTTTCTCGTGGTTAGTGTCTTAGGGTTCTCTATACACTCTATCCAGATTAAAAGAGATGTGATTGTTGACACAAACGTGATGGTGAATTTTAAGCCAGGTCAATATATGAGAAAGATCTTTATTCATTCAGTGACGCATGCAGGCGACTCGAAAAAAGCCCGAGTTTCCAACAGGAGTGGAACCTATGACCTTGCCTATTTTAGGCAATTCCTGTTTTGGTAACATTTTTTAGATGGTTGACCGCAACGACTCCATGACTTTGCGGTTAATTTCTTTCTATGCTACTCAATTTGTGGATATCATTTTCCCATTTCACACTATCAACTTTTGTTTCTACGCCGCACGAACAGCCGAATTTCGCGCTTCCTCGTCTATCCCTGAAAGGGCGACACTGCTCACGTATGTGATCGTCTGAAGAAAATACATGCAGGAAAGATAGCCTCCCGATAAATTTTCATGGAAATATAAGAACACGTACACACGTGTAGCATTAATTTTATTTTATACCTCGCAGCGGATAGGCACGATGCGTGGACTCTCGCGCGAGACCCTTGCGCGGCACACCAGTCTCGCACTACTTTATTTTCACCCTCGCTAAACACACCCTCGTTCGTGCTCCGAACTAAGTTTTGCAGAATTAAGGACAGCTGCAGCAGTCCAGCATTATGGCTAGTTTAAGAATTTATCACCTAAAAGTTTTGCACAAACAACTTTATTTGAAATATGAATAAATTTTATTTGGTTTTGGAGTGACTTGCAGAGGAAGGTGGTCTGATCACTTGACAGGTCAATTGAAACGGCGACTTTGTGTGCACGTACACAAACAAATAAAACCACAAGAGAGTTTGGGAAAATTCGGAAGTTTATCTTTTTACACAAGTACTTTCGAATTTTGACCAATCTCGTACCCAGAGTCCCCAGGCCTCTTGGTCAACGGGTGGTTGCCGGGAGAGAACCTGGGGCAATGGAAATTGTTACCACAGGAACCCCACGGTTAACGGTTCTTTGGTTTGCTACAGTGAACACAGGTAGCCAAAGCTTCAGTGCTGACTAAAAATCAATAAAATTCTATTAAATTAACAGTGCTCTTTTGTTTACATCTTACTTGATATCTGGGGTAAAAATTCGCTCTCTGAGCGAGAATTAGTGTCGTTCTAATTTAACCTTTCCAATGAGTATTATAATTATGAAAGGTGACACACAATTCACCCGCACCAAGCATACCTCTGTTCATTAAATGAGCTATATTTCTTACTATACGCCAGTTTGACTCAAACCAGAATAAACTGACAGAGAAGAAACAATTATACTCCGGAAAAGTTCCATCTTTCCTAAAGTTTGTCGCCATAAAACGGCAATATTTTGAGCTTCTTGCACAAGAAATCAAATGTCGGCATTCGACCGCCGACCTCTGCGCACAAATATATGCAAATATGCCAATTTCATCCCGCTGTTCTCATCTCATTGGACAATTCGCACAATAATGCGAACATGACAAAATCTGCTGTGTTGGGGTGCGATGCTTCATGTGTGAAGCATGGCTATTTGCGCTTGCTTACGGTGCTTGCCTCCTCGACACAGTAGATTTTGTCTTGTGCGATTTATTTAGCATATTTGCATATATTTGTGCGCAGAGGTCGGCAGTCGAACGCCGACATTTGATTTCTTGTGCAAGAAGCTCAAAATATTGCCGTTTTATTGTGACAAACGTTGGGGAAAAATGGAACTTTTCCCGGGTAGTTGTTTCTTCACTATGGATTTGTTCTGGTTTGAGGAAATTGTGAAGGGAAATGGCAAATGTCAAGAAATATAGCTCATTAAATGAACAGACGTATGCTCGGTGCGGGTGAATTGTGTGTCACCTTTCATAATTATAATACTCAGTAGGAGGATAAATTAGAAAGACACTTATTCTCGCTCGGAGAGTGAACGTTTGCCTCAGACAGCAAATAAGTAAGATATAAACAAAAAAGTATAGTTAATTTCACAGATTTTATTTCCGGACTTTCAGCCATAACTAAAGCTTTGGCTACCTGTGCAGTGAACAGCCAATCAAAAATCATTTTTTCCATTACTCTAGAGTCTCTCCCGTCGAACACCCGCTGATCAAGAAGCCTTTTTAGTGTTTACATCAGGTTATGACACCACAAAGCAGCCCTAATTTATTGTTTCTTTTTATACCCGTGTTTACATAAGTTGATCTAAAACGGCTGCCCAACAAATCAGAGGTCACCCTATATGATCAACATTCTAGAATAATAATAGTATAACATATAATAATATATAATACACAAATTTTATGCGTATTTGTTCAACTGCGCATAAAAATATGTGTGAAACACAATCAAAGATTATGTGCTTATTGACCAAGTGAGAGGACCGGATGGGAAAATATTTGGCTCCTGCGCAATGATCGACAAGCCAAATATTTTTCCGTCCGGCCCAACCTAACCCAGTTAACAAGCATTTTGTCGTATGGCCAATTTAAAACTGTTTATGGTCGACTCACAAAGGTTACCAAGACAACTAGTGATAGATTTTCACTTTGTTTGCTATCGTTATTCATTTCAAAGTCAAACCTAAGATGTTACAGTTGACAAAATCATTTTAAATCACATTGCGTGGGGCCCCGAAAGTTTCTAACTGGGTTATACGACTTTTCCAGTCCCCGCTCGCACTAATGCGTGTGGTGGTTTTCCAATGAAAGCGCGCGCGCTTGGGGCTGTACGAATCATATGATAATTAAACAATAGAGTTCCTCTGTCGAGGGCACTATCGCGTGATAGGTTTCCCGAGGAAATTTGATGCTCACAACAAATATTAGCCCGAGAACGTAGTTCGAGGGCTTATATGAAGTTTGAACATTAAATTTCCGAGGGAACCTATCATACATAGGGCCTGAGACAGAAGAACTCTAGTATTTTTATTATACAACGCTAAATTTTGTGCGAAAATTGCCAAAATGGGCCCTACGCGCTGATAGGCGCCCGCTGAGGAGAGACACTATCGCGTCACGTGATCGATTTTGACCAATGGGAGCATGCCAAAATTTAGCGTTGTACTGTAATACTTCCTAATGCACGGACTAAACAAATTATGAGTCTTGTGCTTTTTCATTCTAACGGAAACATTATTAATTTTGGTAGGGCGACTCCAGGAGGCACTTTCTGTATTTGTAAGTACAAGGCTAGTTGTTTGACATATGTTCTAGTGTTGTAAGATTCTGAGGTTCCCGGAGACGATCTTGTTTTCTAGGATTGATCCTGAAGGGATGTCGATCCTGTCACCATGATTCGCGATCACAATAACAGTACCCTGCAAAAACAGAAAACAAAACCAGTGACATTAAGCGATTCAGTTTGCGTTCCAAATTGCTGTCCTCTTGCGCTTTCGCTCTCCTATCTCTCTCCTGTATTCTTGTGCACCTGTGGATATGGTGGTGGAGCTCTCTATCTTCCCGACTGCCTGCCTGCCTGTCTGTCTGTCTGTCTGTCCGTCCGTCCGTCCGTCCATTCGTCTTTCTGTCCGTCCGTCTGTCCATCCGTCCGTCCATCCGTCCGTCCGTCCATCCGTCAAAGCTTCGCTTTCCCATCAATATGTAGGTTGTTCTCCTGCTTGTTTGACGGTAGCCAGTCTACAGGCTCACAAAGGTGCTCTGCTCGCCTGAGCGACTAACCTGATCACTAGCTAGTCCAGTCTCAATTTGTTTGCCCCCACCCCTTGCAGGTATGCATTCCTGTCTATCTGTAGATTGCTATTTCTGCTTAACGGCTTCTTTATCACAAAAACGTACCTTCAAGGACACACCCTTGCCAAATGTGACGTCACCAGACACTGTCAAGTGATCCAGTTCCAGAACATCAGGGATGGTCTCAAAACGGGATAAGAAGTCCTTTACCTGTTTCCAGACACAACAACAACAACAACAACAACAACAAAAACAAGAAATAAATAAATTTTACAAGTAGTTTTCTGCCTTTCAGCCTTGTTACCAGTCTTCCTCGGAAAAATATCAAATGTCAAAATATCAAATGCGACATCACCGCGAGTTAACCCGTCGAGCTCCATCGTGTTCGGCCCAAGCCTCACGGGGCGAGGCGGATTAACTTTAGATTGTACCGTACGACATCAGACTTCCAGGTTAATAAGCAGCCCGTAGTAGCTTTGCATGTACTCTGTTGATCATAAGTGCTACATTTCTTCGCGTTTGCCCACACTACATCAACAGCAAATATGTAACATAGTTCTAAATTTCCGCTTTTGGGGACAACAAGAGTTGCTTTAGTAGTGGAATGTTTAAGCTTTTTCTTGACACAATTTTTAGATCTTTTAATGCACGAGTGCAAGTCACTGTAAGTTGTGCTTGCTTAAATTCCTTTTTGTTTAAATTCAAGCAACAAAACGAAGGAAAAACGTGAAATGTCGAGACTTCTAGACTGCAAAACAGTCACTTTTTTCGGCAGAAATGCATATACTCCCAAGCACGAAGCACCGAAAGCGCCTGAATTTTCCAGTGCTTGTCTCTCCCCAGTCTCACCTTCCATATTCACACTCGCTCCAGACTTTTTGTACTTAGAACGCACAGTTCGTAGACTGCAGTACATGCACAGTCGTTTTTTCCCCTTAAGACTCTCACTCGCCTATTTCATGCTCTAGACCCTTCGCTCGAAGATTGCGCATTTCCACCGACCAACGCAGGTTCGCAAACAATACGACTGTTTTGCAGTCTACAAAGTTCGTACGCCGGATCGCTGAATAACTCGCACAAAGAATAATACGGACGGTGATGTAGTCCATAAACACATCATGGAGTTGGACGTGCCTACGCACCTTTTTAAAGCATCCACCGCTGAGCTGTACTATGGGCACTGACGGAAACTGTCTGAGCGGATTCATCTCCAGTCGGCCATGCTTCATCTGATACAGGTTTGACATGATTATCAGCAGGTCAGAACAGGTTTTCACCGGAAGGAAACGTCTTCTTGGCACGTTTATACCTACAAGGGTGGAGTAGGGATAGAAGGTGGCAGTAAACTAACTGAGTAACAACAGAACGTTTCACAGCTCCATGTCTGTCTACTTTATCAAAGAGACAACAAAAGCACAGTTAACAATCATTATGAAACCCCAAACTTAATAATAATAATAATAATAATAATAGTAATAATAATAATGATGATGATGTCTTTATTTACCCTGATAAAAAAACCGATCAGCTGAACACAAAGGAACAGCTGATATAAATTAGTGACCAGCAAAAGCTTACTCAATGTTTCTTACCATGTGCTCCTTCAAAGTTCTTCATGGCCGCACCAACAGCTGTCTCCAGTTGAATAATACGCATCCCATTATCAAGTGTCTAAGAGAACAAAATACTCAAAATCTTTTCTTTTAACCTAGTCATTCTGGGGCCGGGCATTTAAAATAGTATTTGTCCTAGATCTGATCTATTGGGCTTGTTCACCCGAGTATTTGAATCAAATAAAAATTTTGTCCACCGAGCAAGCATGAATAATGAACAATTAAACAAAAGCATGGTAGCAAACACCAAATTTTTCCTTCCCTTGCATCTGCGCTTCTCCCTTTCCCCACTTGCCACACGGATTACTATAACAAGTACTTAGCAACAAGCGCATCACTACATGTTTCTGGTTTTCTTACCTTGTTGTTAACGATAACTTCCATGTGCATTTTATTCTCTTCCAGAAGTCTCTTGATGGCAGACAGTTTCATCCACAGATTGTTTGTATTGAAAATCCTAAAAACATAAAAGCACATCATGGCTGAAAGGTACTAAAACTACCGCCGCTTCTGTAATTTGGTCGCTTTGGCTTACCTGAATTTATTGACTGACTTGAATTCGTCAACCTACAGAAAAAGAAAATGGATAACATTCAGATTTAAGATGATTTTAAATCATTGCTGGTAAGAAAGAATGAATGTTTTGAGGTGAAGCTTACTAAGTAAAATAGTTATATATGTTTTTGCATAAAGTACACTTAGCACAAGAGGTCCACTGAAAAATGCGCCATCCAAAATATTCATCGTACACCAACTTCCGAACATAACCACAGGTTAGAATGTTTTCATCCCCTACAAGCATGAGCATAATATAGCTGCTTACATGTTCTTTGGGAACTTGTGCAATCTCCAGCAGTCTCTGTTTTCCTTCGTATTCTATGAGTGTTCCTCCCTGCACAAAAAATAAAATCACCAACATAATCATCTAATTTTCCATTATTATCTTTGCTGACAATATCATCATCATCATCATCATCATGTCTTACTGCTGTCATATCTACCAATTGAATAATGAACCATCAAAATACACAGGTTGAATTGCCAATACAGTTGACCTCCCATAACTGTCCATCCAAGATGCCAAGCCTAGGTATGCTTGCTTATAGGTGGTAGCCTAAAAGAAGACAGACCACAGGCCAAGGGCCCTAATTTTTTTTTTTTAAGCATCCTTTGCCTGCAGTGTAATGTCTTTTTGGTAGTCACAAAGTAACATAACTTTGTTTTTTAGTGTTCCAGTATCACACACTGGAAAGATTTCCCACTGCAGATGTTTGTTGATCCTTATGAATTACATAGTGTGGGGTGGGTTTCAAGATACCTCCAAAAAAATTTTTTTAGCTCAACTACTGTTCTCATAAGTCTAGTGGTAAATAATGATGGAGAACTGATGAGGTCTGGTTTGCCAGCTCTCTAGTAGAGATTTATGCCTCAAAATCACCAGACCGCAGCAAACTGTTTAACACGCTTGACTTCATCTGAGACATTATATAGTTTGTGTTTTAATATGTACTGTACAAGTACAATTTGTTACACTACAAACTCATCATTTCACAGTTACATTATGCCTCAAAATATGGCTAGTCAAAAGCATGCCAGAATTGAGTTCTTTTGTTCGCGCCCTATGCGACACTGGCCATTGTAATGATGATGACAATGATGATGGTGAGATTGGATCATGTGTCAAGTGGTTGTTCACCAAAGGTCAGAAACAATAGAAAATTTACAACCATCAGCTCAAAAGTGGTCACAGTCACTTATGACAGGTGGAGTTTTATGGGAGATGGTTGCTTACAAGAGACTTTAAACAATAGTAATTTGATGTTCGGAAAAATTTTTATTTGGTATTTCGGAAAAGGAGTCAAGTAAAGGTGGTTGCACGGGGAGGGTCACATGTCAGTACAAATTATGTAACTACGTGAGGCTGAGCACACAAAATTAACCCACTGACGTCATCAGTTTAAGTCACCCTGAAAAGCTTTAATAGTCAGTCGATGCAATGCAAAAAGATCTTGTAAATGCTGCCTGAACGACAATGATTGGATCAAGTAAATCTGAGTAACAGCCAGAAAACCATGGGACGTTTACCTCAAAAACACAAGAAAATCATGGCATTCCCAATGACTGCTACTTTTGGCCAACTCTTTCCTTTTCAATCGAGCTTTGAGGCCAAACTTTTCTCATCACCAGAAACCATGGTCATATGGCTAACTTGGCAGCAAAAAGCAAAATCAAAATGAGAATGAAAGCAACGGGCTTGTGCGCTAAATCTCAAAGAGCCGTAGACGGGGGAGTTTTTCACGTAAAAAAACTATCTCAAAATTTTGAATTGTGCGCATGCCCGAACTCAAAATGCTAGAAAAGGTCCTGAAACCGAAAGAAACGGCAACTGTTCATACTAGAAAGCACGTTTCGTGAGGATTGGGATGAAACTGGATCAAACAGGGCTAAAAAGGCCATTTGTTGCTTAAAAGTACCATTTTTTCGAAGCTTGCCAGGTGTCAATGGGTTAAGGACTAATTCATACAATTTTTTTACAAATTGGCTGAGTCACGCAAGTCTAAATTGAGCAATAGATGCCTAAAACAAAACACAGAAATTAAAACACAATGCAGCTTAATACTAAATAAGAATGTCTATAAGAACCTTGACATCAGCTCTTGTTTTATCAGTAACTTCCATGATAAACTCCGGCGCAGGCGACTGTGGAGGATTATTGATGTGGCTTAGGATATCTGGGACCCAGTTAAGGAATAAGAATAAGGTGATATTATGAAATAATATAAAAAACCAAACCCAATAAATAAAGAGGAATTTTGCAATTTAAAGACACGCTTGTTAATCCTGAGACAAGAGGGAGGGGGGGGGAGTTATTCACTTCAGGCATGCGTCTCTCAAAAGCCCTAAAACTTTTCGGGTCGAGTTTGGGCATGATAATTCACACTATCTTGTAAACAAAGACGTTTCTAAGCATGAAACATTGCTATAAGTTAAACATTTCTTATCTTAAAGACAAGCTAAAATAACAGCTTTGTAGAATAAGTAGTTCATATTTTTATGAGTGGCTTTTCAGGGCCGAAAACGTTTTGGGGCTTTCAAGAAATGCCACAAAGCCACAAAGCCTCCTGAGACATCAAAATAATATTACATGTATTATACAGGGGTCCATATTTATTTAGCTTTTTTTCGAACTCAACAGCCGGGCAAGGATGTCAGAAAAGATACTTGCCCGTTCAAAATTGTGTAATAATTAAAATACAGTCAAAAACTGAAAGTTAACAACAACTAAGTGGAAAGGTTGTATTTTATTTTCACTATGTTACTGCAGTGACACTGCAGCAAGGCTCCCGTCACTTTCATTTTACATAATTCAACTACACGGACTTAAAAGATAGACCTACTTTGCATTGATTTGCTGCGTTTATTATGAGTACTTCTTGATCAAACTTTCAATTTGGCATTCTTAAACATCGCTGTCCAGGTGACTTGCATCCTCAAAACCACTGTCATTCTCATCTAAATCCTCCCCCTTGTCAACAACATCAAAGTCTCCACCTGCCTGTTTCGCTGCCATGATGGTAAAAATGCACGCTTTCAAATTGCTCTCATTCATAATTAGAACTTTGCTCAGATCAAGACTCACCTTTTTTTTCTTCTGCCATGGTGGCAACACTTTGTCAAAGTAGCACTACATTTTGCGAAAGAGTGAGAGTCTTCGTGTTTGCATATTGCTGTGACAAGTCGAGAACTAAAAATTGAGCCTGCAAACATTTCTCTTCTGAGAGTAAGATGTCGTATGGGCAATGAAACAAAGTTTACAGAAAATTAATCTTCTGTTTACTACAGTATGGAATCACTAAATGGCTGGTGGACATTCAAAACTCAGGTACATTGACTGGTGAGAAAGTAAAGAAAAAATTAGCTACTTAAAACTTACTCGCCCACTGGATGAGCTTGTGATTTTTGATACTCGTCTGTAGTACTTAATAACTAGTCGTCTCAGACAACCTGACAACTGCTAATGTGGATCCCTGTATTATACTATTCATTTAAGTTAAAAGGATATTAATATCCACAGTAGCTCCTAGGTTGTCAATGTTTGACACAAACATAAACTCTTTGCCTTCATCAATGAACTTTTTTAAGAGCCCAGAGTTGTAGAATGAGCGGTAAATGTCACCATGACCTGGTGGATTCCAACTGAAAACCAAGCATATAGAGCAGAAAACATAAAATGTCTATATGATCAGTGAAACCCCCATTAATCCGATAACCAGTAGGCTACCAAATCTGGCTGCATTACAGTCAAGAGACGAGTAGCATTCCCTCAAAAAAGAAAAAGTTTCAAAATTAATTTTAAATTTCAAATCTCCAGTGCTACAAAGTTTGCATCCTGTACTGAAATCACCCTAAATACATGATATGAGTCAAACATTAATATTATGAACAGAATTTAATGCACTAGAAAGTTCAATATTTTAAGGTTATTTTATATTTTTCCCACTTACTGTTCAACATTAAATTCGTTTGTCTTTTTCCCCATAACACTTGGCAAAGGGAGTAAAGATTCCTTTACAATACGTGGATGACAGCTCTGATTGAAGCAGTGAATTTGCAAGTTGCATGCTTGGTACTTTCTCAGGGTCTTCATCGTTTCCTCGTGTGTGTTGAAGGAATTCATAAGCACAAGCGGAACAGAGCAACCATACTTATTGTTTAAATGCTGTAGAGAAAGAGAGAGAGAGAGATGTCGATTAAAACCATCTCAAATATTGAACTTTAACCCTAAAGTGTATATTTACTGGCTTCTGGACTACCATTTTTACTATAGACCACTATTAATAATTCTTTTGAATTAAGATTTATTTACAGGTCAAGAGTAAAAAGACATTCTTCAAGCATTTGTTTTGTCGCATAGAGTGTGTAATGCACAAAACTCATGAAAGATGCAATGCTGTTCGATGAGCATGCATCCTGTGGGAAGCAAAGAATTTGGTGTGATCTATTGGTGATTGATTGGAAACCATTCATTTTAGAACTGTTGCAGTTTCAAGATCTTGCATGTGATTGGTCAAAACACAAATTATCAACACTCCAGAAAAATAATTTTCCATCATCCATGGTTATCTTACTTTAACTGTAATTCAGAGCTTGCTGAAATCTTAATACCTAAAACTACAGATTTAACTTCAGTAAAGTCTGAATTAGAAGAACAAACTGTAAACTTAAAATTTAAATTTATCAGTTTGGTCTGTGACACCAGCGTAGACTGATATGTCAGTGACATGGTTAGAAATAGCTAATCAGAGCACATCACCAGAGAATTATTGTCAACATTGAAAAGATGATGAAGTATACTTGACAAGGTTACATCTTACCTCAATTTGTTGCACATTCATGTCTAGGAAAGTCAAATCACGACGTAAAGAGATAAGACTCTTGGGTCCAGTGCAGCCCATACTTGTTCCCAGACCTCCATTAAGCTTGATTACCACTAATTTGTTTAAAGCAGCTTTGACATCAGCCTCTGTGGCATCTGGTATGTCACCGTAGTTAAGAATCTAATTAAAAGACAATAACAACACAATGACATATTGAAAAAATACTCTATTACATAATTTCTTATCAAACATTTTTCGTAAATGGCAGTCATTACTTACAGATCCTTCTGGAGGTGGTTTGATTTTCTCCCATTCTACCGATGGACCTGTCTCCTCAAGAAATCTAGCAAACAATTCCTTAAAACTTTTTACATTCATCTTTGCTTCCTGACAAATGAATTAACACAGACATTAAATTCAAATTTAGAAAAATGTAATCTACAAATTTACATGTATATGGAACCAAGTGTAACCCTTGAAGCCCTGATATAAAAATGCATATTCTTCTTACTGTTCTCCATACATTTCTTATGGAACTAGTGAGGAGAATTTGTCTAAATATCAAGACATCCTATCCTTAATGTCCCAATCTTATGAGTGGTTAATACATGTGTGTCCTATCTTGTTTTGGTTATTGAGAGACACATGCATGGATTCTCTACACTTTTAAAAACTTCTGCTTTCCTGAAACACGAAAACTTACAGCTTATAGCCAACACAAGTTTAGTTTGATGTTTGCTAACCTACATATTAAAACCAGCAGACAATCACATGAAAAGAAAGCCCATGGACAAAGTCACTTTACTAGAAGGGCTGTTGACATTTTGGAAAGCCTGTTCAAATACTACGGTTATTAAAATTTTACTACGACTAAATATATTTCAAAAGAGACAATGCATAGCCAACGAAAAATCCGATTAACTCTTTTCCGTCAAGAGTTGTATTTTCCCGACGTTGAAGTCGGGAACCATTGAGCCACTTGTGACATCATCATTTTTGATGTCACCAGATTGTTTTGATAAGCAGCTACCACAGCAAGGACAGATCCATCCATACAGCTGTACGTGTGTCCATTTTGAATATCGACCAAATTCTGGCAGAGCTATACCTGAAAAAACGTGTCCAATTTTGGCTGCAAAGTTGGTGGTAAAATAGGCCAAGTCACCTAGTTGATCAATGTTCCATTTCCAGGTTTTTAGAAGGGCTGAGGCCAAAACTTTTCCAGTGGATAGAAAGGTGATAAAGGGTAGAAGATAAAGAGAAAAGAGAGGGAGAAAAAAAGGAAAGCAAAAGAAGTGAGAAAAAAATTAGAAATGAATCAGCAAAAAAAAAAAAAAAAAAAACAAGTCCAAATTTTGGCTTATGCGCATGCGTGAAAGCAAAATATTGTACAATTTACAACAGAAGCTTGCTCAAAAGTTAGCTCAATTGTAAGAAAACGCTTTTGTAGCAAAGTTTAGTGGCATTTGGCAACATAGCACTTAAAAAACCGCTTTAGCGGTAAAAAATGCATTTTTCTAAGGAAAAAACGCTGACGGGAGAGGGTTAAAGACAAGGACATTTTGTTTGAAATCTGTTTTTTTTTTCATTAAACTTGATAAATCAACCAAAATCAGTCTCAAACAAGTAAGATTTGTGTATTTTCCCGACGTTGAAGTCGGGAACCATTGAGCCACTTGTGACGTCATCATTTTTTATGTCACCAGATTGTTTTGATAAGCAGCTAACACAGCAAGGACAGATCCATACATACGTGTGTCCATTTTGAATATCGACCAAATTCTGGCAGAGCTATACCTGAAAAAACGTGTCCAATTTTGGCTGCAAAGTTGGTGGTAAAATAGGCCAAGTCACCTAGTTGATCAATGTTCCATTTCCAGGTTTTTAGAAGGGCTGAGGCCAAAACTTTTCCAGTGGATAGAAAGGTGATAAAGGGTAGAAGATAAAGAGAAAAGAAAGGGAGAAAAAAAGGAAAGCAAAAGAAGCGAGAAAAAAAATTAGAAATGAATCAGCAAAAAAAAAAAAAACAGTCCAAATTTTGGCTTATGCGCATGCGTGAAAGCAAAATATTGTACAATTTACAACAGATGCTTGCTCAAAACTTAGCTCAATTGTAAGAAAACGCTTTTGTAGCAAAGTTTAGTGGCATTTGGCAACATAGCACTTAAAAAACCGCTTTAGCGGTAAAAAAATGCGTTTTTCTAAGGAAAAAACGCTGACGGGAAAGGGTTAATGGCTTTCCATGAATTAGACAGAATCGCTATCTCCCCCACACATCTAACCCCTGACCTGGGCATTGACGTCATGAGAAGGCCGACCCCTTTGCACAAACCTAAGCCTGACTAATTTTTTAATTGGAAACAATTTTCCAAGTTAAAAACCTCTTGAATGTAGGTGAACGCATCTTTACCTCTAGCCTATCATCTGGGCATGTAGTAAGCAAAGATTGCAATTCGATTTCCATACGCTGAAAGGCATCTCTGCGAGCCAATGTTTTGAACTCTATCACCGGGTCTGCCGCCTACACAAACAACCACACAATTAACGCTGGGATCGCATAAGAAAACACAACGGGCAATTAATCAGGACTTAACACTTACCATAATCTTCCCTCCACGTAATGTGGCTGAGGAATTAGTCGAAAAGGGATGACAAATAAAATATTTATCGATGAAGTTTACAGTGAGCTTTCACGTGAGAGGAGTGTGAATAGACGCTTGGACCCAGACCCCTACCGTGAGCATACTTTGTAACCGTGCTTTGATCTGTGATAAAGCACGCAAGAAAGTGACAAGAGCGCCGACGAGAGCAGGAAAGAAGTGTAGGGTGAACACGAGCCGCAGGCGAGTGCTTCTTGCTCTCGGCACTTCCTTGCGTGCTTTATCACAGAACAAAGCACTGTTTTGGCTTTTTTAATTGTTTTATAATATAGCTTTGCTCACATTTATAAAGAAATTGGCTTTCATTTGCAAGAAAACAAGTTGGCAAGCGCGCGCAAGAAAGGTTTTCAGCTTGCCAGCGCGCGCAGAATGGCGTCACGGGTTACTCCGTGTAACTGTACGCTGACAAAGCACGCTGCTTCAACCAATCAGAGCGCACGTTATATTGAAACTTTATTATAAATAATAATAATTTTTATCACTCTGCCTGGGTCCTCCGCGAGATACCAACACTGTGACAGCGGATCGCAAAAACCCCTTGCCAAGGCTGCCAAAATGACTCCAAAAATTCTTAAAGCTTTGTCACGCAAACAAGATGAAATGTGAAATTATGAATATATGAAATTCATATATTCTTCGTTTCGTTTGAACAACGGTTTCAGATTGCACAACTCCAGACGCTGGAAAAAACCTCCGAAAAAGCCATTTCATCATGTGTCACCTGTCAAAATGCTCCACGACTCTCGGAGTATTTCAGCAGCCATTTTGAACTAGGAGAAGGTCCTGGGGACCAGGTGGAAGAGATACTTATGAGGCGACACGTGGCTCAAATACTGCGCAAAGTTCAGAAAGTGAACACACGCAAAAAAAGAAGAGGGTTAGAGAATTTTCAGGTCGAGTGCGAACCCTTAAAATGTCTTAAGTGTTTTTTCTGAAGTCTCAAAAAGAAGCATCTGAATCAGTAGTCAAGTATTCGTTATCTTCATCTTTGCACAGTTATTACGTAATAATATGAAAGTCTCCCTTCAATTTTTCGCTTCTTAATTTATGCTAATAATTTGAACAAGAGACTCGTGAAAAACAAAGGGCAGTCACGCTACTGACCTCAGATCAAAGTACAATTTTTTCATTGTTCGATATTTCTGCCGTCAGTTTCTCGATCAAATTCATCTTTTTTCCTTTCCTAACCGAAACCTGCTGTATCCGGAATGCACATGACGTCTAGAAACAGAAGAAAAATTTCCACAGTTTATCTAACCGATTCTTACTGCCCACGCCCCGTGTGCGCTGTTTGGAAGTTGTAGAATCTAAAGAATCAAAATGAAAATTGACAAATAAAATAAAATTAAATATTTATAAAAGCAACAGCTCTGACAGCTTATTGGCTTTCCTTTGTTTCATGCCCCTTGTCCTGTAGTTTTGTAAATGCAGTTCAGTACGGACAAGTTTAGCTTATTTTGAGAGACAAAATACATGAATCATTTTTGCCAAGAAAATGTGAGAGAATATTCCGCAGTGCTCTTGCAATTGCTTCGTGTGTTAAGACACGACGCGTTGACAGTGCTCGTTGGTGCTTGGTCCCGCTTGGTCCTCTTACGCCGCGCGATGATGCCTGTAATAACATCCCCAGGGCGAGAGGTGTATCGCTGCTATTCGGCACCATCGGACGCAGTGAAGGAGGATGAAATTTCCCCCGGCGATAACAAAGTTAGAAATCTAACGAATTCTGAGATAGATTGATCAAGCAGTAAACAAATAGTACTCGTAGATGTTCCGGAAGAATCACTGACTTTGCAGACAGGCCAGGGCGGTAAAGACCCAGGCAATGTAGACTGTCGGGCTTAAGTCATCGCCGAAATAATCCTCTAGAAATCCGAGGAATCGTCAAGGGAAAGCGTTATATCGCATTTGTCGATTACCTGTTAATATGAGCTCTTTCACATGCAAGCTTGAGTTAAGCCACGTACAAAGAAAAAAATTGATTTCGTCCGTGCTTCTTGAGAAAGTTTGAAACAATTTTGTTTCTATCGAGTTTTGACTGGACAGTTTCAATATGTAATGGTCTAGAGCAAGGTTCGTAGGTACCACCTCCTTATAAACAGGAGCTAAACCATGTTACACGTGGAACACAAAACCTCTACTGTTATTTGGTTCGCTTGTTTAGGAAGATATGTAAATAATAAAATCAACTTGAAACCACCAGGGGTCCCTAACACGGAAATCTAGATCCTTCATGGAAAACAAATATTCGAACATTTGTGTAACTTTCAAGATTTAAAAAAAAAGCGCAAGTCGAAGGAAGAAGAGGCAAGATTTTTGTGAATCACAACTGTTGATTTTGGAAGGAATATTTCTTTTTAAGCTCCAACGTCAAGCCCGGTTAGAATAAGAAAGTTATATTTACAGACCGCAAATCTACTGATGGTCCGTACAACAAAGGCGCTGGCATCATACAAGTCTGTTGGGATAATTATCTCAAATTGCGCTATACATTACCTCAAATGATGCCCAAAAATTATTGATATGAGATAACATGGCCTGCCCAAGGTCGCTCGACATGTTCGTCGTCGACTGATTGTAAGAGTTGCCAAGTTCTGAAGAGGTAATAGAGATGTAAATTACGGGCTCCGGGTTACGTGGTCAGTACTGACTGACATGTTATAACTTTATTGCGCGAAGTGCACGTGCCGGCGTGACTTTTTATGGTCATATTAATCGCATAACTAGGCTTTTGTACATTATGCTAGCATTTTTCCAGCATTTTAGTGAGGCAAAAGCATTAAGCATTATTCGAGCAGTTTAGTGGTATTTTCCCGGAAAATTAATTTTTTTCTGAGAAAATTATGTAAAATAAAAATATTTTTTAAGAGAAAATAAGACTTAAACTCGAAATTCAAAAAAATTTCAACAAAAACGTGCTACTTACAGTTAGCGTCTTCACTTAAATATTAAAGGATGAACAGAATAATAGATGATTAGATTTTTGCTGTATTACTGATTGTTATATCACTTATACGTTATTGTTGCCGTTGACACCCTGTTAAAACGTTAGAATTAATTTTAAAAAAGCCTCTGTATAATGGCATTCTCCTAGCATTTTAGTGACTTTTGGGGGGAAGACTGAGCATTTCAGTAGGAGAAATAGAGCATTAAGGTGGAGCATTTTAGTGGGAAAACAAAAGCCGCATAATGTACCAAGGCCTACGCATAACACAAGGACAAGTGAAAGGTCAACAAAAAGACAGAAGTATAGTAATAACAATATACTTTTCCAGTCATGCTTCTTTTATTTCGCACTGGCTCATGCGATCACGCCAGCCCTTGGCTAAGTGACTGGGATCGCAGTATTTGTTGTTTTTGACCCCACTTCCATGCAGTAGCCTGCGTCGCAGACGTAATCTAACCCCGCTAAGTTTCGTCTGCGACGCAGGCTACCATGCAGTTATTTAAATAGTTTCTTGCTTCCGTTTATAAATATCACACATCCCACATTCTGCCGTGTTTATGCCGTATCCCCTCTTTAAAAAAGGTATCCACATCCCGTCCCGATAATGAGCCCCATCCCGCGTCCCGCCTAACCTCTATTGAACCCCTCCTCCGAGATATACCCGTCATGTTCCTCAAATAATAGCCGGGGGCGATTTTTTTCGCACCAAAAGGGGCCGATTGTTTAAAGAGTTCCAAGGAATAAGGAGCAAAATACATGAACATTATAATAAAAAAAATCTGTAACAAAACCTGTGCTTTTGTATCTTTCCTGTTGTGTAACGATTAAATCAAAGCTTGTTTCCAATCCAAGGTGTAAACTTTAAACTTGACAGGGCGGGGGATGAAAGAAAGCGGAGGTAGAGGGAGAGGGGGTCGATTATTCACGGGTTCGGGGGGGAGCTGTCAGGTTGGGGGGGCGATTATACGAGGGAGACGTTTATTTCTAATATTTTTACCAAAGGGGGTGATTATTCGAGAGGGACGATTTATCGAGGGTCGGCAATTATTCGAGGAATTACCCAACGGTAGTGGGAAAAGTGAATGAGAAAACAAACCGAAAAAACGCATGAAGGCTCGTTTCTATTCCGCCGCCACCCTCTCTCAGTCCAGATCCCGCGTGTCTTATTTTCGCAGTCCCTTGTATTTTTCGTCGTCACCAGCCTAGCCGGCCCAGGCGCTCTCATCTCGCTTACTCGACGTCACGAATCGATTCGTGACGTCACCGAATGGCCTCCTTCGATGACATTTCACACCAAGTCGAGTCGAGTGAGGGAGGAGAACGCCTGGGTACTAGGCTGTGTCGTCCCCATTATCTGAGAGCCTTGAACCGGACGGGCTAAACCCTCCAAGCAAGGCAAGTTCGCGTACAGTGGTTCTGACAGGCTGAATTAAAAATTACTAAAGAAACAATGAAAATCAGATCTAGATGACCTAAAAAAATGCAAAATACTATTCCACTCGCCGAACATATTTGACTGAACCTGGGTCACTTGGAAAATAAATATATATATATTTTTATATTAATGTTATAAGTTTCTTGAAGATTGTTATAGTTCTTGTAAGTATCAGTTTTAAGGAGACGATTACATGAGTTACATAACCCTACCTTGGTCGCAGAGGTTTTTCTTTCTTTTTCTCAAACGAACTTGAAGCGCCAAGCTTCAACGGTGAGCTGCGAGGCGCAAGTTCGTGAACCTCTAGGACAGGACTGGAGCTCCTGTCTAGGAACAGGGTAGTATGAGCCGAACTGGCCCGTTTAGCCGAGCTGACTCGGTTTCTGACATATCGGTACGTCTGTTACATGTAAAAATACCAAATAAATATTACCTCTGCCGTGATTCCGGTATCGATTATTACAGGAAGCGTTTTAGGTGGGGGGATTATTTCAAAATGTTACCTCCAAGAGGAAGCCATTATCACGGCAGGAAATACGTTAAGAAAAACTGACAAGAATACAGAATACAGGGCCGTAACTTTCTGTTATAATTTAAGGAATCAGATCAGGACATTTCACTAGAAAGCTATGAGTCAATTAAAACTGCTGCATGTCGTGATTTTTGTTGTAGACTGAAAGGATTTAAGAACACCAAATTAAACTTACCGTGTTCGATGGTTTCCGATGTGTTGAGCTAGAAATCACAGTGGTCTGTTGCTAAGCGGTAAGAAGAACTGGTCGCAATTTTTTTATCCTTTTTTTTTTTAATTTACGCATAAGTGATATTTCCATATTGATGAAATCTTAAACAAAACCATTGAATTTGTTGTAATGAATAAGACTAAGCCTTGATCGCGATTAGGTTCAAAGACTGCGGTAATTGGGAGTTACAAATGCGTTTCTGTTTTTTTCCGTGTAGCATTGCTGTGATTTCTTTTAGCAACTTTCAAAGCAAACATTTCCAAACTGGGCGATTGAACATCAATTCCTGGTCACTAATCATTGGAAAAAATTAATGCTGTTCACAGCTCCGAAATATAAGTGATTTGCAGACCTTTACCGAAATATAAGTGATTTAGCGAAATATAAGTGATTTTAACCGAAATATAAGTGATTTGCAGACCTTTACCGAAATATAAGTGATTTGCAGACCTTTACCGAAATATAAGTGATTTTTACCGAGATATAAGTGATTTTTACCGAAATATAAGTGATTTGGAGTCCCACAAGCTTATGCCTTACGTTATACTTTCTCTAAAGTTTGATTATCGTGATCACAAAGAGGAATCCGATCAGCAACTGCAGTTTCCATCATTTCAGAGAACACAGAACGTAAGTCTTTCCACCTGTGCAAATATGTTTTTTTTTCTGCCCAGTTTAATTAATTAACTCCACGACAGCACGGGTTACCTCTGAAAAATTCACTTTTCATTTAATTTTTTATTGAGTGGAAACTTGGTATTTCGATATTTCCATTGTTTTGGTGACCGAGTTACCACCCTGGATACCATGCGGGATTGTGGATTAATAAAATTTAGCGTGCTCCAGGCTCTCAGATAGTGGGGATCGCGAACACAAGAAAGGAACAGTGAAAATAAATCCCTCAGGATCTCCACTCCCAGCCTCGACGCAGATTGTTACAGTCAAACCTAGATGTCGATAGATTATTCAGACCTCGATTATGCGGACCGTTTCTCAATTAATGTGCCAAAAAATCGATATAAAAAATGAATATGCAACAATCAGTGTTGAATGCTGATGCTAAAAGTGCCCATTATAATTTCACAACTTTTAAAAGGGTTCGACATCTGTAGGGGTCCACTAGCCCACAGTACAGTTCAGTCGCCCAGGTTTTTTACAAATGTCTTTCTTCACCCATATCACCTTGACCCTGGCACTTTAACTTAAGACTGTGAAGGACCCTAATACCTTTAATAACTAAGCGACTGCTGTATATTTGCTGCAAGCTTTAAGCCCATTGTTGTCTAAGTCTAAGGAACAAAATTACATTTATCTCACCAATCGAGTGACAAACATTACGTGGTTACTAGAGTTGATTAGGTAAAACAGGTCCGAAATTTGTAGCTTAGCTGTCGAAGCGTTTGAATTTTAACAAACCATGCATGGAACTTAAAGGATACTTTTTAAAAACTGATACTACAAATATGGTGAATGTTGCCAACAACCTGTCAGCGAAAAAGCAAACAGGAAGCAGCTTTTGCCAAATTTTCAACGAACGATGTCCCCGTAAAGGTGTCCTTTTCGACGAAATCGACACACTGTGGCATTGCGAACAGTGTTAGTATCTATCTGACATGAATTTATGCATGCCTTTCGACCTATTTGTTAACTGGCGCCTGCATTTTGACGGGGGGTGGGTTTTGACTAGGCCAATTTGCTCGGCCCCCCCAGTTATTTCAACCTTGCTACGGGCCTGAACTTCTAGTGTCTTTAAATCAACGATTACGACGACTTTGGCAAAGAACACCATTTTCAATGAACAATGAATAACTGGAAAAGTATTTGTACAGTCCTAATTGTTGGGAATAGACTTCCTAGCCAACTAGTCCCTTCAAGCTCACAGGCCTTCTTAGCTGGAGGGACAGTTTCATATCTTTACCATCGCGCGTGGACAATACCGCCAGCTACGTAGGCTAAAATTATCGAAGGCATTGAAACGTTTCCGCCCCTAAAGCACTTCAACGGCTGAATCTTACCTCTAGATCAAGTTGTTGGATTGTCTCGCCGTGTAAAACAATGATGTCAACCATGCACGTACATACAGATAACTACAGTTTAATAAAAAGCCGACAAACCTAGTAGAGCGGAATTGGTTAGCGCTCACAGAAGTTACCTGCCGGCTCGACAGATGAAGGGCATGTCCGCCTAAGAACCGACCACTCATGTATTACATAACGCTCACACTTAAGAAAAGGTTTTAAAGAAAAGCATCGAGCCGCTTTATAGGTGTTCTACACCTTATTTTAATCTTGAATGTATTACTTTTTCTTTTCACTTCCTGATAAAAGCAGTCTCACTGGCAAGAGTCCTCTTTGTTTATCCCTAACTCGGCCTGACGCTGAGAGTACAATTTACAACGACCGCTTAAAATGCAAAACAAGAAGTTTAAGAAACTGCTGTTAATAATTCTTCAGTACGGTCATTACTAAATTTGACAGGTTTTACCGAAATACCCTGGAATCTTCATAATTGCCCCCCTATGCAGCTTTTACCAACAAAATATAGGATTGGAAAAATAAATTTACATAATTATTGCGCTGTACGCGCTTTCGTTTTAGAAACTTTGATAATAAATTGACAGGAATCAAAGACTACTAGTAAATTCAACTGCTCTTTGAATTTATTTTACCCAAAGAATGTTTCACAGTGAAATATACTTCAACAAACTATGGTATAAATATTCTTTATCAAACTAATTTGTAGAAATTTTCTCATTATGAGGCGGCTAAATATATGCTGACTTTGTTTTATCAAAAGCTAAAGCCCCAGCTTCACGAGCGAGTTTTTGGTCCTGCCCTCGAGTTCGAGTACAGAGGGACAGAAACAAAACACTGAACAATAGACTACACTGTAACAGCACATAAAAAAACAACAAAAAGCCTACAATGTCGGTCACTCTGCCGTTACACGAGGACGGAGCCAATTGTTTGCTTGCATAGGCGACACGATTTTCTCAAAAACTGTCGCGCCGCCAGAGTGCGGTAGTGCCTACACGAGGCCAAAACAATAGCAACAAGTCGGTTTTCTTGTGAAAAATCCAACTCACTGAATTTCTCGCGACTTTTTCTACTAATTTTTTAGCTGTCGCGTCGCCTGTGCGCGATACACGGGCGATTTTCGCCGGGCACCGACGAAGCCAAAATGATTTGAAAATCGCGTCGCCTGTGAAAGCAAAAAAGCGCTCGGGTAGCCGCAGCTCCAAAATAGACTCTTGTACAGTTAACCATTGTAAGCTGCGATAAAATGACAAAGAAAGTTGATAGTCACGCGTTCCCACTTGCTCACATTTTTAGGAGATTCGACTCGTGCTTCACGCTGTCTTGTGTGACCCTAACCCATTCTCGTCAACTCGTTGCCTGGCATCGAGTTTGTATCCAGAACTGACGATTTTCTAATTTTCATTTGACAGCCAACTTTGACTCAATTTCAAAAAGGCATGGTCGTTTTCAACAACCACCCTTTCTAGACCACTCCAGGCCTAGATAGGCCTTTGTTGTCGCTGTCTGTATTTCCTCCCTAGGTTGTCTTTTATCGTAATTTCATTAGTTAAATGCTGTCTCTATTTTTTGCCCATGTCGCTGATCGGAATTCACCTTGACAGGGCCACTTCAAACCACTTCTCACGTTTGAGCAACTCTTAAGTGCTGCATTAAACTTTCATAGAATTTAAACTCTCCCAACTCACGTTGACTCTCGTTCTCGTTAATCGCGACTTACTGTTAGGATCACAGTTATTTTCTAAGTTTCTACAGAACCAACCTAAACTTGGCTATATTATCCCTTATCAAGATAGTACGAAATTACTTTTATATCCCAAATACTTTTAACAACTAGGTTAGGACGTTTTTAAATCAGCTAACTTCTTATTCATGCACTGGTGTAACAATCGACCGAAACATCTGAACAATGGTTCAAAACTCCAGTAAAACAACAGAAATACAACGAAGATCGTCAAAAATGCACGCAATTGAAACGGACTGAAAAATTCAAACCTTAACAGTTCAACTCAACATGTGTATCGAATGTCCTAGCTTATTTAATTCTCTCTCAAAGTAATGAGCTTCTACAACAAAAAATAAGCTGTTACTAGCAAAACATGACATCGAGATCCTACAAAGCTTTTTTAATCTTTCTGACGGTTTTCCAAATTCTCAGCTAATCAAAGAGTAGAGCAGCGCCATACTGCGCCATACAACTTGTTAGCTACAGCGTAGTGGTGCACACGTGCAACTTGTCAACCAATCAGATAAGTGCAATATAACTTTTAAGCCAATCACAGCGCGAAGGAGCGCACGTGCAATTTCAGCGCACAATTGCGTTTGTTCATACCCCGCCCACACCAAGTCGAACTCGTAATCTGATTGGCCAGGCAGAAAGGAAAACCATCAGAAAGACATCCGACGATCGTCAAAAATGAATCCGTTCACTTTAAATTGTACACGCCTACAACGCTTAATTCCCCTGCTGAAAAAAATGCGACTTTAACTCCCCTGAAAAGGCCCTAGTTATCCTTAAATTTATAGATTAAATTATTGCGTTGTTAAATATATTTAGATTTCTCCATAATTAAATATTCTTTGAGCATTTAAATTATTTTTTAGCAAGCAAAATTTTCTTTTTGCAGGCCGAGAAAATATGAATGATATTACCTGCTTTATTTTGGCTTCGCCACAGCTTCTCTTTAACTAAAATATTCTTCATATATTTCTGATACTTCTTAAGTGTATGCTTTGCAAAAACAAGAACAACAAAACTTATAGAGGCACAATTGCTTTCAAAAGCTTCCCCATATCGATTCAAAAGGTATTTACCTACTTGTGTAAACTGTTCTTAATAAACCCACTTTGTAAGTTATATTCAAATTACAACAAAGAATGGTGCATAACTGTTGTCGTTAGACTTAGCCCCTACTGCAAAAGGCCAATGCACAAATTCCATTTTCTCTCAAAAGTATATCATACAACTTTCTCATAAACCTGAAACATAATTACTTTTTCGTGTTTTGTAGCGTTGTAAAGAAAAATTTTGAAAAACGAAAGACCGTTAATCTTTGCCTGTTCCTTAACCAACTACGAGTGTTCCTATTTATTATTCTATAGAAACAGAGGAAATGTTTTCTATTCCTTTTAGAAAACAACCCACGGGAAACATACCGTGCTTCTACTGGAACGGCTTTGTTTGGCTTTCAAAAAGAAATATGAAAATTTTTTCTAATACTAACATAGCTCGGTGATACAGTAAGGAGAGGAGCTGTCGTTTAGGAATGTAAATGAAAATGTTCGTTTACTCATGGAGGTGTCAGATAGCTCCGCAGGTACGCTATACTGAGGGGTTGGCGTTTGGATAGCAGGTCGATTAACCGCCAAGGGAGAGAAGAAGAGCCAAGGTGAACCTGCAAAAAGAAGAAGAAATGATTAAAGAAGGCACTGTCATCTATGTTAAGCATTATTTTGAAAAGCTAAAAGACAAGTTGGAATCAAAACCACTGGTTCAGTGTTGCTTTAAATTCCTCCACTGGTTTCTGAAACTAAAACAAATTTCTTTAGCTACGAATGACCAGGATGGAAATGGATAGCAACTCGAAAAAACTGGTCCAATTTTTCAAGTTCTTTCTTCGTCTCTTGAAAAAAATCGCAACAAATTATTACAGTTGTTATTCGTTCTCCTTTTGAGAAAATTACTTTATCTTTTTCTCCGAGTTTTAGGTGGATTTTGTGTACGAGAAAAGGTGCTTAGATTCAATTTCAGCGCAGTTTTGTGGCCCCAGTCAGACCTTAGTATTACTGTGTTAATGACAGCACAGCACAACCAAGCATTTACTTAAGTTATGACAATAACAAATAACGAACTATGCCTTGGTAGCTACCTTAGTGATGTACCACACGAGAGACCACTCTTGGCCATCGACACGTAATGGTTCAACGATCCATCCACTAGACATGATCTACAAGAGAGAGAAAATAGGAAACGTGAAATTTAAGAGTATGTTTATCAACTAAATAACCAAGAGACGTAGCAAGGAACGTTACCCGTGGTTTCGGGATTATAATTGTAATCGTCACTATCGAGTAGCAATCTGGATGTATTACAGACTAGTAGAATATCATTGTTTATCCCTACCGTTTTCTTTGTTTTCAGTTTTGGGATATCATCATATATTGGCAAAAATCACATTTTTTAGCCTGTTCCAGGCTCCAGATAGTTGGGACGGCACGAAAATTAGAAAGGGAACGCGAAAATAAGACGCGCGGGATCTGGAGAAAAGGCGGCGGTGGCGGAAAAATTGGCGGGAAAAGGAAGCCGCATTGTCTCTCCCTAGCCCCTACGCGTTTTTCGCGCTCGTTTTGTCAATTCACGCTTTTCCCACTATCTCGGAGCCTGGAACAGGCTACACATTTTTTTTTTTTTACTTTTGGAACTTTACAATATAATTATTTTGCTTCATGCATTTTAGTTGGCCATTTGAAAAGGAAGCCACTAAAAAGTGTTTTTTGTTGACCTGTAACTGTAATTACAACTGTAATTAACACATTCGGGATATCAGCACAAACCTGTGCGCGGATGATAGAGGGTGACAGCGGACACTTTGGATGTTCAATAGACTGCGATGCAAGAACGTACTTCTGCCCCTGAAACAGCAAAACATAAAGACAACGAGTTGTTGTTAGAAGGTTGGATCTCACGCAAGAGACCATAACACAACAGAACCACGCTTCTATCCCCCTGATAGTCCCTTCCGATCTATTTTTAGTACAAGTATTTTGCAGCCCCTCCTACTTTTGGATGGGATTTCTGCACGATCCAATTTTTTCACCCGCCACTGCCAAAATTTAAATCCAATTTCTGTAGCACAGAGCGCCTTAGAGTAATACTATTCCATCTGGTCCCGGTTGTTCAAAGAGAGGATAGCCGGCACTATCCAGTGGATAGCGTACATTTAGCGATTCATCCGGTGGATAGCGTTAACCACCCTTTGAATTCACAGCGGTCAAATACAAAAAGCTACGTCACATCCGGTCTTTCAGAGCCTTGAAGTTTGAATCAGTTCAAAAGTTTACGAGCGCGAAGTTCGTATGAAAATGATGCCGGCAAACCGAATTTCACGCCAGCAAAACTTGTGCATGACAGTTACTTCATTTTCAACACATACTCAACGTAAAAAGCTTAAGTATTCAGTAATGGCGTTACGTTTTGCGGTTAAAGTGAAACTTTCGACATTTGTCTGTATTTTCCTTTGTAAAATTATGGCGGGAACTGCGCATACGTCTTGCGTTTGACCGCTGTGAACCCTTTCAACAACCGGGCCCCAGGTATGATGCTAGTCTATCGCAGGCTTCGTCTAGTAATTCGTTAGCTTTTTCGTTAACGCACCTCGTTGGAGAGAGACATGTTCTAAAAGACCTTCATTCAGAGATCTGGGCTCGAAAAGATGACCTTTGGACCCCAGAACACTGCACAAAAGCAACTGCACTGTTTACCTGTTTACTCCACTCACCTCAACTCGTTCTTTGGACACGTAACAGAAGTCACGTGAGTGCGTCATGAAACACTGAGATGTCTCGTGAAGCATGTATACTGAAGGGAACAAACAAAATAATAACATAAATATAAAGAATGCTGCAGGTAACAACACAGTTGTGTCAGATACTCACCGACTTTAAGTCCTTCTTCAACATGCTCAACGATATTTATTTTCTGCAAATGGATGGCAAATATGAAGTAAGCAACACGCGCGCAAAATATAAGGGAAGAACAAAATCGATTGATAGTACTGTTGCATTACTGTTAAGCTGGGTTCTCTCTAGCGATGCAAGCACAAGGATCAAAATGTTTTGCAACTGCACGAGCCAACTGGGAACTTTTCATTAGAGTACGACTATTAGGCTGAGTACCAGTACGACCTCTTTTCCGTCCCAGTGAGCGCACTTTGGATTATCACTTGTCACACAATATCTGGTTCCCAAAGCCTCCCTCTGTACAGCTCTGTACTTGTCATCAACAGCGAGGAGTGACAGCTCTGGAAACGTAGCTGGCCAGAAATTCGAAAGCGGTACTCGTACTCCAAATAAACTGCATTCGCACACAGATATAGAGTTCTTCTGTCAGTGGCGCTCGCGCGGTGGCGGATTATTTAATTAAAGGAATCGTGTAGAGTTGTGCGCAAGTCACGCGTACGCATAATGAAAGACCGTACCTTGAGCATGTTGTCATAAATATATCTGGACAGCGGATTCTTGACTGCCTCCCACACGGTCAGCGGTGACGCTTCAATGACTCCACGGCCCATGAAGCTAAAACAAAATACAAAGCAAGTGCGTAAAGGGATTTGAACCAAGGAACTCCTTGTCGGGTACCATACATTACCAGTTGGGTTATGAAATCTTAAGAGGCCGGGATATGTCACCTATTTAAAGTATCTGGATTAATTTAAGAAGCTAAGAGACACAACAGGGTAACCCAGAAAGTATGGTTTAGTTTTCTTTAATATTTCTCTACTAGTTTCCTGAAACTAAAATAAGTGTCCTTGGTTACGGATGGCCAGGAGGGAAATGAATTGCAACTAAAACTTGAGCCATTTTTTAAGTTCTTCTCTTCTTTCTCAGTAAAATCGCTCAAAATTAAAATGACTATGGTTTGTTCTCCCTTCAAGAAAATCAGTTAACATATTCCTCCTGTTTGTCACTCTTGGCCGAAAAAGGTAAACTCCCCACAATCTGGTCCACTCGCATGATGACAGGAGGTCAGTTTTGAGCACGGTAAACACTTCGTATAAAAACTAGGGCTGCAACGATACATCGATGAACCACAATATTTTTTCCTACGATACAAATATCGATATTTAAATAAGATATCGCGAAATTACGATACAATAAAATAGGCTACATCAACAAATTAGGGAAATCACCGCCTTTAATATTCCTTACCCAAGCTCTACATTTCAGCCTTTGTAAGGCGATCTGATATTGTGTTAATACTGTGTTAAATTCATTATTATGGAAAGAAATTGTTTAAAAGTAGTATAAGTTGCTGGTAACTAGTTTTGTCGCGCAAAGTAATGTATCGTATCGTGTATCGAATCATGGCCCTTGTATCGAGATATGTATCGTATCGTAGGAAAATGTATCGTTGCAGCCCTAATAAAAACACACACTTTAAAATTCTTACCAATGTACGAAACCGGCAGAACCTTCTTCTCGTTTCCTCACGATTGTGACATCTTTCTGAATACTATGAAACCTGCGGAAGGATAGGAAAATAAGTGAATTTCACAGTGTTCGCGGCGACGATACCGTCCCTTTGGGTTAGTCACGCAATCACCTGAAACTGAAGTATGACCTTAAATTTGTGACGGTTATAACCCTTTCAGCCCTGATATAAAAATGCATATTCTCCTTACTGTTCTCCATACATTTCTTATAGAACTAGTTAGGAGAATTTGTCTAAAAATCAAGACATCTTATCCTTGGTGATCACTTTCTTTATTCTCGTCACTTAAATGTTTGAACAAGTAGTGATAACGTAAAAAAAAAATTTCATTTTCTTCACTGTAAGGGCTTAAAGGGTTAAAATTCAACAAGTCTCAAGTCTCTCTCGAAATCATCCGTCATCATCATTTATTACTTGATGTAAAAGGATGGCTCTCACTTTTTAGTCTGTGGATGTAATCCTAAGGATCAAACGAAAGCTACATTGTTCAAGACCGTGCTCACTTTTGTCCCTGTGGACAAAGTACGATCACACAATGTAAGCTGTTGAGCAGTACTTTGCTATGGTACTGTTTATAATAGCGGCCTTTAGATTGGATTACGAGTACGAGATTGAGTTCGAGTACGACTTTCGCACTTCAAACCAGTATGTTTCCAGAGACCTAGCTCCTTCGCGCTGTTTACCAGTAAAAAAGGAAGCCGCTTCAGGAATGAGATTGGTATGTGATGTGATAATGTAAAACCTGCAAACTGGATTCGAAAAGTTGTACTCGTACTCAAACCTATAAGTTTCCTAATGCCTTACAAGGAAGTTGTTACTTTTGAGGCTGTGGACAAATTCTATACTGCAACCATTTATACAAAAGCTACTGAACAGTACTGTCTTATTGTGATGTTGTTTGATTCTCAACATGTTACAAAATGTATTTTGAAATTTATTTCAACCTCCAACTTGGAGTTAAAAGAGATAACTGTGCAAACTTAACAAAACTGAATGATTGAACTCGGTCGCCCTTACGTCCATCCTCCGTGTGATGAATCTACGGTCGCTTGGCGAGGAGAGGAGACTGGCGCCGACTTGATCATCTCAGGTACACCGGATGCTAGTAACGCCTGCAAAATACGAAAGGAGTTTAAAAAATAAAGCAAACCAGGAGAAAGACATCTCGTAAAATAATAAATAGAACACCCTGAATTGTCCGTGTGAACCGGTAAAAAAATGATAAAAATGACGTTAAGATACCGGTAACTAAAAGAAATCATGTAGATATTCTCCTTTCAGATAGCCTTACATTTCCTTTAAGTTGCATCAAAGCACCCCTGCTTAGTGATATACATTTACTATTACAGTGGTCACGGTTAAAGTGCGATTTACGCCGTGGTAAAAGCCATCTCTCTCGGCGGTATAAAAACTGTCAGTAATGATTCGTATTTATCACCTTGCTAGATTGAATTTTTCCACAAGTGTTAAGGTTATCTTTGTTGCGTCAAAAGCGTTTGGCCGTCGAAATTTGGAGTTTAGACTTGATTAAAATATACATACAAAAACGCATAAATGATTTTGCAGTTGACAAAATTTTAATCATCGACGCTTCATTATGAAGAATGCATTAAAAATTTCTTTCTGATCAGTTTTTTGCCTTGGGATTCCAAAACTGCCAAGGCGAACACCTTGGTAACTGTCATGGACGCTTCTTTCGAACTTTGGATTTGTCCATGGTTTAGTAGCTTAAGGCCTCACTCGAATCATTGTAGGATTATAAGATTATCCATGGTTGTTTCCAGCGCTAAATTTTCCCCGGGAAAGAGCGATCACACACAATTTAATTTATTTTTACAGTTGTAAGATCCCCGAAGAATAAGCGACAATAACCGAAGCAGCGAGCTTACAGTCACGTGACTTGCCTCTTTAAGGACCTCTGCAGCGGCTTGGTTACCAAGGACACGGAACTTGATGTGAAGTTTATTGACTGAATAAAAAACAAGACGAAATGACAAAGTTAATCAAACGTCTCAGGTTACTTAGAATAAATTAAATAGCTCACACCTAAGAAATGACAAAACTTTAGCCAATAGCTTACCGAGAGGCTTTTCAATGATTTCGTAATCTTCCGCTCTACAGAAAAAAAGAACAATGTTAGAGAAAACAGGAGGACAATGGACACATTACAGACGCTGAATAAACGAAGCTTGGTGTGTAAAATATTGTGAAATATAAATTAAAGGTAGTGGTTTGGTTCAAGGCATTAAAAATCGAACCACTCCTTCTGGGAAAATCATCTTTGTAAGATTTTGACAGTATTTTGGTTGATTTCGTTTTTTTTTTTTTCACCCAACACCTGCAATTTGTCTTAATTAATAAGAGAAACATGAGTGGCAACTTTCAACAGGGTTTCCCAACACTTCGGAAACTTTGTTGGGTTTTCCAAACTTCTCAACCAATAAAAACCTATTAACTGCACGTGCAAATTATCTTCAAATTTTTCAACAAATATTCAACTTTACAAACTTCTTAACCACTCAAAACACAAAAATCGCACGCACAAACTACTCGTACGTAGGTCCTCCCTGAAAAACTACTCAGGTGTGCGGCAACAGTACGGCTGTACGCAGGTTACTGTTTCTCACACCGGTAATTCTGTCCCCCAAAGAGACTTCGGGTTCGACAAACTATTGCACGGCAGAACAGCTTCGGAGAAGTGGTGCAACTTTTGACAGTTTCTGTGGATGTGAATTTGGTGGCTGTTCGTTGTTTAGACACTTACTTGAGGTTTTCTAAATAACTCTGTTTTTCTTCTTCCATTTTCTTTTTCAATTCACTGATTTCTTTTTCCTTTTGAAGTTTTTGTTTTTCCAAATCCTTCAGCCTGTCCAAACAATCCGCTCTGTCCTCCTCGCTCGTTCTTAGCTTCGCTCGCGCTTCCTCAAGCTGCAAGTGGATGTTTTCTCGTTCTCGCCGCTCATACTGAAGCCTGAAGAAAATATGAATGAAAACGTGTTATACATATGGGGATAACGAGACTTTTTAGTCACGTGTCTGGCGTGATGGTACGGCTGAGGGTAATCTGTTATCAGTGAATAACTTGCGAGGAGGTGTTCCCTGGAATCATGGGAAAAGTTAACCAAGCTACTGCTTATGCCACAAACAAACAAACAAACAAACAAACAAACAAACAAACAAACAAACAAATACTAAGGGGGGCATCGGTCCAAAAATCTTTATTCTAATTCAGTTTTATTACTTAAGAAAGCTTAGTACTATACAGGCTAAGAAATAAAATTTCGAACAGCCGTGTCAAGCACAAAGGGCCACGGACGATAGGCCTTGCTTTTCGAAAGTTTCAATCCATCTATTACAACCTCATTTTTGTTGTCAACTGTTAGCTTAATATTCTAGTCCTTCTTTTTATATCAAACGTAGTCGTAGATGTAGTGGTAGCGGCAGTGGTCAGGTAGTGATGGTGGTGGTAGTAGTAGTAGTAGTAGTAGTAGTAGTAAAAATAACAATAGATGACTGACACAGGAAAATCAAAGCCCCCCTTTTTAATGGGACAGTTTTTAAAACAGCTAATTGCAAATTAAGGCGCTCTAGAAATGACAAGCTTTCTCACCTGTTTTCGCTATCCTCGACTTTCTCAAACGCCTCTCGTAGTTTCCTCGCCTCCTCCTTGAAAAGCTCCAGTGTTTCTTCGTTTTGAAGATCATCCGACGACCGCACGCGAGAAAGCCTTTTTATTCGCGCATTAATCAATCTTCGCTCCCTTGCTCTTTCAACATGAAACCTTTCCTTCTGTCCCGATAATCTTTGAAGGGCAATCTCTTTCTCTTTGATACCATCTAGCATCTGCTCCGAGATGCGCTTTTGTTGTTCATGAACTCTGTCCTCGTCTTTCTCAAAATGCGCACGTTTCGCGACATATTCAAGGAACAAATCATCGCTGTCAGAACCGATGTGCCTCAACCTTCTATTAACCAATCCAAGGACGTCTTGCTTCTTTTCCTCAATACCTCTTGAATTGGCCAATTCCTCACCTTCTATAAGAACCCCAGAGTCACTACAACTTACCGTATCAAAAGTTTCAACAATCAGAGCTTCAATTTCGCCACGTTCCTTCCATAAGAGCTCTGTATATTTTTCCCGTTCTTGGTCTATAACACTAATCTCATCTTCCTCTTTATTTTTTAAGTTTGCCAAACACAAGCGAATTTTCTCGGCGTGTTGCTGCCGTGTCGTTTTGTACTTCTCTTCGAGTTCTGTAATTTTAGCCTCGTTTTCCAATATTTGTCTACCGTAAAACTCCACGCTTGTTATCTCATCTGCTAACTGTTCGCGTGTTTTTTCGATCATTTTTTCTTTTTCCGTTTTAAGCGCCAACAAATTCTGCAACTGTTGGGCTAGCACTTCTTCAACTCCTTCCGAGTCCGATTGAGATTTCTTTGTTTCGAAATTCCAACTGGCACGCCTACGTTTCCGCAAATCAAGCGCAACAGTTTTAGTTTTAGGACCAACGTCTGAAATGCGTCGTTGTTTGTCAGCATTATCGAAATCTGTGATTCCACTTTCCTCTAAACTTTGTTCATCCTCCATGCCCCCTGAATCCTCTATGGAGCTAAGATAGGTCAAGTACTCATCATGTTTTTCCTCAAATAACTGAATTTTTCTCTCTACTTCGTCCAGTTCGGTCAAATCTTTCTTAAGCGTGCACTCCAGCGTTGATTTATCACGACTCAAGTTCTCTTCCGCTTCGGATTTTGCGGCTTCAAGATTTTCTTGTGCCTCTAACAGCTTAATTTGGTCTTCTTCAATTTCTTTCAAGTCTCTATCTCGCTCAAAAGCGAGAAGCTCCCCTTGTCTGGTGCGTTCGATCTCCGTGTCAACTAAGGCTTTACGCCTTTGCAACTCAATCTCCGCAAGCTTCATTTCATACTGAATAATCTTTTGCCACTCGCCTTCCATAAACCTCGCAACCTCTTCTCTTTCCTTCGCTATCTCCTCCTTAGATTCTTCCACCTCTCTGTCGTGTCTGTACTTCATTTCGAACAACTCTTCCAACTGCTTCTCGATTTCGTTTTTCGCGTCTTCGTGATTTTTGTCCATGTTAAGACGAACTTCCTCGAGTTCTTGTCGGGCTTGCTGTGATTTAGCCTCGTGCATCTCACGTAATGTTTGAATGTGTTCCTTTTGATCGTCAATTTCTTTCTGTTTGACGTCGATTTCAGTTTGCAACGCTCTTTCGATGTCTAGCCGTCGTACTTCAGCTTCTTTGTGTCTGGCGATCAAATCTGTTACTTGGTGTCTGCAATTCAAAGATCAATCAGTGTAAAGCTCGTGGAGTGGTCAATATAATAATAATGACTTTATTAACGTGTCAAGCAATAGAGGACACCTAACTTTCTAAAATACAATCTAAAAATACAAAAACGAATTAACATAAAGTCAAAACTAGAAACTACTAAGAGTTAGAATTAAAAACTACTAATGATAACTCACTCAACATACATACAACAAAAACTCCATTTATAATTATCAAAAATTCAAAAATCTTGTAATTAAAATCGTAATTAAAAAATTACGAATTGCAAAGGTAGCAGCCACTACATCCATCTAAAATGCTACTTAAATCAAGTCTGCGTATCCGGGTCTTAAACTGCTTAAGACTGGCAGCCGACTGCTTAAGACTGGCAGCCGAGGTTTACTAATGCGTAGGGTAATCGACCAGTCAGTGTTTCAAGCCTGGCCTCTGCATTGACGAAGTGTTTTTTACACAAGAAACTTTGTACTGCATAGTCTCTCTCTCCAGGCAAGGGTACAATTTGTTAACAGCGAAGAGAGAAACCTAAAAGTACCCTTGGCGATTTCCTAGCATTCTACTCCCAGTAGTCGACTTTGCTTTTACAATGAGTGCGGGATTCACCCTCCGACTAACGGCTGGTTCTAGTTAACGATAAAGCTAAAGGCCAGTGCCTGGTTGCGCCACTAAACTTTGAACCTTAATGGAGATTTTTTCTCCTTTCAGTTTTGAATTGACCAATCTCAAACGAAAGAAAATTTATTGGTGTAAAACAACTTTGAAGAGAACCGAAAACTGCGGAAAGCTTCTAACATTAATGACAATTTTATAAGATAAGGACAAAAGAACTGAACTTACTTAATTTCTTCCAAAGAATCCCCGCCAGCTGGAAGATCCACTTCAACACTGCAAACGTTTGAAACGATGATTAGAAAAACATCGTGTAATTGCAGTTTCAAGTAGAAAAAATTAAGGAGTTCCATAAGAAGGGCTTACCCGGAGTCTAACGTCATTGGAGAAGAGGAATCAGATCTCATACTCAGGTCCCCGTGGCTACCACGGACCGGGGAGATATGAAAATTGGTCAACGACTCCGTGGATTCCTGAGATGAAATAAAAATATAATCAGTGACTAAGTTACTGAACAGTCTGAAATGTGAGAACGAACACAGCCAGTCTATCAAACATGCGTTTCAAGATCGGAGTTTATTTCAGTTAAGTGAGGTGAAGTTTAGAATAATTTCGCCTTGCAAGTAAAAGCCCGAAGCAATTCCACCGGCTACCCTCGCCTTTGAAATCTCTTTTTTTCGGGGGGGGAGGGGAGGGGAGGGGGGGAGGTTCAGGTATGCCGGTTCCCTTTATCATGCGTTTTTTCATAATTTTCACTAGTTAGTTAGTTCGTTGTTGTTGTTTTTCTTTTCTTGCAGTCCAGCGTTCGCCTAAAGTGGACAGCTGCAACGCTTACCGTGATGTACAATCCTGAACGCCGTTTCTCCCTGAGTTTGGCTGCCTCCGTTGGATAGTTGAATTTGAACACATCACTCTTGCCAAGAACAATTACGTCACCTACAAGTACATAAAGAAAGCTATAACTAGCCGTTTCCCGAGCCAGATGTCACTACATCATTTCTATTTTTTTTCGAAAGTAACTCGAGGCATCCTTTTACTTAAACTTGAAAATAATGTTACAACGACAACGACGAAGAGTCGTAAGTTTTCGCTAAATGACGCGAAGTGACAAGGACGCATTCAAACAAGTCGCCCGACATTTTATTCCACCCTGATCATTCTAGCCAGCTCATGACAGACTGGGGTGTTTCCCTACATCACGGCAACGCGGAAAGCAGCGAAAATTTGGAGCAAAAATTCCGCTTTCAAATCGACACACTTAATCCCCACGGTATCAACGAACACTTTTCATTCAACTGATTCATTCTTGTTTTTACGTTTCCATGTTTCCACCAATAGCGTAGCTCCACCACTCCCCATATAAACCATACACAACCCACAATTCCATGATTCACTCTGACACATGAAGGGCTTACGATCAAAATGTCAGCTTTCAATTTCCTCACAGTGGCCAATTTACCTTAATAATTCGGTTGATAAATCCACACTTTTGCGTTTGAGTTCCCCACAGACGCAGCACCACAGTTTCTTCAGAAACTAACCCCTTTATAACTTTTATCTCTAGCTGTTTAACCCAAACCTTCATTATTAGTCAATAGATACACCACAAAAATACCTCACCTTGATTTAATTTGATTGACTGTGAGACAGCCACGCCATTCACCCAGCACCGTGTAGACATCGGCTCCAGTGACACTCCTTTTCCTTTGGTAAAGTCCAAAACGCAATGTTCTTTTTCAACCTCCTCACCCTCAAGGACTGCGCAAACAACAGAAAAGAATGTTCTTTACGTGTAACCTTGGTGGAGACTGACGAATCAAACCGTGCTAACCTCAAAAGGCGTGACATACGGGCTGGCTGGCGTAACATTTGAATCTAGTTCCTTAATTCAGCTCGTAAGGCAGTATCCCGTTGCAAAGAAAAATCCAACAACAATCAAACAAACAAGTAAACAAAAGAAAAATGGAACGTTCAAACCAGTTTGCGATGAAGCGTTTAAACCGCTATTGCTTATTATCAGACGCCACTAAAATTAACCATGTTTAAACGCCGTTAAGTTTTTTTTCACAGTGTGTTCAAGACGTCTTACTGTCTGTTTGTCGGCCTACATTGCAAACTGTGTTTGCTTCTCCCACAGGATTACAGCGACCTATATCCGCATTGCTTAACGCTAAACCACGTTAACTTTACCTATATCCTGAGGGTTTGGTGCGTCTTCCAGCCCGATATGCGTCTTCCCAGGCTACAAACACAAACAGAGACGTAACATGTTAAAGGTACACCCTCTAATAGATGGGATTTGTCATGTGACTGCCGAAAAATGCCATATGTTTAACCCAAGTAGGCACTATCTCATGAGAATGGTTCACACGGTGAAAGCACAAAAATTTCAAACGAAAAGACTTCAATACCTTGTAATGGCCTTACCATGATGCGATACAGCATTATTTCAGTTCTCAGTGGGTCCTCTTCTAATCGGACCAAATGAGGAAGTTCAAGATCGACAAGAACTGCACGAGAACCGTGCCGACGAAGCTGTAACTCACTCTCCTGCATAACAGAAAAACAAACGAACACATTCGTTAAGAGTAATCGATCGTTTTTGTGCTAAATAAGTATATACACACAGGGTTACCATCCTCTGTTTGTGTGGTGGGCTGTGCATTTATAATGGATGTGTCGGGTTTATCAAATATGCAGAACTAAAGCCGAAAGTTAAGAGTTTTAAAACTGAGGAATATGAAATAAAAACTCATGAAATTGTTGCCATGTGTTTTGATTTGTGTTTCTGTGTTTATTTTGGCGATTTAAGGCTCGCGAAAGCGATGTTTTCAAAATAACGGTCGGACTCGCTCAAAAGTAGAGAAAGAGAACAAGGCACGGAACTAGGCGACCGGCAAATTCCACTACCCAGTCGAACATTTCGCCAAAAACGTAGTCTTTGCCCGGTTCGCTCACACAAAAAATCTTAGCCCTCGAAAGAATAGTCTTCGAACAAAGTTTTGGCCAAATTTAAGTTAGATTCGATCGCGGATAGACCTTTAGAATCGATCCCAGACTTTTGAATACGACTGTCAATTTGCTTTCTCCCTGTGATCTGCAAAAAATCCGAACTCAAAGGAATTCGAAGAATGCATTTTCCGTTAAAATTTGAATTCACGTGCGAGAAAACTGCCACCCCTGGCCTCCGTACGCGAAACTTTTGGTCCGTGACAAAATTTTCTCTGAGGTAACCCGAGCGGCGAGTTTGACCGACAAAAGAACGCAGGAACCCATCACTCGAATCTCAGGTACACCCCCAAATTTTCACGAAAACGAACAAACCAACTTGCCTGACGAAGAGCGTGTTGTGGCTCCCTGAGGACAATTTTTTTAAGAGTGAAGAAAACATTTCAGGAACGAAAAACTATATTCATGAGCAGAACGATGATTAAATGTGTATACTAAATACTACTGCCGCCACTTGATAGAACGTGATTCGACAACAATCCTCAGCCCCGGTCATTGAAAGTTTTGGGAAAAGCATGTCTGGTCGATATGAACACGGCATCTCCGGGCTGCGCGCAGACCAATATCGGCAAAAACTCCTCACCCTACCCACCTGCATAATGGATTGCGCCTCCTTCCATTTCTCGGTCCAGTCTTTCGTCAGCTGCTCGACACGAACTTGGTTTTCATGGAGTTTCTTCGCAACTTTCATGGAGTCAGAGAGTGAAGTTTTCTAAGAGAAGAAAATAAATAAAGACTGTCACGGAAATAAACGTCGATCCAATACCACAAATGTTTTTATAAAAAAACTTACCTCGTTTCCCATATCAGAGGTCCTTATGATCGATTTGAGTCGCTCGATTTCAGCTCTTAGTTCTCGGATAAGCTTCACGTTTGGATCCTACAAAAAGGAATAATGTATGCGATTGACAAGCAGAAGGAAAGTAAAAATGTACGAGATAATTTTTTTCCTCGTTCAGAGTTCAGACTAGGTTAAGTCTGAACCATCTTGCATGGTGCACTATAAATAAGAAAGAAACAGTGGGCAAAGTGTCCGGGTACGGAACGAGAACTACCTCCAAGGGTAGTACTTGGGCCTCGTGGCGTGCCCCAAAAAATGGTACCACTGACAATGTGATAAAAATGTGCATCGATTTCAGCTTGCATTACCTCATTAATTGTCGGTCTGTTGATGATACTCTTCGCTCGATGTGCGTATCTCAGCGTACTGAGAGTTTCTCCATAATTGCACTCCGCTGGCGAAATGGCTAAAATGGGACACAATAACAAAAACATGCAGTTTTTAGAATTTATCCTAAACAACAATTTATGTGATAGGTACTGAGTTTTACGAACATTACAATAAATAAACTGAAGACCACTACTCAAGTTTCATCAGATGCGTTGCTGACTGGCAAAACGATGTTTTTTCACTAACGAAGTTTTTTGGTTCGCATTCTGCTGTAATGGCTGGCTTTTATGCCTTACAATTTTCGTGATCAAATCTCAGAAGCGACAAAATAAACAAATTACGTCATGGAAGTTAAAGTACTTTGGGGGATGACCATTAGCCATTTGGAGTAACCTGCGATCGGGCGTTCTTTTTTGTGGAGGGGGGGGGGGTTGGGGGGCACAAAAGGCGGACGAGGTTTCCCCCTCACTAGTAAAAAAAAAAAAAGAACGCCTGATCGCAGGTTATTATTTGGACTGCATCAGAAGACGTAATCGTCCGTTTTAAGATATTACTCAATTCGTGAACAAAATATAATATCGTACACGTACACTTTACATGAAGAAATCTTTAATATCAGGAAGATAATAATATTTATCATATGCAAATTAACATTGAACTAACCTGCAATCATGACAGTTTTGGAATTTCCTCCGAGGCTGTCCTTTAGAAGAAAAGTGAGCACAGAATCTCGGTAAGGTACGAACAGCTTTTTCCTGAATGAAGGACGTTTGGATGTAGTGGAAGCATTTATGGAGTTTTCAGCTATCAGGAGAAAACAGAAGAGGAAATGTCACAATCCTAAGCTGGCAATATTGTAATTTCTGATTACAAGTCGACGATAAATTTAAAAAAGAAAAGCAAACAAATGCAGCAATATTTACCGAGTGTGGATATGACAATCCCTAGAGTAACAAGAGATTTGTTGATGTTGGCTCCTTCTTTGAGTCTGTCGCCCATAGCGCCACTTGTGCTAGCACGCTCACTAGAAAAAAAAATGACAAGAATAAATTGAAGAGTACAGTATTACAGAAAACACTGAAGGAGGTTTTGTTAATAACTGTGGTGAAACTCAAATCAAAGTCACGACTTAAACGTGGCTCCCTATAGTATCAACAAGATATTTAACGTCTGTTAGGGTGAAGAACTAAGGTCAAAGTACTAGTGAAGATCAACAACACACTGACCAAGGGTTTCTTCTTTGGTCACATGTTTGCATCAAGTATTGTTGCCATGGCAACAGGCAATCATAGGGATGACCAATGTTTTGCTATTTTTCACTCACTTGTAGCTATTTCTCGAGTTACCATAAAATTTAAATCATAAAATTTAATAATTTCGATAAAAAAAGAAATCCTTGGTTGGAAGTTTGTGAAAAATTTACATTAGCTTTGAAATAAATACTTGTGTCATCGCGCCATGGAAAACAGCTTGCTCGTGGTACAAAAACTGTAGGGTGCCACCAATGTGAACCCGCAGATAAACACCACATACAACCGGTGACAAGGGCGAAAAAAGCTGCACAAAAATGCTTGGCTTTAGTTTTGATTCTGATTACACTTGAGCCCTGTGAACACCTCAAGATTACAGACATTCCAAGGACTCCATCCCGTGGTCCCACAGAGCATACACTTAATACCACGATAATGTTACTGTCAGATAGTTATACCAACCTGCCAGCTAAGTCAACCAAGTTAATCTTGCTGATTGTTTCACTGGGCATGTCTTCTATAAACTTGGCCTGCAAAAAATTTAATGCAGTATTAATTAATTAATTAATTAATTTATTTATTACTACAGAATGTATTATATGCTAAATTGTATAAAAGAGACCTTACCTGAGTAAACTTTATTGTGAAAATTGCATGTGAGCGACTACTAGTTTCGTTCATCCTTGTTGAAGCAGTTGCTCTGAAAGACAAGAAAGCCTACAATGAGCATTACAACTGGGTTGCTACACGTGGGTTGAGTTTATATATACAGACTACAAAAGATCCCACAAGTGAAGTAGAATGTATTTTAAAACACATAATTGTGGCATGACATTGGGAACATGGGGAAAACTGGAGGTTTGAGGCGAGTGCCAAAACTGGTTATGCGGCAGAAACTGGATGGATGCTGTGCTGTTGGCCAAGCAAAAACCGGATGAATAAGGAAAGTTGTTACGGTCATGAAAAAGGAAAAAAAATAGCCTGAGAAAACAGCCGACATTTTGTGAGGTTGCCACTTGAGCCCTCAAAATCGATGTCTGAGTAATGAGCGCAGAAATTCAATACTGATGATGTGCACTACCCAGAACTTGGTAGTGTTTCTGATTGGTTGAAAGAAAATTCCCTCGCGGCACAACCAATCAGAAGCACTACCAAGATCTGGGTAGTACACATCATCAGTATGGAATTTCTGTGCTCATTACTCAGACACCGTGTTGCAAGGGCTCAAGTGGTGACCTCGCGAAACATCCACTGTTTTCTCAGGCTAGAAAAAAAATTGAAACAAATGGTTTTACTAGAACCTGACTTGCCCCAGATGGCTGGTTTAAAAACATGTTACAGGTTAATGATAACAGGCCTTGTTTGAATCAAAAGTATGTCTCGAGGGATAAAAGTACCAAATTACTCAAAAAAGTGTCATCTCCTACAAACCTGAGCCTGTTTCCCTGCTCCATGAGAACTTCAATTGAATCAAAATCAGACACATGCTGTTTTGTTAAACCTGGATTTAAAAAAGGCAACCAAAATCATAAGGTCAACAACAACAAAAAAGAACCTAAAATTGCACTGATGGCCCCTGTATAGGGTATAAGACAAATGTAAGGTAATGCACAGCTGCCAAAAATGCCTCCATCCTTACCTTCCACATACGGACCTTCCTTGGGATGTTCGCGAACTTTTAAGTTTTGCTGAGGAAGCTTTTTCAGTTTTTGCGGCCTCAGCAGGTCACGAACGTGTTCATTGTAAATTTCCATGTAGCTACAAAAAAAACATAAAACAAAAAAAGTTGGTGATGATTCAGAAATTTGAGTGTTTAGCTGGAGTATGACAAATTTATGCATAAATGTTACCAATTAAAAACAGTACGCTTCTTCACTGGAATTCAAAGTTTGATTAAAAAGACCATTCCCATAAGAGGTCTGACCAACAGAGTAACAGGAGAAGCAAAACAGCAGGGACAGAAGTAGAGGAGAAGCCTTGCAGGTGGTCTATGCTATATCAAGAAGAGTGTTGGGCAAACCAATGAGTTAACTCTTATCACTCCCCCCTCCTTCCCCACACTAATTCAGCCACATTTGCAGCTAACTTTGCAAGCACAGTGCACCACGCTTGGTCTGCTTTTTTGAAGTTTTGACCTGAGGAACACTGGTCAAAACCAGCAGCCTCTCTAAACAGCCTCAATCACTCATAATTGAATGAGAGTGATCATTTGTCAAGCACATCATCAAGATTCACCCATGACCACCCTATGGCATCTGCCCTTAAAGCCTGGCATGGGGCTCAGTTTACTATGGGCTAAGCACGTTGTGGCCTAAGAATGACATTGTGATCTCCATGTTATAATAAGAGTCCTCAGACAGGACCCTCTAATCCAAATTGTTTATCTCAAACCAAGTCAAGCCAAGTCAGAAATACTGGGAGGGGGTAACCTTTTGATGTGATCACGGCCTACATGTAGCTTCCCTAGGTTCCACCCCACTAGCTCTGTATGTGGCCACTGGGATAGCAGGAATGATTCAAAATTGTTGAAAGAAATATCTGTAGGGTAAAGATAACATGCGTACCTCACTTCAGTTCTAAATGAAGAACTCAGAGACGTGTTCTGATTGATGTACTTGAATAGTCCCTGCAATGTACAAGTTAACAATAATGTACGATGCACGAGTTTTCAAGGACTACTTAATAAATAAATAATAAATAAATAAAAAATATTGATAAATTGCACTGTATTCATGTGTCATGAAAAAAAAAATACTGCTAGTATGGCACAATTTGAAAGGAAATTGTCCTCTGTTACCTGGCATATTCTGGGAATAAGTCCAACCTCCTCCTAGTAAAGATAAAAGAAATATGAAAATATTACAATACTGTTACAGTCAAATTACGAAAACCGTGAACACTGAAAATATTCCTGGAATGTGTGTTTGACCAATCACATGCGAGACCTTGTACCGCAGAAAACGAATGGGTTCTCAGTCACGGAATCGAGTTGTTTCGAAAGACGACAAGGTTTAATCTTCATTTAATCTTCACCAGTTTATCTTACAGAAATTGGAAGTGCTATTCCTTTCTATCTGAGAGCCCCACGCACTACGCAAGCGAAAATAGGTTTGAGCGCTTTTGCCTAATAAAATTTTTCGACAAACCGACGCAACGATCAGTGTTTCCGACATTTCAAATAAAACCAACTCAAGCGCTAGTTATCTCACCTTAAAGTAAAAACTGCAATATTCTCTCTCCAAATTCGCCCATTGACAGCACAGCTGACTCGATTTATTTAGGCCGAATCACCCGTGCCTTCGAGCCGGGTTTGCATCATATTTTATCACGTGTAGTTGCACATTTTGAAAATGACATATTTTCAAATTTAGCAACGGTACACCAGGCTGTTGAAGAATAACGAACGCCGCTTTTGACAGTCCGCGGTCGTTGCTGCAATGCAGCCGCAACAAGCCAAAGACCACTCACACATTTTTCGCTCCCGTAGCGCATGTGGTTCTCAGATAAAAAGAAATAACAATTTAAATTCTTATAAGTTAAGATGAAGGTCTTTCAAAACAAATGGAGAACCAACTCTATTCCGTGACTGAGAAACCCACTTGTTTTCTGCGGTTACAAGGTCTCGCATGTGATTGGTCAAAACACAATAAACATTCCAGAAATATTTTCAGTGTTCACGGGTTTTCTTCGTTTGAGTGTAATATTTTTTCTTACCAGATACTATCCAAACTTAAGTTAACCAAAGGATCTGAGAGCTAAGCACAGTGCCTGAACTATGAACTTAAAAAACCAAGTAGCGTACTATCGATTTTAACAGCACCACTTGACTTGGGCAACAAAACTTTTGTTTTAATAAACTGTTAATCAGTATTTTCCCCAGGATACCTCATTGGCTAATTATAAAGGTGCAGAAAAATTCAAACCATTTAAACTGCCACCATCACAAACCTGTCACTTTGAATGTAGACCTGGTTCCCTTGGATACTCAGTTGAACAGTAATTTTGTGTTCAATTTTTCTTCCTTTAGCATGCCTAAGGAAGTCTACTGTATTGTGAGAAAATTATCTGTGAGAACAATTTTAGTGCCCTCATTACTTTCTTAAAATATTCTGCTTCCCAACTACGTGCTTAGCATTATTAAATAATATCTGGACTCACATTTGTTCCCATCATTGTGTACGTCTTTCCAGCACTTGTTTGACCATAAGCAAATAAGCAGGCATTGTAACCTTCAAATGCTGACTCTAGAACACCTTGCCCAAGGTCTTTAAACACCTGAAATGTTTCATTCAACAAGTTTTAATTATAACGATTGTTGATATATTATTAAATGAGCTATAGAAATATATAACATTATTTTAAAATTTTTGTGCCTTGTTAAGACTGCCAAAAAAGAAAATTTAACGCATTTGAGTAGTAAAATTAATTTTACAAATAATTTGTCTAAAAATATTAAATATATTGCAACATTAAACACAATGAACAAAACATACTATTGGAAGAGCTTAAAAAGGAATGGTCACAGAGTTTTAAAGGATTTTATCTCCAGAATCAACAGTTCAAATAATAATAATAATAATAATAATAATAATAATAATAATAATAATAATAATGATAAGTGAATATTTTAACAGGATAACCTATCAGTGCAACACCACTGTTATCAATGGGCTCCTGTAACAAAAAAGCCTAAAAAACCTAATAGAAAAACTTCACCTAACTTTGAACAGGCATACAGCACGATATGAGTACCATGGTTAAGAACTGGTACTGAAAACTTGCAACCACGTTGTACAGAAAACAGAAGCAGTTCTACAGCAAGATATGACTAGTTTTTGACTTGACTGGTAATGGTCAAGGATTTCACCAAGAGACTCAGAAGTTTGAATCATGTTAAAATACTCTGATTGATGCATGATTTATTACCTGGTCCTGATTGATGAAATGTTGATCTTTAGGATCTGCTGACCAGTATGAGTAATCAAAAAAGAACTCCTTCTTATAGTCACGACCCTTGTCTCCCTCCATACCCACTTCACCATATAGCTGCAAACAAAACAAAAAATTTCCATCAAAATCACCATGACGTCTCAATGACAGCAGCATTTTAGCCTCTGAACAGGCTCTGCGGTGAGGAAAAAGTGCAAACAAAAAAAAAAAAATTGGCCAGCAGAGGGTAGACTCATGGGGAAAAGGATAAGGCAGCACTTGCTGATTTTTTTTGGGCATTTTTCCCCAACAGGGAACCTGTTTACAGGCTGCAGAATTGCAATAATTTAAAAAACCAATTTGCCAAAGGAGGACAGACAAGACAACATATTGCATCCCTTACCAGGCCTATATACCCAACCCAGCCCCAAACCAAGAATTTGGACTCTTCAAAAAAGAAAGAAAGACTATCAAGAACAAGACTGCAGAAGATTAATGAAGTGGCATTTGGGGTCGGCAATTTTGTAGGATTGAGTGTCACCTGCATCAAAAACTTTGCAAGACAAGAAAAAAATACTATTATAAGTTTTTAAGCCGGTTTTTAAAACTGTACAGAGATTTGGCACTTTGGATTTTAAGAATATTAGGGCAATGATTTTAAGCGTGAAAGACACTCATGCTTTTAATTAACAGCAAAGCCCAGAGGACATAAACATTGATTCAATTTTTTTACCCTTAGTTGCCCTTTAGTTTATTGGAAGAAGCCCATTAGATTATTTGTCCACTAAATAATACAATGTATGGGGTAATATTGGGGCTTTGAAAACAAGCATATTAACAAAAACCTTTTTTTTAACCAATAGCAGGTGAGTGTTTTATTCTGTGGTTGCAATTTATATTAACCTATCTTCATTCAGTGCCAAGTTTAAAATATTGATGCAAGGTCTTCATGTACTCTATTCAATTATCTTTTTGACACGTATGGATATTAAATCATCAATAAACTATTGATCTTGACATTTAACAAATGTTCTGAAGGCGAAGGGCTTGATGTACATGGAGGCAGAGAGATCTTAAGCTAACCCAACAACAGCTGAGCAGGGACTAGAATTGAAGTCATATGATACGTGTTTTTCATGATAAAAATGCATGCCTCTTGATATATCATCCAAGTACAAAGAGGCAATATTACAGCTTAAGTGTTTGGAGTTCCTTTTGCAAAAAGTATGTCTAAGTTAATTACCGGTACAACAATATTTTGGTGATGAATAAGAAAACAACAAAAGTCATTGTTTTCAATTAAATGTTTGAATGTTCTACTGTTTTCTCTTGAACAAAAGTAAAAGATCTTTCAACACCTACAGAAATTTTACTATTTACCCCATATAAAACCAATGAACTGCTATATCATGTTTGTGAAAAAAAGATATTGATTGATATTTCTTAAAAATTTACTAGAACATACTGAACAAATTTTCACAGAGAGCTATAATATTAATCAATCCGGAATAGAAATGATATTACATTTTCATGTTGAGAAATAAGGCAAAACTAATCTCCACTCAATAATTTCCACCCAATTTAATTATTTTTAAGTATTTAAAATAAGAAAAATTGTCTCCTGAACATTTCTAATATAACAACTTTATCTCTGGTTAATTAACCTGACATTTGTGAAAAAAGGAAATAAATGCGTAAAACGTAAAAGGTAAACCAGAAATAATATTTTAACAGTAATACTGGAACTCTGTTAATAAAACCATCAACAGGGCCATGTTTGTCGCAGTCGTATCAAAATTTCCCGGTAAGAATTTAAAGCAAATGCAACACAAACTTTTGTCCATGCCATAAAAAGGGAGTTGAATAACTAATGGTGATCACTGGAATATGAAGTGACCATACGTTAGGTGGGGTTCCAACTTGTTATGTTGGTGTTGTTTTTTATTTTTAGTGCTTTGAAGTTTTTGCTACAAAGCTCTTAACACTTTATATAATAAACAGGCTAATTTATCTACCGAGTCCATGGTTTTCATGTTACATCATCGCCACCATGTTGGCTGCCATGTCATTGTAAGGAGTGGTTACAAACCTTGTATAACCTCATGCTTTAATGGCGGAAAAAATCTATTAAACCATGGATTAATAAAATCCAAATTTTGTTATGAATGAATAAAAATGGATTAAAAAGTTCGCAGAAGCAATATAAGCTCACAAAAGGTAAAATGAAAGGCAAATTCAGCAGTATCCCGAATCTTCCTGACAAAAATAAACATTGTATCACTAAACAAAAACACGGTCAAGTGGTTGTAATAAATACAACAAAAACATTCCTGTTTCTAATTTTTACCGTACCGAACCTATGATAATCATGTGACAAATTTTCTTACAAAACGAAAGCCCCTGAGGGAACCATTAGCGTTTTTGTGTTAACCAGATGTCAGTAACAAACTCGTTTACGTTACTGAATTTAAGAAGCGAGTCATGAATATTTAGAAGCACGTGTAGATGTTTACCAGAAACAGTATGCTGAACTTTGCCCTTAAAGAAACCTACAGTCAAAACTGCAGGTAGTGGCACGTAAATTATTTTTTCGTAAAAACAAACAACTTTAAGACAATTACGACATATTCTCTTAAGTAGTCGTTTTTTTAAAGACCGCGCGCGGACTTTGGAATGAAGTCTTTGGAATAAAGATGCAAACCGAAAAAAAAAATGATTTCATTTATACACTTGTTTCTGCTTAAGCATTTGCAGTTGGGGAGCTAGCGGGAAAGAAAGTCCCACAATTAATAAGCTTTTCATGGCGCACTAAAGTAATGAAAATGAATCACAAAAAAGCGGTTTTTGCTGGAGTCAGTAGCTCAGATTTTGTTTCAACTTTCATTCTTTTAATTTTTGCATTTCAGTGAATTGTCTACGTCACGAACAAGCGAAATGTAGGGTTGAAACGCACTAATTTCCGACGAAAAATATGATCCTCAGTTTTTACACCTTGAACGTTTAACGCGTAATTGTAAAGTGCTTATTTCAGAACGAGCACACGTCTTTTCAGTCTACTCTAGGTATCGCTGTGAGTCCTGTGACTTCCGCCGTATAAATAGATGGCAAATAGAGCTAAATAGATATCAAAGGTACTTCAAATTGTCTTTCACAGCTTATATACCCCCGCCTTTGATCGCGATAAATGTTCACACAAGGACGCTTACATCACGCTGATTTTAGTGATGCAAGTTTGTAAACAACGTAGAAATAAACTCAACTTCAAGGTTGCCTTTGCAGGGGAAAAAGCGCCGCTGATTGAAAAATAAATCCCAGATTTAGACGCTTTATATATCTAAAGAGGCACAAAGAAATGTTTACACAACTTAAGCTCAACTCATACGGCAAAAGTGTACTTGTTAGGTAGGTAGTCTAAAATAGAACCGATTTCGAACCAAGAAGATCTAACGATAAGAATCTATACGGTGAAAATCACATAACAAATGACAAGTCCTTTAATAACATCAGCAGTGGTGTTATAATCGGAGTTTCACTCACAAACACTGAAGTTTATGACGCCAATTTATTACGGACACTGCGCGAGCTAACAGGCCTACCTTGGTGTTAAATATGGTTGTTTTCTGCCCAGCCATTTGAATAATGCATTTGGATCCGAGCTCTAACTCCCTGTTGAATAAAGAAAGCGAAATAATTAAATTCTAATCTCGTTATAACCCAAAAATAATAATATTATGTCGAGGCAGGGATGGAAAATAAAATAAGCGAGCAAATTCACCTGTTGTTCAAGGGCCGAGCGCGGACCGCGACTTTCAATGAAGCCATTGTAGTTGCCCAGAGAACGACGGATTTGCGCTTCTTCGACTAGATATTTTGGACAAAATGAAAGAAAACGCCTTGTTGTAAGTCCAAAGAAACCGCCGTTACCAAGTTGAGAGTCTTGAAGAGGTCGCTACGGTTCCAGAAGAGTCCATTTTAACTCCAAAGTGCCAAGTAAACAACTGACAATTTCTGCTAACTCTTTTGTCGTCCGAACAACTGCTCTCTTTCTTTGTCGTCTCGATCGCTCAGTGACAGAACCTAAGTTTGTTCATAAGAACGACATCCCACGCTACTGAAATTCAGCGGACGTATCGTCTAAGTGTTCATCCGTTTCTGCGGCGGTAAAAAGACGAATTTCGAACCGGAATATCGATCAGTTGCTCTTCGCGTGAAGAACCGACAAAAGGATGGCGTTACCGTACAGGGTCGGAAATGGTCGATTTCCGCAACACAAAAGACTCTTTTTGTGATAAATAGCGGTTTTCTGGGTAGGTCAGGAAGCGTGGAGGTTATTTCCTCTCATGTTCATTCCTGCAGAAAGTTTTAAATACGAATGAATAAATCCTGATTTGAAATATATTCAGGTACTGGTGACCTGATCGAGTGTTCGAGAGTGTACATTTCAAATTCAAGAAAGGCCGGAATGTTGTACGAGAGTTTGACCAATCAGAACAGGGCTAAGATCGCAACAGCCAATCAAAGCAGTCGTTTTTGTCAAGTTTTGATTCATGTGGGAAAGCCCGCCAATTTGTCACGAAAAACAAAAAACTTCCAGAAGGTGTTCATGCAAGCAAGCACAAAATAAAGTCGTCTGATGGTTTGACGCTCGTTTTCTTCCCTATTTTCTTCGTAGAATTTATTTATTCGGGATTACGCTCTGCATGAATTGTTCTCCGAAATTTGAAATATTGCCAGGTCGGGAAATATGCTCTTCAGACACCTCTCAGAAAAGAAAGAGGTGTTGACGAGTGAAATGTAAATGCATCAAAATTATTCAAAACTACCTGCCGAATATCACAAGCTATTTTTTTAAGGACCTTTTTGCCTATTTGTATGCTAAATTACACGTTTTAATTGCGGAAAAATTGGAATTACGTAATCACCGATGAAAAATTCTCGCAAAATTTATATCTCGCAAGTGACTCGTTGTAAATCTGAATATATAAAAAAATATATTGACCTTTTTTTTCTGCAACCTTTTTTATATAAAGCTTTCAGTAATATTAAGAACGAGATGGACGAAAAGGGATAAAAAAGTTACAACTAAAACAATCTGATGTATTATTTGTTAACAAAGGTTTTGTCAATCTTAGACGTCATGTGAAAGTTTTTGTATTTTTTCAGCTGCCATATTTCATGAATAAGATTTATTTTGATCGTAAAAACACTTCTTTTGCCCTTGGCATTAGTGGTTGTTTGCCACGCACCTCTGCTTTCGCAAATGTCATCCGATTAGCTTCCAAAAGTTCGTCATCTTTCGGTTATCGGCAATCAATACACGTTAACAACGCATTAGCCAGTAAAATTGCTAAACCCCTCGCCTCTGACGCGAGTGTTTTATTCCAATGCCATGACTCAAACCAGTTTTAATCAGTAATTTAATATTCACAACCGAATTAAATCTGTAGTCACACCAAAACAATCAGGGAAACTGAGACAATTAGCGGACCAATTGTGTTCGTGAAGTTGTGAAAGTAATTTTTGAAAACCGTAGCCTGCGTGGGGATCCAACTTTTTAGGCTCAAGTTTCAACCAGTCCTCCAAAAAAAAAAAGAAAGAAAGAAGGAAAGAAAAGTGGTTGCTGCCCCAAGCTGCATGCCTGTGACCTTAAATGGTGTTCCGCTTCTCCCACTTTGATTTATTTTTGTCAGGCGGAGCCAGTTTGAACGTTTAGTGTTTTTTTTTTGGCTGAACGGGTACAGATAACTAACTCATACATATCAAGGAAAATAACGGTGTGGTTTTATGAAAATGGCGGAAAAGGACACTTTCATTGAACTTCCGCTGTTGTTTGATTTCCAGAGAAACGAGGCTTTGTCAGTATTCATTACAATCTGTACCTTTTCGGTCCTGTCTTTTGCGGGCAGAGGGTCGAAGGTTAACTGGGGAACTCATTGTTTCCTTATTACATTATTATTATTATTATTATTATTATTATTTGTTTGTTTATTTATTTATTTATTCAGGGGAACGCGAGACAACCTGAAATTCCCGAGAAATTGCTATCACAGGGGAGTAATTTATAGAACGAGTGGCCCAGACAGCGGTCTGCATTTGATCATGAGACTCAGACCACCTCATGTGGACCCAAACAGGGAAGGGGTATAAACCTAGTCTAATATTTTCCAAAATCCCGTCTCCCACCTAATTTTGGCACAAGGCCATAACCAGCAAAAGGTTTTTTTCCCAGACTCAGTGGCACAATCCCTACCCTAGTGCCGCAAGTCTCATTTTCCCATTGAAAAACTTCATTTTACCCCTTTGAATTCGGGGCCCCGTCTTATGACTTCATGTGTTGTCGTGTTGACAGCACATTCACGGCATGAACGACGCGACGTAGATTAGCCTGTGACTGCCTGCTGAGTTTTTTATCTCGGCGAAGTAAATCTGCATCATTTTTCGACCCACCAATTAAGGTATGGGCGGGGACAGGGGGGTTTCAACTTCCCGCTTCCCGTACCCTTTGACCCCCGTTCCCGCCCTACTATTGTTGGCTCCCGCATCTTTGTGCATCTTCAATTGTGATAGATTGGGCAATGTTGCGTAATTTCCCCTATCTCTCCCGCTTCGCGCCATCTTGGGAATCTCACTTCCCGTACACCTCCCCCCCCCCTTTCTCCCGGGATCCCGTCCCCCTGTTCCCTTCCACGCACATGATTCACAGAGAATCCACGATCGAGATAGCGCTAGAGAGAAAGGTAGCCACTATGGTGTTCGACCGTGGAGTTAAACCTTCAACTGTTTTTTTTTATTTATTTTTTATTAATTTATTTATTATTCTTTTTAAGTTTTGTTCCCCTTTCTCGGTCCTGGCTGATCGAGGCTGTCAGCCTAAGCTATTTAAAGCGAACAAGCCAGGAAAAAAGAGCAAAGGGAATGAAAATAAACTGAAGCGAGTGTCCGTTCTAGTAATACTAGACCATGTCGTGTAAGGCGTCTTTTGAGTTCGATTTATCAGTTTAGATTTTGAGCTCTACATCGCAGTACCGAAGTGTAAAACTTGATACTGTATGGCACTGGGAATTTGGCGTCCAGCAACTGCTTGACACTTACAACAAAATACCGAAATCAAATCAGTCTTTGGACCTTTCTTTTTCTTTAAAGGAATGCGCATATTTTGCTAAAAAGGGTTTTTATGATTCATAAGAGGATCAACTGAATATGTGACCCTATTGCCCAATAGCATGAGAACCCTTAACTTTAAGTGTTTCTACGATCGTCTGCCAACATTTCATGTCAGGTAAAGACATGTGATTAACCTTGTGTTCTCTTGAAACGACTTAGCCTGAGAAATGGTCTATAAAAGGAAACCGAAATTTGTGTCCGCAAAAGACTTTGATTCTCAGAACAAGGAACATCCGTAAAAGGAGTAAAGGGCAAAAGGACAAAAAAAAAAAAAAGCCGGAAGGCGGGATTATACTGAAAATAGGTAGACGTGACCACATCCTCAATCATCAAGACTGATGAGGATAAAATGAAGGCACAACCCTCATATATCTTTGCTTGCAACGTACTGTAGGAAGGCAACAGGAAGGGAAACGCTTTTGGGCGCCGAAAGATCGCTTACGCGATATTTGAGGCACATTGAGTAGTGTTTGACTGAAAACTGATTCAATCGAATTTGATCAAGCTAGTGGTAACGCTTGTAAAAGTAGCGTCGTTAGAGAGATTAAAATGTACCTGCATATGGGTGGTGTTAATTAGCCTGCGAATCGGGCCTGCCTCTCAGGGCTATAGTGGTGTTCGCGCGCAACAGCCGGCAGCTCATTGACTCTGAGTAGCTACCCGCGACCCACGACATTTAGCAACACTCGTTTAAACTGACTAGCTAGTGTTTTTTTTCACTGTAACACCCCAGCATGGTGTTTGAGTGGTTTATTGCATTAGCAATTTCCCCGGGTTTTCTGCCAAGGAAATAATTGGCCAAAAAGAATTTAAAGTAAAAAAAACAACAGCAACAACAACCGTGACTCTGTTAGAAAAGCACGCGAGGCCCATCTTATTGTTAGAGCCATGACCGGCTAGAGCCTCGTGGTATAAATAGACGCAATGAACCTAATTAATTAGTTACTTTTCAATTGTTCCTAGCCTATCATTTTCTGTTATGCCGTATTTCAAAACCCGTATCTGGAACGGTCATCTTGTAGTTGTATGGGAAACAGTAAACTTTGCATGGACCACCGTAACAAAACAAAAGTACCGGATCCTGTGGTAAAGGATCTAACCAGCAAAAAATAAAGAACCAAGTACGATAAAAAAGCAATGCTGATTCAACGGTAGGGAAACTGTATATTTACCAATATTTCAAAAGGCACAGCCTTTCTTCTTCAGGGTCTTACTGATAATGACTCTAAGGGCAAAAACGTTACAATTTAAACTAAGGGTATAAAATATGATACTAAAATAACAACTAAAGCATAAACCAGTGAGTGATTGGTGGAGTTTCGATCACGTGGTTGTGGCGCGCCATTTCACAAAAATCAACATGGCCGCCCTCGCGGAACGAATATGTGTTATGTGAGATGCATGATGTGAATGTTTCTTCTTCTCCAAAATGTAGCGTAAACACAAGAAAAAAAAAGCACTCGTAGTATAGTTTTTCTAGAGTTGTGTTAAACTGGTGGGTGTTTTAAAATTGATTTTTGGCTCTAGGATGAAGAATGAAGAAATCAAAAGTCACTCAAGCCACGTTGTTTCAAAGTTGGGGGCATTCAGCTCAAGCTTCTTCGTCCAGAAATCCGAATTTTTGCGGGTGGAAAACCAGCATTCGTCAACCTCAAAACACTGTTGATCCAAACGATATTATAGACCTGGGAGATGAAGAGGATGATGACGAATTGATTGCTGCTGCCGAAGAAATCGCACAAGTAGACGAGGGAAATTTTCAAACTGTTCGTGGACAATCGAATGCTACAACAAATATTTCGTGTCATCCAGAGGAAACTGAAGTCATTCCTGGTTTTGATCTTGAAGCAGGGAATGTTTGGATCTACCCCACGAATTACCCCGTCCGAAATTATCAGTATGACATCGTAGAGAAAGCCTTGTATAAGAACACTTTAGTGACTTTGCCAACTGGTCTTGGAAAGACTTTTATTGCAGCAGTGGTGATGTATAATTTCTACAGGTGGTACCCTCAGGGAAAGGTCATATTTATGGCACCCACCAAACCTTTGGTTGCTCAACAAATTGAAGCTTGTTTTAATATTATGGGGATTCCACAGTCTGACACAGCTGAGATGACAGGTGAATATCTGTGTTTATTCTTGCTTTGCATAATCATTCTACACTGATGCTCTTTGGGCTGATCATGTGTTGGGAGGAAGGCATGATAAACCCAAACAGAAGGGTCTTTCAGACTGGGCAATGAGTACAAGATTGAGTATAATACAATTAGTATGACTTTTCAAGTCTATTTTGCATGCTTTAGATTATTATCTGTCACACCAGTCCCTACCATCTGATGCAGAGATTCTTTAGGCTCAATATGTACAGTACTTCTCCCATGTGACAAGCACTAACCACGGGTCTCAATAGCATTTAAAGTAGGCACCTGATTTCAGTAGAGTAACGGACTGCATCAACAAGGGGTCTGAAAGAATCGTTTTTTAATTACTTGGATTTAGGGGAAAAAAGTAGCGAACTTCTCTGAGCAAAGCGGCCAACGCTTTTCATCAGCAGTCAGTGTTTATTGCAAGTAATGATAAAGGATTACTACTACCAGTTTCATTCCTAGAGCCTCCTTCCCTGCTCGTTAAAGTGACAGATCGCTTTTATATCTGGGCTGAAATGGGAACCAGACATGGGAACATATCTGGGTTGAAATTCAGAACTTGTACTTGTACTCAAACCCTTACAAGTAGTTGTAGTCTGATCTGAACATTGCTGTCATCTACCCAGGAGTCTACAATAAGAAACCAAATGGTTGAGATACTAAGATCTCTTACTATTACTTCAAGACAATTTTTAAAATTCTTACAACCCCCCTCCCCTAACTTGATGTTTGGCTGCTCCTGTTCATTGTTTGTGGAATATGAAAAACAGCCATGGTTTTGTGGAAGGGGGTATTTTGGTATTTTCTGTATTGTGGGTCAGATGTTGGATTAATAGTTTTTTATAGAGAATAATTCCCTCTGAAATGAAAGTGTCTCAAAACTTTTTCTCGTGCATTGTTGGTGCTCTTGTTTATGTCATCACTGCTATTTTTATACATGTAAACAAGTTACTGCTACTCGTTAGCTCCTTTGTTAGTTCAACCGTCATGGAAATTACAGTACCATCATTTGAATCTCTACTGAAAAGTTGCAAGCCATCAATAGACTCCAACTTATTGTTACTTGCTCCTCCACACCAAGTGGTGTTTATAAACAATTGCACATGGCCTGCCCACATGGCTGGTGCTGTACAGTGTAGCATGAAGCTACTGGGATGGTGTGCAGGTTAATCCCAAGGTTATCCAGCATAGTTTTGCTGGTAACCAGATTAACACCCGGGTAGAGAGAGACGCTATGTGGAGGAAGTTTACTTTGTCTTGGAAATAGCATGACATAATACAGAACCAGTGTCAAACCAACACCGTTGCAATCTTCCTATCGAAGGTCTGAGTCCAAGTTATTATTATTATTATTATTATTATTATTAAAAGTACTGTATGATGCTACATGTAACACTGGCAGAGCTCCACGTCATGTGATTTGTAAGCTCCCTTCTCTACTGACGTGCACATATGTTGTTGAAGAGAATACCGCAAGTTTTTAAGCTGTACCCCCAACTTTCAAGCTTGATTTTGAGATTGCACACACTTTAACCCTTTTCATGGCAATCGCTTGATCTGAAATGGAGCGGCTTTGCAAACAAAATACAAAAATTATAAGAACCTTCTACAGTCTTATTGTAGAAGCAATGATCATCAACAAAAAGGTTTACAGTAATGTTTATTTATTAATTCAGTGCTTTCAATAAGCACCGACGGCCGACGAAAAGCGTCGGCTATTTCGCTCAGAAAAGTCGGCTACTTTTTGCCCTAAATTAAAGTAATTAAAGGAAGATTGTTTCAAACCCCTAGTTGATACAGTCGGTTACTCTATTCAGACGAGCTGCCTACTTCAAATTTTATTGAAACCCCTGTTAATTCATTGAGTTCTTAGTGCTATTTCTGACCCCAAACTAGCTAGTTCTACATCAACCAGGAGAGGTGGTCTCATAGATAAGCCACACCCATGATTTTTAGTCCAAAATTTAAGCAAAAAGGTGCACTTTATACTTGAGTTTTTATGGTAGATTTTGTTCATGCAGAAATTATTGGTTAAAAGTGTGCTTTCCCTCTTTCTTGCCAGGAAATATGGCTCCTAATAAACGGCAATCCCTGTGGCAGAGTCGTCGTGTTTTCTTTCTCACTCCTCAAGTTCTTCAGAATGATCTCAACCGTGGGTCTTGTAAAGCAGAAGAAGTTGTCCTTCTTGTGGCCGATGAAGCTCATAAAGCTCTTGGAAATCATGCCTACTGCCAAGTAAGAAAAGGCTGTGATATATTTGCTTATGTTATATTGCTTTTAATGTGTTTCTAACAATGTCCATGTACTGCTCCTTGTAGGTAGTTCGTGAAATATCTAGTTACACCAGGAATTTCCGAGTCCTTGCTCTTAGCGCTACACCTGGAGATGATCTTGAGGTAATCATGAAAAATATTGCTTTTTGTCCTAACCTAAAAAACAGTTGGTTTGCTTGTAGCGACTAGGTTATCTTGTTCAAAAGAGGAGTTTGCTGAACTCGTTAGAGGACTGGGTGTTACTAGTTCTGATGGTAATTCTTAAGGTGGCTCGCTTTGATTTTGTTAGACCACAAAACCCAACATTTGAGCAACTGATGCTTAACTGTCAGAGTGCATGCAGTATGACTAGCGACTTCACACATTTACTACACATTGAAAAAACATTCCAAAAATGTTAGTTCGATTGACTTCAGAGTTACCATAGCAAAATGCTGATGTCATCATGCATTTTAGATATTTCCAACTTTCTCAACAGAAAAAAGAAGAATCTTTATTTTTTCTTATTTAATTTTTTCAAGGAAAATATTCAACCTTCATTTTCTTGATCACACTCTCCATTTCAAAAGTTTAGGTCTAAATGTTGGGAAAATTGGAAATACATAAAATGCATGATATTGTTGCTGCATTGCTATGGTAACACCGATGTCAATAAAAATAACATTTTTTGGAAAGTTTGTTCAATGCATAGTAATTGTGTGAAGTTGCTAGTCCTACTGAGGCCTGATAGTGAAGTATCAGCCATTCAAATGTTTTTTTTTTTGGATTACAGTCATGTTATTTTTTTTATTTTTTTTTGGTTTATTTCAAGACACATACACGTTACATTACTTACATAACGGTATGAAACAAACCACTACTTACATTACATTACATTACAATGCCTACACAAGAGTGCTAGTTATAGTATAACACTTGCAATACTCTACTTACAAAACTCTAATCTAATTGCACTTAATACATACGATAATAATACTTTTTATTGTTTGCCCTACACAGTGACACATACAAACCATGCAGATGCGCAATTAATTCCCTTACAAGATTAAATAGCAACTTTCTAGTGCAGAAAACTATTAAAAACTTAATTTACCCAGCGGACTTCCATTTTTTTCCTTGTAATAGACTAATATAAGATTACAACAGAAGCTCCCATCTGGTATAAAAATTGTGAAGCTTTCGGTTCTTAATAGCAATTAACTTTTCAACTTCTTGTTTAGCTTCGACCTTGTGCAGAAACAATCTAAATTTTGGAAAGAACTTATTTTTTCTACTCTCCCACTCAGATAGTTATCTTACCAAGAATTATCAAATAATTTAATAAATCTTTCCTCTGAAGAAAGCCAATTATGATGTCTTTTAAAGACAAAGATAAATTTTCACCACTTATACCAGACCATCAGACTGTGAAACTATTCCAGAACACCCGCACAAAGGAGCAGTTAAAGAAGAGGTGGTGCAAATCTTCTGTATAGGTTCCACAAAATGAGCACTTACCTGAATCGCTTAAACCTATTTTGAATAATCTATCATTTGTAAACAAAATGAAATTCAACAATCTATATTGAAAAGACCAAACATACGTTTCGCTTACAGTTAGATACGGAATAGAAAAAGCATAGGTAAGATGAACGTATATTTGTTTGTCTCACGATGGAATCGCTTTGAGTTGTTGATCGCGACGTTTCGAATGCAATACTGCTAGTCTTCATCAGGCGATGAGGTCAGTTGTTTACGTGTCGCTATTTGTAGCATGATGGTTCGCTGTTATTGGTGCATTTCGATCCTCATTATTATTCCGACTATTAGATGTTGTTCCCTCACAGGTCCGTTTTGTGGTTGGTCGGCTGTTGTACTTTCTGATAGTAGGTATCCAAACTTCTGGAATTTCGATTCCGCTATCTCTATTGATGTTATTAGGATGAAGTCTTATATGGATAGCCTCTTTGACCCTACGTGTGTGCCAGTGAGGGTCACGATCAATAAACTTAACTTCTTTCCAAATAGGAAGATGCCCCGTTTCGTTAGCGTGTTCCAAAACTGCGGAGGTTTGCGTACGAGCAAGCCGTATACCGGTATCTCTGTCGTGTTTTTTATCCTGTCTTGTATCGCTCTCCCTGTTTCCCCGATGTATACTTTGCTGCACTCACATGGAATTTTATAGACGACACCGTCTTGTTTAGTTGGTTCAAGGGTGTCTTTCAGTCGCACTAAGTGAGACCTAAGAGTTGTGTCTGATTTGAAGACGGTGCGTCTGCCTTGTTGTTGTAGGCAGCGGCGAAGAACCTCTGATACACCTTTTATGTAGGGTAGAACCGCAGTAGATTTAAATTCCTGCCTAGATTCTTTGTTGGTTGTTGGTCTTGTTGTCTTTGTGAGCTTTCGTACAAATGAAGAAGGATATCCGTTCGAAAACAAGTACTGATGATAAATGTTTCTTTTCTTTAGAGATAGCTGATGGTTTAGATGTGAGGTGTTTGGCTCGGTCGTATAGACACTTAACAATACCACGTTTCACTGACTGAGGATGGTGTGAATCATAGGCTAGGTATTGGTCAGTGTGGGTGGGCTTTCTGTAAACAGTGGTGGTGAGAAGACGGTTTGAATCCCTTGAAACTGACGTGTCGAGAAAGGGGATAGTGTTATCTTTCTCGATTTCCATGGTAAAACGAATAGTAGGCTGTTGACTGTTTAGATGTTGTAAAAAGCCGTCTACATAGTCTTTACCTAAGACTGTAAAAGTGTCATCTACATATCGCTTCCAGATCTTAGGTTTATAGGTCGCTGTTGCTATCGCCCGTTCCTCAAACTCTTCCATGTAAAGGTTAGCAATAACCGTGGAGACAGGGCTCCCCATGGCTGCTCCGTCTTTCTGTTCGTAAATCGACCCGTTGTATTGGAAATATGTGGATCTTAAGACAAAGTTTAAAAGGTCGGCAATTTGTGTAGGTGTAAGGTTTGTGCGGTCGGCAAGACCAGGATCGTTTTCTAGTTTGCATAATGTGGCCTTTACGGCACCCTCGATCGGCACGTTCGTAAATAAAGATTCTACGTCAAAAGATACCATGACTTCATTTTCTTGTATTCGCTCATGGCTGATGGTAGACACAAAATGAGAAGAGTTGGTAACTGTGTAGTCTGATTTGCCTGTCAACGGGGACAGGATGTCAGCTAAGTGAGCCGACAAATGGTAAGCGAAGGTGTTTACACACGATATAATAGGTCTTAATGGTATCTCGGGCTTGTGTATCTTAGGTTGACCATATATCCTAGGTGGCTGTTTGTTCCTAGGTTTGATTTTGTTGTAGACAGTTTCTGAAAGATGTCCACTTCGTTTTAAGGTAAGAAGCTTTTCAGTAAGTTTTCGGCTAAGTCGGTCCGTTGGATCTTTATTAAGGAGTAAGGATAAACACATCTTTAATGACATAGAAAAAGCATCTTGTGGATTTGAGAGTTTAAAATCAGCTGTCAACCTTTTAAAGCTATTCGGAGTTTTCGCTTTAGTTGATATCATCATTGAATAGAATTGTTTGCACTTTGCCATATATGCATTAAACTCTTTAGCATTATACTCAAAATTCATAGGATCGAATTTTCCCACTGTTAGGAGATTGGAAGAATTTTTAGATTTCATATAGCAGACCTCAATGCTGTCCATGCAAGGAAATTAGTATTAAGACCTTTTTGTTTAAAGGACTCAAAAGAACGTACATTATCAATATTAAACTGTAAATCATTCAAATAAATTATGCCCTTGTCAAAGAACATTTTATAAAACACTGGTTTGTTATTTATCCTTATGTCCTTATTATTCCAGATAACATTTTGGGAATAATTAACATCGGAAAAGGAACTTCTAAATTCCGCCCACCACCTAAGGAGCTCTAAGTTAAATTTACTAACGCTTCAATCAAGGTCATTGACATCATAATTGCATCTAAAAAGAAAACACCCACCATAATTTTTTAAGTTGTATTTGAGATGAGATATCCAAGGGCCTTCCCTCTCATCTAAGAGTCACGGAATCCAGGACAATCTTAGAGCTTTAATATGTGACTCAAAGTCTGTAAGATTCAGTCCACCTTTGTCTAAGGTATTTATTACAGAAAGCCTCGTAACTTTATCAGGGCCTTTCCATAGAAATTTAAAAACCATCTTCTCCATCTGTTTAATAACTTCAGGTGGGGTTTCCATTGTTGAAGAAACATATAATAATTTTGGGATGAGAAAAGATTTAGTGATTGTTACTTTCCCAAATACGGAGAGTCCTCTCATTTTCCATAAATTAATCAATTTTTGACATTCATTAAGTCTGTCATGGAAATTTTGTTTTAGAACTTGTTCTTGATCACAGGAAAAATCAATACCTAGAATCCTAACACCAGTACACCACTCAAGGCCCAGAGGTGTCTCTAAGGAATGTTTATTCTTCCCAATCCACATAGCCTTTGTTTTTGAGAGATTCATTTTTAGACCAGAACATTTCTCAAAGTTATTTCTACTCATGAAATACGTGTATTGGCAAGTGTAGCTGTCATGTCGTCTGCATACAACAAATACTTAGTTTCATCTTCCCCGATTTTTATCCCTTCAATCTGTTCATTTGTTCTTATAGATATTGCCATTATTTCAATGGCAATTAGAAATAAATATGGTGACAATGGGTCCCCCTGTCTTACACCCCTTTCTAGTTGAAAAGGAGATGAGAAAAAAACCATTGTTGAGAACACAACTTGAGAGGTTATTGTAAAACGTTTGAATCCACTTTATGAAGGAGGGACCAAAATTAAAACGCTCTAGTGCTTTATAAAGAAAATTTTGTTCAATTGAATCAAAAGCTTTTTCAAAGTTTATAAAGAGCAAAACACCTGGAAGCTTTGACAATTCTGTATGGGCGATAATGTCTAAGATTGAACGAGCTGTTTCTCCGATAAACCTACCCTTTATAAAACCAGATTGATTTGAATGAATTATATCAGGAAGAACATTTTTAATTCTTTTTGCAATGACCTTAGTTGCAATTTTCGAATCGACATTAATTAATGAAATTGGTCTCCAATTTTCCAAAAACATTCTATCTTTGCCTTTTTTGTCGATCAAGGTGACGACTGCCTGCTATTGGGAATTTGACATTTGCCCTGGTTAAAGAATGATTTAAAACTTCTGTCATAAACACACCAACTGAATTCCAAAACATTATTTTTATAAAATTCAACAGGAATTCCATCATTTCCAGGAGTTTTACCATTGTCAAATGTGTCAAGAGCTTTAACACACTCTTCTGTAGTAATTTCACCTTCACAACTTAATCTTTCTTCTACCGATAACGCAGGAATATTAGGGTTTCCCAAAAATTGATCTAAAATATCAGATTGACTTACACATTCAAATGGTGGTTGTTGTGGTCAAACAAAATCATGGCGAGCCACCTTAATGTCTTGTGCCACTTTTAGTTGAAGGGTGGCAATTAAAAGGGCATAAGTGTTGTTTTGTGCCCCAATTTACCTTTACTTTGGCATACAGGCTAGATGTCATGTAAGAAATGTGGTTCTTTGTTTATTTCTTGACCAGAGAGCTCAAATTCCAAGAAACAGAATACTTCATCTCTTAAAAAAACTGACCTACCTCAAGTGAAGCATAAATTATTTCTTAAGATTCCATTCCCAAGCAAGAATGTGAGTTAATTAAAGGTGGTCATCCTTTTGTATGTTGTGCTGCAACTGCCAACAACTGAAAATAATTTACTTACTGGTAATTTCCTCTGATGTTGTGGCATTGACTGTCAAATGGTGACACTCTTAGCATCATGCAGACTGATTGGGCCGCTAGCAATCCAGTGATACCTTTGCTTTTGTTTTACCACTTAGTTTGTATGAATGTATTTTCTATGTAGGCTGTCCAGCAAGTCATCTCCAATCTTTTGATCTCTCACACGGAGCTTCGTCCTGAAGAGTCTCCTGATATCAAACCATATACTCACAGCCTTATACTCACAGCCATTTCCCAGTGATTCACTTTGTTTGTGTGAATGTATTTTCTATGTAGGCTGTTCAGCAAGTCATCACCAATCTTTTGATCTCTCACATGGAGCTTCGTTCTGAAGAGTCTCCTGATATCAAGCCGTATACTCACACACGACAGGTCGAGCAGGTGGTTGTCCCACTTGGGGAGGATATTGGTAAAATCAAAGCTTCATACCTGAAGGTATGTTAATGTTGTTCTCCTTTACACACCTGTAAAATCCTTGTTTTTGGGAAGAAAGGTGTCTTCTGTGTGTTGCCAGGAATTTTGATAAAAATCTTGCTAGAGGCCCCAGACATGATCAGAAGGTTGGTGGTGTGAGACTTTCCTGTAAATGGTTTGAACCCAGGGGTCATATCATAGGTCGGTAAATTATGATCATCCAGGTAATCATAGTGCTGAGAAGCGACTGTTTGAGGTGACATTGACTGACGTTTTGACAACCTGAGCGGAAGTCATCATCAGAGTCAAGTGAACTGTGAATCATCAGTAGATGTTATGAGTGTCTGGTCGTTGTCCTGATTGGTCGACGATTTCGTGATGCTATTGGCTGTGAAGACTGTAAAACGTGGTTGGTGTGTTTTGATCCGTCTTTTGTTAGTCAAATATCCGTTGGTCTATTGTTAGTAAAATTAGTCGGTTTGTCTGTTGTTTGTGTGTCTTGTTATTGTCATCAGTAAGTCGTTTGTAAGGTGCAGGTAGCTGTTGGTGACGGTTCAGTGGTGTTTGTTCTAAGTTAGTGAACCAGTTAGTAACTGCTGATACATATCTTTGCAGGTCCTGGAAGTTGTTGTGAGTCGTCTGTTTTGCCAGCGAGCTTTGTGGCAGAGAGATCCTCAGCGAGTCACTAAAGCCTTGTTGCTGAGTGCACGGGATCAGTTCAGGAAGAAAATGAATGAACAAGGAGGACTAGTAAGGCACCTTCCCCACTTTTCATGTCTCTTAATTTCATGTAGGATCTTTGTACATTGGCTTGACTGGACAACTCTTTTATTCATAATTTGTAGTGGTAGTTTACCTTGTGAAGGTTAGGTAAAGTTTTGTGTCCCACTCAACGGATTGAACAAGCTAAATGGCACATCAAAGCCAGTGCTTAACCCTTTACACTCAAACTAAGAAACACTGAAAATATTTCTGGAATGTTCATTGTGTTTTGAATAATCACATGCGAGACCTTGTAACTGCAGAAAACTAATGGGTTTCTCAGTCACGGAATCGAGTTGGTTCTCAATTGTTTCGAAAGACATTCATCTTAACTTACAAGAATTTAAATTGTTATTTCTTTCTATCTGAGAGCCACATGCACTACAGGAGCGAAAAATGTGTGAGTGGTCTCTGGCTTGTTGCGGCTGCATTGTAGAAACGGCCGCGGATTGTCGAAACCGGCGTTATTCTTCAACAGTCTGTTATTCAACTGTTATTCAACTGTTATTCTTCAACAGTCTGGTGTATGGTTGCTAAATTTGAAAATGTGTCATTTTCAAAATTTGCAACTAGTTGTATGATGCAAACCCGGCTCGAAGGCAATTATGGATGAAACTGCCTAAATAAATCGAGTCAGCTGTTCTACCAATGGGCAAATTTGGAGGGAGTACATTGCAGTTTTTACATCAAGGTGAAATTACTCCCGCTTGATTGCTTCTAATTGCTTTTATTTGAAATGTCGGAAATGCTAATCATTGTGTCAGCTTGTAGAAAAATTTATTCTCCAAAAGCGCTCAAACCTATTTTTGCTTGCGTAGTGCGTGTGGCTCTAGATAGAAAGGAATAGCACTTTCAATTTCTGTAAGATAAAGATGAAGATTAAACCTTGACGTCTTTTGAAACAATTCCAGAACCAACTCGATTCCATGACTGAGGACCCATTTGTTTTCTGCGGTTACAAGGTCTCGCATGTGATTGGTCAAAACACACATTCCAAGAATATTTTCAGTGTTCCTAGTTTTCTCAGTTTGAGTGTAAACCCTAACAGTGATGAAAATGAAATTTCTCTACATTATCACTACTTGTTCAAACATTCAAGTGATGAGAATGAAGAAAGAGATCACCAAGGATAAGATGTCTTGATATTTAGTCAAATTCTCCTTACTAGTTTCATAAGAAATGTATGGGGAACAGTAATGAGAATATTGCATTTTTATATCAGGGCTTAAAGGGTTAAGGACAGTGGGTCCTAATACAGGGGTACTTTAAGCCGCGGCTACACGAGCGATTTTTTGCTTGCGATGGTGATGCGATTTTTTTGAAAATTGTCGCGTCGCCAGCGCGCGGAGAAAATCGCATGTGTAGCCACCCTCGCACAGGTGATGCGACAGATGAAAAAATTGCAGAAAAAAATCGCGAGAAATTCAATGAGTTGAATTTTTTGCGACTAAATCACGGACTTCGTCAGAGGGTGGCTACACAGGCGATTTTCGCCGCGCGCTGGCGACGCGACAATTTCAAAAAAATCGCATCACCATCGCAAGCAAAAAATCGCTTGTGTAGCCCTAGCTAGGGTTATGACTGTGGTGAAAAAGTAGATCTTAGCAAGGATTATTGTGATCCAAAAAGAAAAATGTGGGTAACCATGCATTCTTAACTATGCATTTTTAACTATAAGGAATTAATTAGATTTATTGTATTTTTTTAATTTTTTATTATTATTTTTATTTTTATTTTTTTTAAAATATATTTTAAGATTTTTATCACCATACTAGTTTTTTAGGGTTGCGCCTCGCATGGGTAACATTATTCTCCCGTTCGCGCAATTCCTTTTTGGTCCTTTTTTTAATTAGTATTGTAAATTTTGAGACCAATAAAGTTGATAGACATTCTTCAGAGGTAAAATAATGAGCAACCATAATTCTAAAAAAGCTTTGAAAAACAAAGAATGTATGGCATTTTTCCAAATTTAAGCTAAAAAAATGTGTGGTTACCCCCAATTTTTTTTTTCTGATAGCCCTTGCTAAGATCTGCTTTTTCCGCACACTCATAAACTGCACAGAAAAACCACTGTATTAGTAGCCAAATTCCTTAAGAAACCCAAATATCTTGGACCAGACCCAAAATGTGCAGAATGTATGCACAGTGTTATCTTACATTTAATGATTAAGTGACTAGGAGTATTACTCCCTGTGAATGGGATGCTAGTCCATCACAGGATACCCAGCATAAAGTGACTAGGAGTATTACTACTCCCGGTGAATGGGATGCTAGTCCATTACAGGATACCCAGCATAAAGTGACTAGGAGTATTACTACTCCCGGTGAATGGGATGCTAGTCCATTACAGGATACCCAGCATAAAGTGACTAGGAGTATTACTACTCCCTGTGAATGGGATGCTAGTCCATCACAGGATACCCAGCATAAAGTGACTAGGAGTATTACTACTCCCGGTGAATGGGATGCTAGTCCATTACAGGATACCCAGCATAAAGTGACTAGGAGTATTACTACTCCCCCTGAATGGGATGCTGGTCCATTACAGGATACCCAGCATAAAGTGACTAGGAGTATTACTACTCCCCCTGAATGGGATGCTTGTCCATCAGAGGATACCCAGGATAAAGTGACTAGGAGTATTACTACTCCCCCTGGATGGGATGCTTGTCCATCACAGGATACCCAGTGTAAAGTGACTAGGAGTATTACTACTCCTCCCTGGATGGGATGCTAGTCCATCACAGGATACCCAGCATAATGTGACTAGGAGTATTACTACTCCCTCCTGGATGGGATGCTAGTCCATTATAGTCCAGCTGTTAAGCCCCCAAAATGGCAAAATCGTTCACTTTTTGATAAAAGCATGAAACTTGGTGGGATGATAGACTTATATATCTTATTTTCTGGGACCGGGAAAGGTCGGGGGAGGGGGCGCAGATTCTGCCTCCTTCTTAACTCCAAAAATATTCAAGATATGACAACGACAGTTAGAGGGTCTATAGTGCGTCCGACAGCATTTCCTTTGAGGTCCGCAACATGAGTTGGTGATATATTACGTAAGATTTACATCATGTTCTCATAGAGCAGCCATCTTGGATCCGCCATCTTGGATGTCTTGATTTTTTCCAAAACCACAAAAAAGCTCCAAAACTGACCAAAAATAATGAAAATAAATGAATGAACACAAAAATTATCTAATATGTTAAAGTTACTTCAATCAAGTTACAATTTTCCACTGAAAAGGGGAAAATTCATAATTCTGAAAAAAACATTCCTGTGAAAAAGTGGTTGCCATAATAACATCAAACTTGATGGACCAAGACTTGCTATGCCAAATTGTTCCCAGAAAATTTTTAGGAAAAGTTTAGTGGCTTCAGCTTTGCTTATTGAAAAGTTAGAAACATCCAAAGTCCGTCGGGTAGAATCCCCCTCCCCCCCTTTCCCTTTCGGTCTGAATAGGGTTAATTCACCACAACTAAAAAGCTCGCTTATTCAAAGTCACTTGTATCTTGCCTAAGATATCAGTTATGCATCAAAGAAAATAAATGATAAAAATGTCAGTTGGTTGCTTCTAAGGGACTCCTTTACAATTTAGCTTGGGTGTCTGATACCATGTAATGTGATCGGCAATAACTACACAAATGCAGATAGTCAAATCAGTGATAAGTAGTAATGCTTGGATAGTGTACATTGTTTACAGCCTCACTGAAAAGAGCTATAAATCTTCCTCTTGACAATGTCTACATAGTGCAGTACATGCTACACTTGCATTGAGCAGCACACCCATTGTTTCAACCACAGTGAAGAGTGAATGACTTCATAGTGGGATTCTTGTGGTTAAGGTAAGACTCTACAAACTGGTTTCCACTCTTCCTCTTCTCTTTTCAAACCCAATCTCGAGGACATAAAAGGTTTACTTAGGGAATTAAAGCACTCCGCCATACTTTCCCGGCCTGATACATTGCTCCTTTTGTGTGATCTGCTAGGGCCGCTATTGTTGGTGGTGTTTTCCAAAGTTATTTGACCCTTTCAAAAAGAGCTGTTGTCTGGCTTCGTTCACTGTACTTGTTCTGCTCTAAAGAAGTATGACAAATCCTCCGATGAGTTGCGTGTACTCCTCAGGTATCCACTCTGGAAAGGATGACAAGTCAGCCTAGGCATCGGTAATCTGAACAAAGACATTCCATGTGGTCCATGACCTCTTCCAGAGAAGGAACCCTTGTCGCAACCTGTAAGGGCATGCAGCATAAGAAGTGGTTTGGCGTTTTAAGGACACAGCTGAGTGGCGACATTATAAATTGCCAGCTACCTGAATTGCTTTCCAGTGCCGGAAGCAATCCACAGCTCATTAGCATCAAAGTCAGCCATTTTGGCAACCGCAAGAATGACATCTGTGTCAATGGTTCTAATCATGACTTTTTGAGGCAGGGACATGTGCTGTATGAGGTGTGTGTCATCTTCTTCATGGGAGCATTCTCCCATGCCAACTCTTCTTGGTGAGTTTAGGACCTGCTCCTTGAAGACCTTCTCTCATTCTACCTGTTCAAATCCAAAGATTTAATCCATGGATGCTTTTTGCGCTCAACGAAAACTGGTAGGTTTCTTCGCGTTGATTTTGACAAGCAATTATGACTCAGGATCGAGAATAAGGCGCAGTCGTTGATTCTGAAAAATTTGAGAAGAGGTCCAAACTTATCATAACTGCAGTGATAAATTAGAACGGGCTTCCACTGGTTGGTAGTCCCATGGAGAGGATTTTTAAAAAGCAGTGTCAAGTATGTGGAACAACTGAAGCATCCCCTCAAAGGGATGTGACCATAATCAATGTTGTAGTGCAAATGATGTCGTCTGGGACAGACAGAGCATTTCAGGAGTATGCTGTCAATGCCATATATCAAGAGAGGGCTTCAGCCAGTAAGGAGAGTGGACGTCATCTGGGATGTGTATCGCCAGGATAGTCTGAAGGCGACTACCAGAGAAGAGTGGTCGTATTACACATACAAGAGTAACACCATCTCCCCAAATTCCACGAAAATAGAAAAAGAATACCATACAGAATTTCTCCACTTTCTGGCAAAACAAGTGGTGTCGTATCCCATGAAAGGAAAGGATGGTCCTGAAAAAACAATTCAGCTATGTGACAATGAATTCATGAAATTGCCACTCATCTGGGTCCACAAAAAGCCAAAGCACTTCCTATGCTGCATGCCCTTACAGGTTGCGACAAGGGCTCCTTCTTGTCCGGAAGAGGTAAACGGACCACATGGAATGTCTTTGCTCAGATTACTAATGTCTTGGCTGACTTGTCATCTATTCCAGAGACCATACCTGAGGAGTACACATGACTCATTGAAAGCTTTGTAATTACCTCTTCACAGCAGAGCAAGTGCAGCTAGGGCAGTGGATGAAGGCAGACAAAATAGCTCTATTTGAAAGGGTCAAATACAGTAGTAACAGACCACACAGAAGGAGCAGCGTAACAGGCTAGACATGCATGGCGGAGTGCTTTAATTCTCAAAGTAAACTTTTCCATTTCCTCGAAATAGGGTTGGAAAATAGATGAGGGAGAGCGGAAACGAGTGTGGACAGTTTACCACAAGCACAAGAATCCTGCTTTCAAGCTGTACACTGTGGTTGCAACAAAGGGTGTGCCGCTCAATCAAATGTCGGAAGGAAAGTTCAGCCTGCACCTCACGATGCACAGTCTAATAGTGGCGAACATTGTCAAGAGGAAGATTAATAGCTCTGTTCAGTGTGGCTGTAAGCAATGTTCGCTACACAAACATAACTGCTTATCGTTGATTTGACTGCCTGCATTTGTGTGTTTATTGCCGATCACATTACGCGGTGTCAGTCACTCAACTGGCTTAAATTGATCACGTATTTTCTCTGATGTATAACTGATGTCCAAGACAAGATACGAGTGAACTTTTTCGTCCTGATAAATTAATTACGAGAAAGGGTTGTTTTGAGTTAAAATGCTAATATTTAGAGGAATGTTCTTTCCGATAGCTGACGGATATTAAACATTTAATCGTTTTCAATTACGGCTTACAATAGGTCTGCTTTCTATTGAAATTTGCCTTTTTGCTCATGTGACAGGTCATGTGACAGGTCATGTGACTCACTTTAATATACATTCTGCGCCATAAAGGTGTTCATGACTTGTCTCTTATGTATGCCAAAACACTTGTGCATAAAAAGTACAAAAACACAGCGGCAACAAGGTGTTTGCTATGTAGCCTCGTTTCCATGTTGGCTGATATCATGTGCATTTGGCCACGCCGGCTTATCCTCTTAAACAGGTGTTTTGCCACTGGCCCTATATCAGAAAATGATCAACACATATAAGTCTATCATCCCACCAAGTTTCATGCTTTTATCAAAAAGTGAACAATTTTTGGCTTGACGGCTGCACTATTAGAAGGATACCCAGCATAAAGTGACTAGGACTATTACAACTCTCCCCTGGATGGGATGCTATTCCATCACAGGATACCCAGCATAAAGTGACTGGGAGTATTACTACTCCCCCCTCCCCCTGGATGGGATGTTAGTCCATTACAGGATACCCAGCATAAAGTGACCAGGAGTATTACTACTCCCCCTG